>BOPP01000204.1:1301185-1313034 GCA_017312745.1 Gryllus bimaculatus
GCAGAAGGCAATCCACAGTAGATATCCAGCTGAAAGAGCCAATTTCAATATCGACGCTCGTATGTCGTACAAATGGCTTATTGATATCTATAGATGTGCCGTCTGATGATTGCCAGGATTGTCATCAATGCAGGGATATTACGAGTATTCAGCATATTATCCCAGGCTGTACTGTAGTAGCCCCTACTGAGTATAAGAATAGACATGATATGGTGGGTGGAATTTATCCATGCCCATCTTGTCAAGAGCTGTGATTTAGAACAAAGCCTTGATGCACCGTGTTTCAAGTACATCCCAGAGAAAGTGGTTGAAACCAAGAGATCGTATCGTGTGTCGATTGAGGCATGCTAGGACTCTCCTAACCATCACGCACCAACTATCAACCATCTTCCTTGTCTTGAGAGTGTATAGGCTAGAAACATGTCCGACCACGGAATGTTCTACAAGTAACAAATTAACATCAATAAATAGCAATTTTTCACTATAATTTTAGCAAAAATAATAAATATTTTTAATAATATTTCGGTTATGATGCGTACTAAATATATAATACATTTTATTATAAATATTCCAAAATGTACAATAAACATTCAAGATGAATGTAATCGCGTGATCATTTGAAGAAAGCCTTTATTGATCGAGGTAAAATTGATTTAAAATTGAGTTCCTGTTGCACATATTAAAATAAATGAAAGGACTATGTGTTCTAGAGATCGTAAATAATAGTGTATTTTTGATCAATTTAATAAATTACGCCTCCCAAAAGTACGTTATTACTATACATATCATTTAAGTAAACCTCTATCCTTTTTTGTTTTTTGTCATTTTTTTCAATCTCCTGAAAATGATCGTATATTATATGTATGTTGCACCTTCGGAATACGTTGTAAGATAGGACTTCTTTATAGTGTGTAAAAGTTGAAAGGTCAAGTAGAATTAAGACATGCGCATTAAAAACATTAATGGTAAAAAGAGAGGAAGGATACATCTTCAAGAAATTGGTGCCATGTCGACGTGAGTCGTTGAGAATGAGATGGTGAAGTTGAGTTTGAGTGCAACAAAAGGAAATGGCAACTCCGCTAAGAAGATGGTTGAATTCAAAGCCAAAGTTTTCTTCATTGCCGACGAGACCCTCGAGTAACTAATCGTAGAATAACAGTTAGTGGCGATGCGAGTGTCCTCATTAGCAGACTGTTGGAAGAGATAGAGACTTATCTGATAATGCAATCGTCCATTTTATGGGTATAACATTGTGCAGAGAGAGAATTGACTCAAAAGAAAATGGAAATGTAGTGGAACTAATTGTTCTGGCATAGACATAGAAATTTATACATCCACTGTTAGTGCATATTACGAATATTGGTCTAAAATGTAGATAGAAATGGAGATTGCATGGACAAAGACAAGAATAACAAGAAAGACGACAAGCAACTAGACTGCAGTAATAAAACGTAATATTTTCGAACCACCAATGGCGTGAGATCTTAGAGGCGATAATCGACAAATAGATGCTAGAAGAAGCTTCTCGGAAGGGGTAAGAGCAGTGGAACAGATGAAGAGCGTAACAATAAGGAACAATAACGGTGACAATGCTAACGTAGCTATTGTGAAAAGGACCGAAGTCTTTTGAGCTACGAATGTAACTTCGCAACGGAACAGTAGGCGGGAATGGAGTAAAACGCAAAATTCGAGATAGACAGGCATGCTCGAAAACGTTGGTTGATGCAATACATGCGGTTATTGGACAAACAGGGAGCAACAAGCATTAATTGTATGCGTTAAAGAATTGTCTCATATTTGTCTAATAAAAATGCCAATTTCTTAGTGTTCATATTATGTTGTGTTGAATGTAATTTGTATATTTTACACTGAAGTAAAACTTGTAAGCTTGAGATATATTCATTGCGTACCCCAAAAACTATAGACTTCATAAAGGTGAATTAAATACTTGTTTATGTTATTTCCAAATATACTCACAGATGAGAATATTTTAAAACAAATCAATTCTCTAAAATACCCGCGATCGGTCAGACAAATTATTGTTCTGAGGGCAGATATAGAAACAAAACGTGAGGGAACTGGTTTAGTGCTCCAAAAGCTAAAAGTCAGATACAGGAGCTGTAGAATGAAAGGTTTTAGCACGGAGTACATTCAGTAGGCACAGCTCTGACGATTCCTGGTCAAGAGCCGATGGCGACTAAAGTTTGTGAGAACAAGGCTGAAAACGTCGGTATTCAGGTTGAGGAGCTGTAAGAGGACAACTTGTCGACAGAAAACAACGAAAACTGTTGAATCGCAATATACGGCCAGAGGAGAGCACGATGACTGGCGACTGTTGGGACTGTTGCTGCAAACAGCATTGTGAGCTGAGCATCATTGAAAGCTGTGGAATTAACTATAGCTAACAAAAAACAAGGCGCGAGACGAGAGAGAAACGGAGAGTGTGGATTGATTGAAATATTGTTGAATTGAATTGAATTAATTCCTTATTTTACGTGGCGGGACTCAGGCCATGAGGCCTGCTCTTCCGTCTGACCATGCCAATTTCGCTATGCTCCTTTCACCAACTAGCAGAGAAAGAAGATATTTTTTGGGCGGGAAATATGCGATTTGAATTTAGCTTAGAGACGTCATTTAGGCTTGAGGATCTTTTACATGCAAGTAAATCTACTAACATGGGACAGTCGGCTTTACTTCCCCTCCGAGGGAAGGTGTACGAAGAATGTTTTTGCCCTTAAAAGTCCACGGCTTCGATCGGGTTTGAACCCGCCATCTATAACAGTCCGATACGCTAGCCGTTACGTCAACTCCTAGGGTCATTAGTCTTGTAAGTGTAGTGCATGTGCTAAAAAAGATGCACACTAACGTGGAGACATTTCAGGGGGCAGGAAGGCACAAGCGCTGTTGAACAATTTACAGTCATGAGGGTAACTTAATGATTGGTGATCTAGACACTACCATTGCAACTGTACAAGAAGTGATGACGTGTCGCCAATGTAGTAGTTGTGAAAGTATGCTGCAAACAGATAAGCAGTTTGGAAAAGACGAGAAAGGATTACAAGGAAAACTTGAGACACAAGAACACAATGATACAATGGAATGGTTCGACAATGACTAAGGAGCACTGTTGAGCTCTAATGTACAGCCTCAAGGTTAACAAAACGAGTGGCGATGCAGTAAAGAGATGTGTGAGAGCTAGAGTTGCTAACACGGAGACTGGCGCGGCCGAGCCGAAAGAGAGCAACGTATTGCTGAGCGAGTAGAACGTGTGGTGAGCAAGGGAAGCACACAGGGGAAATTGGATAAGGGCAGGGATATGTGGGGAATAGCGGGCAGAGAGTTGCAAGAACGGGCGGCGGGCCAGTTGATGACAATGGGGCGGCAAGCGAGACGGTGGGCTGGGAGGCAGGTGGCGGGCGGGAGAACGATGGGGAGGAGGTGGATTGATGGAGTGATTGTTAGTGATTCCGAGCCCGCCACTACTAGAGTCATTAGTTCCGTAAGTGCAGTGCATGTCTTTTTGCTCGCGATGTGGCGGTGATCTTCCCCTACTGTATGGCGAGACCCGCCGCCGACCTACCGTCGGCTACCGGGGTTTTCCCCAACCAGGTGTCTCCCACCAGGGGCGTACCGCCCCATCCTGGAGATGCTCTTAGCTCCCGCCCGGTCTCCCGGCATGCGTGGTACTGTAGTGAGTGTTACTATGTGTATAAAGGGTGAGGCTAGGTCAAGGAACATATAGGAGAGATCGCGCGCGATTCCTGGCACGTTTGTGTCCAACATTTACTGGGTGAAGTTCGGAGAAACCACGGAAAACTACCGATCAGTGCAGGTGGCCGCTAGAATTCTCCTCCAGACAGCGAGGGGGTGGAGTGGGGCGGGGCGATCGACGGGGAGCGTGACGGGGAACGAAATAAGTTGGATGGAGGGGTTGGATACGGAGTAAAAGTAGGAGTGACACTGAGGTGACAGCTGGGGCGACGGGCTGGAGGGACGGATCGGACGGAGAATCGGGATGGCAGGGAAGAGCAGGGTAGAAGAGGGCATGTGGGAGGCTCAAGACGGCCGGGCAGTTGGTCGGCGAGTGAGACCAGCGGGCACGATCCGTGAGGTTGGGTTCTCGGTGGTTGGATGGTCGTGTGGAGGTTGCGTGCGGAAGCGAGTGCGGAGGGCGGTGGGTGTGGAGGTCAGGCACAGGCAGGGGAGGGAGAGGTCAAAGGGCGTAGGTCAGGTCCGAGTGGACGTTGTCGGCGGGGTGCCGGCGAGTGGTCGTGTGGTTGGGTGGGTGGTCGGGCGGTTGGGTGGTTGTGTGGGCGAGGCGAGTGGGCGGGGCGGTCGGGCGCGCGTGCAACGCTGGCCCGGAGTGCCGCCGGCCTTCCCCTAATGGGCTTCCGCTGTTTCCCCGTTAGTTGACGCCGCGGTCCCTGCGCATCCCGATTCCGCCCTCCGCGAGTCTCCCCCACCCCCACTCCGACTCCTCCCGTAGCGGAATTTTTGCACCCTCCGTCCCTACCTCCCCTCCTTTTGTGCGCGAGGCCGGAAAGACCCCGGGACCAGCAGCAGGTACGCGCGCGGGCTCCCAGCAGATTTTCCGCCGCGGCTCCGCGGCACGCCCCTCCACGCCGCGCCGCGCCGGCCTAATGCGACTTTCCGTTGTCGTGAGGATAATGCGAAACCTTGGCTTCGAAAAGTCCGAGGCGCCTGATGTGTTTGAATTTTGTAGAGGCTGCGAGAGCAGACAGCGCCGCGTGCAATATTCATGGAGCAATCGGCGCGAGCGAAAATAACCTCACGCGGGGGATATGTGTGTACTCGGAATAATGGGAGGTGACTCGACGCGTCGCCCGTGTGGTACGCAGCACGGGGACACGTTGGAGATAACTTGGCGCAGTCGGCTACAGGTAAATTGGGTTATTGGAAATTAGTACCTGACCTGTGTATGTTCTACAGAACACAAATGGCAGGAATTAATCAGACGGTCTTCATAATGTGAGGAAAACAGGGTCTACGCTACGTAGAATACGCGCTGCGTGGTTCGCGCTTGAAATATATGATACGTAGGCAAAGGGTTCCTTTTCCATTCAAAGATTAATTTTTTTGCGAGCTGAATTTTCCCAATTAGCGTTGGGTACACATTTGCGACTCCCAGCGGTACACAATGCACGTTTCCGTGCTCTGTAACTTTCGGACGGCTGGAATTCATTCCTGTGCATATTAATTAACGGAGATTAAGTGGATTAAAATTCCTGTTAATTCCCTTACCGACTATTGGATTTCATTATGACTGTGGATTACCATAGGAAATGGAAGTCAAAATGGGAATATAATTTAACATCTTATAAAAAGCAGTTGCTGTTATGGACTAGAAATATTTAGTCATTCGCTTTTGATCATAATTAATAGCGCATAACAACGCAAAAATTAAGTAACAATGCATAATAACATATTTTATGTCAATACCCATATTTCTGCAAAGTTGTTCTGTGTTGATTTTCGAAGTACATCAGACACACTCTTAAGAGGTCCTTAAACAACGTAGTGTAATTATTAGGCGAGGAAATACGGCTAAATTATTGGAATTTAATTTAAAATTTAGATTTCAACAACAATTTAATTTCGAGACATTCCGCTTAAATGTTTCTCAAGAGTTATGTAAATAAATGAAAGGTGTTGAATATTTAAAAAAAATTGTCTTTATTTCATAGTAGGAACGAATTTGACGTTTAGCCAATAAAATGACCTATTATTAAAGTTTATTTTTAATGGTTCCTCATGTATAATATTCGTAATAATATTAGAAAAAATTAACATAACGTTGTCCTGTCGTATATCACGATTAATTATTATATTTTATGTAAGTCTCTTATTAGACATGTGTAGTACCATTTGTCATATGATAACAAACAAACATTCCATTTCCAAACCTTCAAAAGTTCTTACACCTTGCATTAAGAAAGGAAAGTATTAAAATATTAAGGAAGGAAAGCGAGGGCGTTCCTTTTGGCCTATCGCTCAACGTGACGTGGCAGCTAGATTTTCCGTTAGTCTCTTGGCTGCACAGTCGTGTGTCTCTATTACGTTTTTGCAGAGAAACGCATTTTGGGTTAATTCTTAATTTTGAGATTTTTTTTATTTTGAATCTCGTCCGCTTAGAGGGATTTGTGCTAAAATGCGGGAGCAATAACTAGAGTGATTGAAAAGGTTTTACGGTAGAAGACAGCATACACACACATACATATATGCTTACACTTTTGGATATTAGACGTTTTCAAATTTGTTAGTAATGCGAATCATAGAATTAACTGCAGAAATTATTCTCTTATAATCATGTCACATATTACGAAAACTAAAGAAATGTAAAATAATACGTTCGGCAAATTGTTGAAGGTATCGGGTGGAAAAAGTAATATCCACTGAAAGATTTGCGAGTTTTGACAAAGCGATCGTTTTTATTTAAGAATTTCAAGAACGGTGAACACAAAAATACTGATAGAGGATAATTTATGAGCCATAAAGTCAACATTTTAGTATCACAGTGTATGGATATCAGAATGTACTATAGTTTGAGAGTTATTATATTTCAGGCCCAAGAATGTCATTCACGAAAATAGAAGGAACATACAACATATAACAGAAAGTCGGAGAAAGAGAGAGAGACGGAGAAACAGAGAGAGACGGAAAAAGAGAGAGACAAACGGAGAGAGTGACAAACGGAGAGAGAGACAAACGGAGAGAGAGGCAAACGGAGAGAGAGGCAAACGGAGAGAGAGGCAAACGGAGAGAGAGGCAAACGGAGAGAGTGACAAACGGAGAGAGTGACAAACGGAGAGAGTGACAAACGGAGAGAGTGACAAACGGAGAGAGAGACAAACGGAGAGAGAGACAAATGGAGAGAGAGAGACGGAGAGAGAGACGGAGAGAGAGACGGAGAGAGAGACGGAGAGAGAGACGGAGAGAGAAACGGATAGAGAGAGATGGTGAGAGAGACAGAAGGAGTGAGATAGAGAGAGGGAGAGAAAGGGCAGCACAGCGTCTGCCGTGTCCGTCAGTACTGTGATATTTCTTACTTTTTTATCATCCTGTTTCTAAGGTATGCAATTTTACAGTTATATGAAAATGAAATATTTTATTTGTAATTTATGGTAACGGTAAAGAATGTTGAAAATTCGGTTTTCATTAACACTCTTTGTAAGACAGTTTCAGTAAGTTTGACGCTTTGTTTTGACTTGCCAACCCCTATACCTCTGACACATTGTGAGAACAAAATGAGTCGAACAAAAGCGGAGTAGCGAAGAGAAAACCTTTGTGCTGATCGTAGTTTGCACATTATTAAGTATATTGCCTCCATTGATAGGAGACTTGATAACAGTTCAATGTGTCAGTAACCAAACTTTAACTATGAGAGTCTACTTGAAAAATAACAGTTCATGTTTCAACATATGGAAGTATTACACTCGTGAAAATCAATTAGGAGTTCTTTGCTAACTTCGCAGATAACTGGAATTATTCATTCAATATGTTTTTACCGTTCACTTCTGTCCTTAAATTCCTAGTTTATTAACTCAGGGTCTAGTAACTTCACGCTGAACTTCCCAAAGCACTTAACTCATCAATTATTCTCTCTTTCATTTCCCCCGTTCTCGTTCAAGTCCTATCTCTTACAAGTTAGTTTCAATATTTAAGTGAGAGTAGTAAATTAGCTTTTGCGATTCTATAGTGTACAAGTTAATATTCAAACGAATGTATTGATTAGTCATTTACAACTGAAATCTGTATAAAGTTGTAGAAAGTGATGAAAATTAGACTTTTTTCTTTTTAGTTAATTTGCGATCCAATGTAACAGAAAAATCTTATTGTTACTATTTTCCATAATTATAAAAAAAGTCTTTGGTTGAAAAAACCTTAAGTTGAGACATTGCGGCAAAACGTAATTTGAAACAAAACTTAATTTCATCAAATTGCTTGCTTGCTTTGAAAATGTATTTTTTTTGAATTAATGAGTTGTTTTCTCTAAACTTGTGCTTGAAATTCATGCAATCCATAAAAAAATCGCTAAAACCGCTTGAAATGTTTTCTTCTATTTTTTCCACCGCTGGAAAAAGTAGAAACGCTTAAGAGAATGGCGCGGGACTCATTTTAGTTCTTTTTTCTGAAAATTCTACAATGACAAATTGAGAAATAAAGCGAGAACGTAAATTTTGTTGTAGCACCATTAGCTTCCACTTGGCTTTTCTATTAGGTTTAAACATGAAATGTAGATACATTAAGAACTAGTTAATCAATTACAAATGGATTTAATGTTGATTTACATTCACATTTCTGGGATGGCATTATTTTTATCTTCTAATCTCACTATAAGTAATAGTTGAAGTGGAATTCACTCCTCATACGAGTACACTGTGTGTGGTATTCTATACTTTTCTGGAGGTGTGGCAGTTATAAAGTTGGTGACGAGTTACTACCCTTCTTGGAGGGTATTGTTATGGTTACGAGGGTTTGTTATTATGATACCAGAACTGTAGGCTGATAACAATATTTGAAAGGGTAAACGATTGTGATGGTTAGGTTTACGAGTATATAATATGAATGACGATGAAACACTGATGGATTGACCCGGAGAGTTGGCTCAGGGCATCAACTGATGTCACTGTAGTCCCTCTGACCGGGAGGTCCTAGATTCGAGTCCGACGACTTAGCTTGTTAGCTAGGTCGAATTCTGTCGCTGCCTGGAAGAGAATTCTAGCGGTCGGCTGCACTGATCGCTAGTTTTTCGTGATTTCTCAAATCAACACCAGGCGATGCAGGAGCAGTACCTTAACAAACAGGCAACGGACCGCGCCCGATATCATCTTCCATTTCCTTGTCCTATCCTCACTTCTTGCACCCACTTACATTAACATCCACTACACGACCACACCCGCCGGGAGGCGCGGCAGAAGCTAAGAGCTGTCCCGGAGTCGTAGGCTTCCGCGGCCAGAGTCATGTGGGTGATCTGGGTTGTCCGGGTGACGCCGCGTCGAAGGCTGTGTTGCTGATGTTTCGACCATCCTGACGTGGTCTTCCTCAGGGATGGTATGGTCATACGAGTACAGTCATACGAGTATGACCATCCCAGCACTGAAGAAGACCACGATAGGATGGTCGAAACGTCGGCAACACAGCCTTCGACGCGGCGTCACCCGGACAGCCCAGATCACCCATAAGTGCTGTCCCGTCTGGGTCGGTTCCCCGATGGTGGGAGATACCTGGTTGGGAGAAACCTCTCTAGCCGAGACGGTAGGTTGGTGCCGGATCTTGCCTTACAGCGGGGCAAAGAACACCAGCATCTCCCGAGCGAAAAACATGCGTTACACATACGACACTAATAACCCTGGTAGTTGACGTGCCCAGAAACACTAAAAATCAAACAGTCTATCATTCATTAACTGACAAGCAATCTTATTATCAGAATTTTATTATCGAATTAGAAGCACAAGAAACGGGAGAACCCCTCGAAAAACGGGAGAACCCCTCTGCCACGATCCCTCTTTACCCCCCATAAACTTCACATGACAGCAATTTGAACCCTGGCTGCCTCGGCGGAAGGCGATCCGCCATGCCAGGGGCCGTCCACTGGCTAAGTCGCGAACTCAATTGTCTTCTCCTCTGTCGCAGTGCCTCCGCAGCGGCCGACCATCTTCGACGAGCTGGGCAAGCAGCTGGCCGGCACCGCGGGGCCCTACGAGGAAGGCAGCGACATGCGCCTCACCTGCATCGTCACCGGCGGTGAGTAGCACAACCCCTTTTATGTTCTGGAGGGTCCGGGGCTTGGGTTTCTTGAGACCCACTACGTGTTTTTATATGAGCAAAAAATGTCCAAGTATTTTTGTTATGACTAAAGTTTCATTGCAGTAAATTATCATAACTGTTATGTAGTAGGTTACTGTTGTCATTTATTTTCTCATAGCAACGAGGAATTATGATTGAAGACCCTAAATATATAAGAAGAATGCTTTGCGAGGTCGTGAAGATCCAAGAGAATCTGGGTTTCCTGATAGCTATGTGTATTAGTAGAAATAACTTTTAAGTGGTTAAGAAGTTGTGACTAGTGAACTGTAAGGCAGATCTCTTTAAATAAAATTGTTATATTTTTTTTCTTATCGAGAAAGACCTTTATTTCTCAAAAAATATGAGATTGACGGGAAGTCAATGACAACGTAAGTCTGACGCCCTGACAGTTGAGACGTTTCTTAACTAATATTTTTGGATAAATTCTAAATATATACATAAATACATATATTATTATTATCTCTTAAACTGAAGCATGAAAACAATCGTACATTTTAACATACCACAGTTAGTGCTTTGCATTTGGTACATCATCCATTTAATTTTGAAAATCAATCGAATTTAATATGTTGGCACTTAGGCGTCCAAGTTAATTGAAATTAGGCGCCTACAGTGAATTCAATCATCTATAACAATTCTTTGACGCTAATTAAAGGCGAAGAACCTACATGACAAACGTACCGCGACAGCAATTTTTGCCAATCCACCTACTATCATCTAGAACAACTATATGGCATTTCTTTCGAATGCAGGTCTTTGAACACCTTTCAAAGATGATGAAAGAAGAAGTAGATCGCAACACCTCCTGGCCCAGCCAGCCAAGCCAAGTCTTGTCTAGTAGTCCCGTTGTGTAATGGAAAATCACTTTCAGATGTCACTCAGGGCATCAACTGATCAGTCACTGTAGTGCCTCTGACAGGGAGATCATAGGTTTGAGCAAATACTATGTAGAGAATACAGAACCCTTTGCACGTTTTTCATACTTCTAATAGGAGACTTCTCACTAGCAAATTTAGTGACATGACCTTGAAAATTTGCGACTAATTCAAATTTCAATACATATACAATTCCTTTGAAATCACTTTGTGAAACGTAAGTAAACATGAGCGCAAGTAAACAAACAAAAATTTTAAACTTATCCCCTTCGTACTTCATATTACAATGCTTATGACATGGCGGGCGACTAACGTCTGTAGCTCCAAGTGTTTCCCGTTATATCGCTGAGTGTCCTGTATTGTCCCAATAGCATTTGGTTTGAGTCCCAATGATGGCAGAATTTTCAACACTAGCTACAGAGCTAAGTCGAGTTCAGTCGCTGTCTGGAGAATTCTAGCGGGAAGTAGCTCTGATCGGTAGTTTTCCGTGGTCTCTGCGATTAACACCACGTGAATGCAGTACCTTAACAAAGGGGCCGCGCGCAATTTTTCTTTCCCATTTCTTGCCCTATCCTACCCCTTATTTACACGCACTACACATGCCGGGATACCCGTCGGGAGCTTAAAGCTTGTCCCGGCTGGGGCGGTACCCCGCTGGAGGGAGATACATGGATGGGGAAAACCCCGCTAGCCAACGGTATGTCGGCGCCGGATGTGACCATCCTGCAGGGGGAGTTCACCGCCACCTCCTGATCAAAAACATGCACTAAACTTACGGGACTAATGACCTTAGTAGTCGAAACACTAATCAACCAACCAACGAAAAAGCGAATCATTCAAATGAAAGACAACACACGTAAGCTTCCGCAGCTCGATTCCATAAATTCTTGGCTACCCGGGAGTTGGCTGAGAGCCCGATGTTTCGCCTGAAATGTCGCAGGATTCCTCAGGGCAATGACGACTACACACACATAACCGAGAACCTAAAGAACACCACTCCTTCTGGGAAACTTTTCAAACCTCTCGAGGCGCCTAGGGTCGCTTCGCCTACGACTTAACGCGAGGCCTTCGCAGTCGACCCCTGCGGCGCCGCTGCGTCAAACACAAGTTCATAAATATCCCACCGCCGCGCCGCGAGCGCGTGAG
>BOPP01000204.1:1339907-1352724 GCA_017312745.1 Gryllus bimaculatus
TTTACAGAGATTTTTTCTTCGCCTACTGAAGCTTCATACAGGCAAATGATGAAAAGAAAAATAAATAAAAATATTTGAAGTAAATATATTGTACGCCAGTTTATTCCACATGGCATTTGACCATATTAAGGTATTTTTAGGTATTTCAATTTTGTGCAATTCTAGAGTTTATGAAGTCATTTAAGATGTAGCAAGTACATGAAACATGCCTTGTTAACATTTTGATATATTATGTACGTCACTAAAGATATAAAAAACAAGTGTCTATGAATCTGTAATTTATTGGCTTAATATCTTTCCAATGGCATGACGATTAGCATTAGAGCTTTCATTTGCTGGGTGGAAAACGTAATTCTGGGCAGAAATAATTTAGTTTTCCGCCCAGTCGCTGGAAGCTCCGATGATGATCGCTACGTCTGATGAAAATATCTCAAACCAATAAATTACACATACCCAGAATATATTTGTTTCTTACTTTCAAAGAAAATAGCGTCATAAGCACATTTATTGAATATTATTTCTGTCTCTGTTCCTACATCATGCATTTTCACTATTTCCGTCATAACTATTGAAATTAATCATATCTTTTTCTCGCTATTTTTCTTCCCTTGATGCCCCCTTCTGCTGTTCCTCGCCTTCACGCCCTTCATTCCCGTTCCATTAATTTTTCTCACATTCCTTCTCGTCGACGTCGTCGTCCTGGTTCTCCTCTTTCTCCTCTTTCTCCTCCTCCTCTTCCCCTTCCTCCTCCTCTTCCTCTTCCTTCTCCTCTTCTTCCTCCTTCGCCACTTTCTCCTCCTCCTCGTCTTCCTTCTCCTCCTCCTCTTCCAATTTCTCCTCCTCTTCCTCCTCCTCCTCCACTTTCTCCTAATCTTCTCCTCGTTCTCGTCTCCTCCTCCCCCACCTGTCACTTCCACGCACGTCGTTCGCCGTCTCCCTTCCGCGCAGCAGATCACCTCTCGTCTCCATCTGTCTCCGCGCACCGCATCTTTTCTCGCATTAACCCAATCCCGCTGAACTTCGTCGCGTAGAACACCCATTCAATTCCGCCCGAGCCCGTCACCCCCCCCTCTGCCGCCGCCGCCTCCACCCACGCACCTCAAATGAATCTCGGCGCAGCCACGCACTCGCCCAGCGCAGGTATCGTGTCAACAATATGAATAACCCATCCCGCAAATTGCACTTGGCCGGAGAGAGAGTGAGGGATTTTGCAGGTTAGAAAGGCCGCCCTTCCTCACGCGATTACTGCTGCGCATTCGAGGAACTGCGGGGCGGCGGTGGCCTTCGTGAGCGCATGCGCAAGGGATCTTTGATGGCGGAGGAGGCTGAGTTGGACAATCATTCTCTGATTGGATCTTTTGTGGATTAACCAGCTGTGTGATTGGCTGATTGGTTTGTTATTTGATTCACTGATGTGTAGGTATCTTGGTTGGTTAGCTGGTTTGTTAATTGACTGATGGAGTTACTATTTCGTGACTGCTTGGTTTATCGGTAGTTTCTCTGGAGTTGGTGTGCTGCTTGATAGTGAATGTGCTAAGAAAAAATGATTCTGAAATCAGTGTTCAAAATTACGCGTGTAGTAAGATTTAATGAAAAAAAATGGTGTCAAAAGTGAAACTTGCGTTGCTGAATGTACTACTTAAATTGTGAGGATGGGCATGTTTGAAGCATATAAACTCAATAATATGGTGTATTGAGTTTATGTGGTTCAATGAATATTACGGGAAGCAATTAGCTATTCTATAGGAAATTTGCTGTTCGTAGACTATGGCGTTGTGACGATGATTTATGTAGTAAGTATTGTGTGATACTAACAATTTAGAAGTAGCAAATTTAATTGTGAGGAAATATTTACGATTAACATACATTCATGAACCAGTTGAAAACGGGTGGGAAATGCGATAATATCGTAATTGAAGGTATAATTCTGAATGTTGCGACGGAGGGATAAGACACGGAACAAATAATGCATATACAACGTAAAAATAAAACAAGTAAGTCGTATGAACTGAATGTGATTATCTTATGAAAGTTATTGAAATTAGAACGGGATCTAACGATATAAAGACGAATATAATTACTTGTAGTATATTAAAGCCCATTGCAAAGGAAGATTTTTTAAAATTTTTTTTATAAAACGTTTCATATAATGTACAACTTATATAAACTAGTTTTCGCGTAGTATAACTCGGAGTTTTACAAACAAGTTGTGAAATATTGCATATTTTCAAATTCTCAAATAATTTTACCTAAAAACTAATCACCATGCGCCAATTCGCAAAGATCAACTAACAGGAGGCAGCTGCTGAGAGAAACACGAATCTGACAGCACACACGACAAGAAACTGAGCTTTAATTGCGTCCGGTAACATTCCCCGAAAAAATACAGATTAAATGAATATAGAAGTGACGAAAGTGGTTTGCCGTGAGTGGGCCAGAGAACCGTACTTCCAGAGAGGTATCAAAGGACCTTCACTTGAAAGTTACCAACACACATTTATAATGTAATGGTATGGTAAGACGAGTGACAGAAACACTGTATTTCCCACAGAGAACGCGGCAAACATTTTTACGAATAATTTTGCGATATACAACCAATATATGGGGTACGAAACTCTTATAAAATATTTTAAGAACGTTTCATGAAATTCGCTTTATAAAAATCTGGCGTGTGCAACAGACATCAGGGAATATAATATTAAATTCTATTGACAGCATTTGCAGTGAACTCAAAGTCACAACATCCTACACCCGGTCAGAACCGAACCAGGTGTTCCTCGAAAAACTTCCGCGCCGATTAAAGCTTCAGCAACGACGAATACCAGATCGCCTCACATTGAACAACATCGGCGGCATCACCCCACTTCGCACACCGCGGCTAGAATCCCCATCGGCCGACGCGGCGCAAACAGCGAACCGCGCCTCCGGCCACAAGCCGGCATGGCAACGCGCAGCGGATGAACCGTCAGCGCCAACGACCCGACGACGGCGCCAGCCCTCCCCGAGCCACGCGGCGGAAAAGCTCGCTGAAAAGCGGGCGGCGAAGTTACTTAGCGCACCGCCACAACCGGGCGCCGGCGAGGCGGCGGCGGGCGGCGGGGGCGGCGGGGGCGGCGGGGCCGGCGGGGGCGCGCGGGCGGCGGGGGGGCGCGGGCGGCGGAGGGCGGGGCGGGGGGGCGGGCCGGGGCGCGGGAGGCGGCGGGGGCGGCGGGGGCGGGCGGGGGCGGCGGGGGCGGCGGGGGCGGCGGGGGCGGCGGGGCGGCGGGGGCGCGGGGGCCGCGGGGGCGGCGGGGGCGGCGGGGCGGCGGGCGGCGGCAGGGCGGCGGGGCGCGCGGGGGCGGCGGGGGCGGCGGGGGGCGGCGGGGGCGGGCGGGGGCGGCGGGGGCGGCGGGGGGCGGGGGCGGCGGGGGGCGGCGGGGCGGCGTCCCATCCACCGCGCGTTCCGGAACGTTCATCTTTAATTCATCCCGTCCCCGTCGCTTTTTGCCGGTCCATTGTACCGAAGCTGCTGGCGGCACGCCGCCGCCCCCGCGCAAATATTGGGCAGGCGCGCACGTGCGCGCAGAATTGTTTTGCGCCACGCGAGCAGGAGGAAACGCGCGCGCGGGGGGAGGGGAGGGGGGGGAGGGGAAGAAGGGGGCGGGGCGTGTGGCCGGCAATGCGGATGGAGACCGCGGGCGCGCCCCGGCGGGATGGGTTATTAACGCATGCCGGTTGGGAACGGCGGAGAGGGTCGGGGATGGGATGGATGGGAAGCGGCAAAAGGAGGACGTGCTGATTTGGAAGGGTTGGAGCAGACGGTGTTGACTCGGGAACATACGGTGGTTAAGGTGAACCTTGAGGCGTAGGTGTTTGGAGGAGAATGTGATGGATGGAATTGATGGCGGAGTCTGCGAGTGTGTAACGGGTGAACTCAGAGTAGAGAAACAGGCTGAATTTTTAAGGAATGTGTAATGGAGTCATCAATCCACTAGCTGGTAAGTACCAGGAAGTTTCAAGGGCCTCAGGGAGGGCACCACGCAATTGGCCATATTATCAAGGATGCAAGGAACACTGACATTTGGATACACCAGTATTAAGTATATAAACCCGTAGTGAGGCCACGTCACCACCACCTAGCTTAATGGTTTCAGAATCACTTAACAGTTGCCTACCAATGCAGGGCAAAGGACGCACCTCAGCCTTCTTTTTGCTTTCTCGCTACGGAGTAGAGAGAATGTTATGAATTACTTAGCGAATGCCCGGTAACAGATGGCCAATTAATTAACGATACAGAATTTACGAAAAATATATTTTCGGTTTGTTGGAACTTGACGTTGACTTAACCTCAAGAGTGTGATAAACGGATAGCGACGTTTGGTAACTGGAAAGCAGCGGCATCTGAATTATTGTGGAAATACCCACAGTCGTGAGCGCAACGTGAGCATACACTGTTGCGAAACGGAAGTTCATTAGATACGTAACACTGCCCTAAATTAGCTTTGCCTGTCGAAAATTCCTCTACGTGCGCCTTTGATCGCCCCGCGAGAGAAGCAAAAATATAAAGCATTTGGAAAGACTGACGAAGGCTCAGGCACGTTGAGACAGAATCACAGAGTCGCCGTGCGTAACTAATGTACTGCGAGTGGAGAGCAGGAAGACGGTGAGGTGTTAGTTCACTAGCAGGGGTGCCAACGTAGCGAAGCAGCGTTCAGAAAGAAGAAGTGTACAAGGTAGAATATTGTAGAAAAGGGCAGGAATAAAAGTACGAGTGTCGCAAAGATGGCAGCTATGAAGAAGTTGGTAAATTAGATCAAAGAGACACGGAATGTTAGGTTGTCAACATTAGTCGAGAGAGAGATAGAAATGAGTTGGTCCAAAAGGAATAGCTCGTGCATTAGGGTAAAATTAAATCAGGGAAGGATGTGCGGATTAGCCATTTTAACAGCCCCAGTACGAAGATGAGTAATGTATGGAGGATTCGTAGAAAGAATCTCAAATGTGGAGACGATGGTGTAATGGTTAGCGTATCGGACTGTTATATCCATATGGTTCCAACCGATCGACGCCGTGGATTTTTAAGGGCGAAAAAATCGTTCGTACGACTTCCTTCGGAGGAAAAGTAAAGCTGTCTGCCCCATGTTAGTAGATTTACTTGCACGTAAAAGATCTTCAAGCCTAAATGAAACCTCTGAGCAAAATTCAAATCGCCTGTTTCGTCGCCCAAAAATACCTCCTTTCTCCGCTAGTTCGGGAAAGAAGCGTAGCGAAATTTGCGTGGTCAGACGGAAGAGCGGGCCTGATGGCCCGAGTCTCGCCACGTAAAAGTAAGGCATTAATTCAATTCAATTCAAATAGAAGGAAAGAGAAAAGGCATGGAGGTTGTGGGAGAAGGATGCGAATAGGTGTTAGTGGTTATCGGGAATGATGCCATTTGAGAAGAATTTTCCTCTCTTTACGATCCTCATCCTCCAGCTTCTTGGCTCTACCTGAGATAAACGCTTTAAGTGGATGGATAATAACGATGGTGACTTGATTTGAACGAAGATGGATCAATGGTGAAGGCCGACGAAAAGGGAGATTGATGAGAAAGCCTGCCGCAAAACCGTCTCTTCCATCCTAAAAGTTCACGGGAATCAGCTAGAATTTGAACTCAAGAAGACAGCTAGATATAAAGGATAAGCGGTTTGACAACTACACCATGGGCCTTCCTACGATAGCAGAAGACAGAATAATATTTTGAAAGTTTTGCCTAAACTGCAGCGAGGGCAGAAACATGGGAGTGTATGCAGGCCTGTTGTAGGAGTTCGTAGAAAACGGGATATTCCCAGAGATAAGGAGGTAGGGTGTGGGAATGGGAGGTAAGAATAGTGTCTGTAAAGATAACGTCGGTATATTCGACGTGCATTGCCTGCAAAGTGCGTCAAAGTATGTTCTGGAGGAGACAGTGATATGAAAAGAGAAGTCAAATAACTGGCTGTGATGAAGTGAATGAACAGTTGAAACACGATGTAGTTTAACATAGCAGTTGATCGGGGCCATTTATATTATTAATTAGAGAGGATAATACGTAGGTGTTGGTCGGTTACGCTTGTAATTAAAACCTAATTATTATTAGGTTCGCCTCTGTTGCGAAATTTCGTTATCTCGAATAAGATGTTAGGGTGAGGGGTTGTCGCACGCAAATGGATGTCATGTTGTTCGTGGATACAGATTATGTTAGGTAAACATATGTGTGAAAGGTCGGCTAACTTAATAGTGTGGTTTTAATTACATGCAAGATCTGACAAATGCCTGTAAACAGGCTACATTAAGAACGGCGTGGATAATAAAGTAGATTGTAGGGTAAATCAGGTAGTTACAGCATCTAAATAAAAACTACAAGAACAAATTTGAATGTAACGAAACCTGCCGTTAATAAACTCTAAATAGAACTGAATCAACCAGAAAAAAATTGTAAATGAAACCAAAGTTGTGTGAAAGTTTTGCTTCAAATATTCACAATTCTATACGCTTCATTATCCATACGGTGTTGCACCACGCAATTGGCCATATTATCAAGGATGCAAGGAACACTGACATTTGGATACACCAGTATTAAGTATATAAACCCGTAGTGAGGCCACTTCACCACCACCTAGCTTAATGGTAATATATTAGTTAAACAACTTTGTAGTGTACATACTAATAAACCTCACTTCTTTAAATATCAATATAAAAAACTAAGGCTAAACGCTATAAAGTAAAGCAAAACTTAAAAATAGCAAATATTCAATGGCGACTTCATCCTTGGAGTCTTGCTGTTGCATGATGTCAGCTAAGAATTCAGCCATACCGCGCAGAATGAGAGAAGGCACAATCACACATTTGTATTTTTAGTCAAAAAACGAAACTGTTTCTTTGATTTTGGATTTTTCTGACGTTCCTGGGTATCTGCTGAAATATCTAAAGTCATCTAAGTCACAAAGATAACTTCTGTCATTCCATCATTTAATTACGTCATCAACACCTCATCAACATTCCCACGATTCCTGGGCACCTACCAAAACCCTCGACACTCTCATACGACAGTAGGTTGCATAGAATTCTTTAATTTCCGCGCCCAGTGGAAATTAGTAACACAGATTTCCGAATATGTGTCATCGCGTTGTAGGGGGATTTGTAGTTCATTTCCCCTTAAGGCACGTCTGGTCATACATATATTTTAGTTATGTACTTCATATACTCCTGTATTATATATGGATTGCTTATTAATAATAACAACAACAACAATAATAATAATAATAATAATAATAATAATAATAACCATAATAATAATAATATAATTAATATAGAGTGCTGATGAGGGGTGAAGGGATTAAAATGATGGATGAGGTGTTAGATGAGGTAGTGAGAGGTGGGAGATTGGAACCATTGAGGCAGTGATCGTGGGATTTTGAAACCATCCCAGCATTCGCCTTGTAACCGAGAGAAACCCCGAAAATCCCGATCGGAATATCCGGCCCGGAGATCGAACCCGGACCACACGTTTGCGAATTCAATGCGCTACGCACAGAACCATTTCGCTCGATATTTATTATTTATATATTATTTATACAATGCTTACATATACCCCCACCACCGTGTATCTCACAATCAACAACAACAACAACAACAACGATAACCCCTATCCAGCGACGCGACTCCTCGGGCGTAGGGCAAGTGGCGGGAGCGGGGCCCAGCGGGCGCGGCGTCCGCGTGAGCAGCGAGGGCCGTCGGGCGCCCGCAGCCCGGATTTTCTGACGTTCCTGGGTATCTGCTGAAATATCTAAAGTCATCTAAGTCACAAAATAACTTCTGTCATTCCATCATTTAATTCAGTCATCAACACCTCATCAACATTCCACGATTCCTGGGCACCTACCAAAACCCTCGACACTTTCATACGACAGTAGGTTGCATAGATTTCTTTTAATTTCCGCGCGCCAGTGTGAAATTAGTAACACAGATTTCCGAATAGTGTCATCGCGTTGTAGGGGGATTTGTAGGATTTCCCCTTAAGGCAGTCTGGTCATACATATATTTTATTTATGTACTTCATATACTCCTGTATTATATATGGATTGCTTATTAATAATAACAACAACAACAATAATACAATATAATAATAATAATAATAATAATAACCAATATAAATAATAACAATAATAATAATATATAATTTAATATAGAGTGCTGATGAGGGTAAGGGATTAAAATGATGGATGAGGTGTTAGATGAGGTAGTGAGAGTGTGGGAGATTGGAACCATTGAGGCAGTGATCGTGGGATTTTGAAAACCATCCCAGCATTCGCCTTGTAACCGAGAGAAACCCCGAAAATCCGATCGGAATATCGGCCCCGGAGATCCGAACCCGGACCACACGTTTGCGAATTCAATGCGCTACGCACAGAAACCATTTCGCTCGATATTTATATTTATATATTATTATACAATGCTTACATATACCCCACCACCGTGATCTCACAATCCACAACAACAACAACAACAACAACGAAACCCCTATCCAGCGACGCGACTCCTCGGGCGTAGGGCAAGTGGCGGGAGCGGGGCCCAGCGGGCGCGGCGTCCGCGTGAGCAGCGAGGGCCGTCGGCGCCCGCAGCCGCGCGCGCAGCCAGGCGCTTTAAGAATTATTTCGGCGAACTGCGAGCGGCGCTTTTTGTTGGGCGCGCGTTCGCTGGCCATTCACCAGCGCGTCGGAGCGAACACTGCGCATTTGTGTGGGCGGGAGGGGATCGGTGGAGTGGGGGGAGAGGATATGAGTGTGTGGGGGGGGGTGGCGTCGGGCGGCGTGGGTAAGCGAGGGAGTGGGGTCCTGTGTATTGGGCTACGGGTAGTGTGGGACGTTGGCAGGCGGGGGGCGGGGGCAGGGACGGGACGGGAGGGCGGGGCGGGCCGGCGCGGGGGCGGGGGGCGCGGGCGGGGCGGGCGGGAGCGGGGCGGAGCGGGGCGGACAGTGTCGGCGAGGTGGAGCGGGCGCAGGTGGGGGGGGCGGAACGGGCGGGATGGGAAGAGCGGGGGTTGGGGATTCTTGGGGGGGGGCGATCGCGGGTTTTAGGGCGGGGTAGTGGTGGGTATGGTGGGTGGGGTTGGTGGGGGTGGTGTGGGGTGGGTGGGTGGGTGGGTGAGGTGGGGGGTGGTAGGGGTGAGTGTTGTGGTGGGGCGAGTAGCCGGTTGTGTGGTTGGGAGGGCTGGTGGGCGGGTGGCGGTGGGCGGGCTGGTGCGGTGGGCGGGTGGGGGCGCGGTTATGCGGGAGGGCGGTGGGGTGGGTTTCGGGCGGGTGGGCGGGGTGAACGTTGCTGCGTGTAGGCTTGTGTGGCTTGCGGGCGGGCGCAGTAAGGGGCGGGGTAGCTGGCGGGATAGAGGGAAGGTAGCGACGGACAGGAGACCGGGCGGACGGCGGAGTGCGGAGAGACGGGTGACTGGCTGTGGGTGGGCGCGTCGGTCATAGAGTGGCGGACGACATTGGAGTGAGGTTGGGGGTTGGGAGGGGGTGAACAGCGGTCGCTCCCATGCACCCACAAGAGCACACCACCAGTTCCCATTGGCGCAGGGAAGCTCATCCAGAGATGATGAAGCCATTACCCAGTGGATTTGGTTGGAACAGCGTGGGCGTTGTTGTACGAAAGGGAACGTGCCATGCGATCTGGAATCGATGGAGGAAGAGGAGCGTGGAGAGGCAACGCATGCCGTTCAAACAAAAAAAATGTTGAAATGCGAGGTGTAATGGTTTTGCGTCGAGTTCGGAAGTGAGGAAAAAAAATAATTAAAAGGTCTTGCACCACAGAATACTCGTAAACAAAGATTCAAACAAGTAATAGACGCCATAAAATCTGAGTTCGACGTGTATTTTCGTAACATTGTTCAAGAGAAACTGTAAATCTTCACTCAAGGATATTAAGGAAAAGGAGTGGTCTACAGAAATGTTGCTGAACAAAACCCACAATATAACCCATAGGTAGACGCACACTGCTCATGAACAACGCATAAAATACCAGTGTCGATTAATGCATCCCCAAAATGGGGATAAAGCTAAATGAAAGTATTTAGTCTTCCATATTGAAGCGAAAATAGTGGTTACTGCGAACTGTTATTATGTAGTTTCCAGAAGCGTCATAATTTTTCGAACTTTGTACCACGTGATTTAAATCTTTAAACAAAACGAATTCAAAATATTCTATACGTGTGACGTGGAGTGTCTTAAACGACGTATTTTCTAAGTTGGCGTCATAAGGAATATCAACGAGAAATGACAGTAACAAGACCACCAATAACCAACCCAAAAAATTGAAAATGACAAAAAAGCGGCGAACAGATAAATCCACTCACCCAGCCGCACGGGAGCGAGTAACTGTGTGAAAAAGCGGCGCGGATTGGCAACAAGGCACGCCCGCGCGGAAAGCGGTCAGAGGCGGCGGGCGACGGTGGCGACGGCGCTGCGACACCAAGCGACGCACCGACGAAGCGGCAGCGCGCAGTGGGTCAAAACCTCACCACAAGTGGAATAGATAGTTTTACGAAATTTCAAAGCAATATAAACAGAAAACTTTTAAAATTTATCAATACTTAGGAGTATCAAGTTTAAACTCTCATACCACCCTCTGATCATCTGATCTGATTCTGATCCTCGGTTTATCCTTATCGAATAACAACATGTTTATTCTTTTTGATATTATGTTTAGTGGCATATGTAAATTGTATAGAGCCTACGTAAACCTAATTTCTACTACGGAACTTCAGAGACATGTAGATTGATATTTAGAACTAATCAATCAGTTTTGATAAATTGAATATGCCTATTTTATAAATTAGTACTGCAATAATTGTGCAATTCGTATTAACTACTTACAACTTATCAAATATTATGTGGAGGTTTTTATGCATAATACGTTGCTTCTTTAATCGGTTCCACCTTCGTTCGTCTTGGAATATTTTGGCATCGTTATGTTTTCGTCGATACTGCTGTCTTCAGACCTCTCACCACGCTTAGATAACGACTAATAGAGCGGTATTTACTAGGCTGTCCGGGTGACGCCGCGTCCATGCGAAGTGCCGACGTTTCGGTCGCCATTCTGCGACCTCCTCAGGGCGTTATTGCGCGGAGATGTGCTGCGCCACGAGTTTAAATGGGGCTAGGTTTCTCCTCTACCCGAGTGCCGGTGCCGGGTGGTCGGCCAATGCGGAGAGAGTTGCACCGGCACTCGGTAGAGGAGAAATCCAGCCCCATTTTAAACTCGTGCGCAGCACATCTCCGCGCAATACCGCCTGAGGAAGGTCGCAGAATGGCGACGAAAACGTCGGCACTTCGCCATGGACGCGGCGTCACCCGGACAGCCTAGTAAAATACTGACTCAGCGCGGAAGCCTACGCTCTAATACAGCGGTGTTTTTCTCTTCAGGCGTCTTGCATCTATTTCTTGCCATCTATCACTTCCGTACTGTATAAACCTTTCACACTGAAATCTGAATTGAAAAGCTTTGCTTTCAATGTGATCTCCATTTCCGTTTTGTGTCTCTAGTTGTACGTATCACTCTATTTCAACCCTATGTGCCGCAATACAATCTGTTTTACTTACTTTCTTCCCTTCAATCATAGACCAGGAACCAGCTCAGTTAACCATTGGAAAGTTAGTAGATAACCAAGCCTAAAATTCTTACAATCAGTACGTCACTGAGCACGACACAGCTGAAGCCCTCGACATCAAGGCTTCAAACACTAGATAAGCTCGTCCATTAAATATTTGATATTCACGTGCATGGAGCAAGAACTTTTTTTTATATTTTGATGAAAATAAATGTTTGCTGTGCTTTATCATGGTATTGTAATATTCATGAAGATTGTTTTTGTTAAAATCTTTAATATATTGCAGTTTTTAGGAGTATTTTATTTGTTCTTGAGCAGTGTGCGTCAACTATACGGGAAACTATTCTGTTATGACAAATATTGTCTTCTACTGGCCCAAATATTATTATTATATTATTATTATTATTATATTATATTTTTTTTTGCCGAGGAGGGGTAAATATGCGTTACGATACCGGTAAGTCGGTTTTATGTCGACTCTCCAGCGTGCAAACCGACTTAAAACCTAAACTCCTTTCATTTCACAGAAGGCCGTGGTATCTTCTGCAAGCTGGAACGTCTTGCAGACATTACTTTCACGCAGAAAGCATTGGCTGAGAGCATGCAGTTTTCCTCTTCGGTGGTCCTATGGTATTTTAGTTCCTCTGCTTTTAGTCAGTGGCTTCTGTTTTAGTACGGTGAGCCACGAAGTCCGAGCACTGTTTTCCAGTTGTCTGTGGATTGCAGCTTATCTAGCTGTGTTGCAGCGTTAATTATTATTATTATTATTATTATATTATTTATTATTATTATTATTATTATATTATATTATTATTATTATTATTATTATTATATTATTATATATTATTCGTTCAGCGTACACGCGCTATTCCGACGGAGGCGGGACGCAGTGAATTGGAGCGACGCGAGGCTGGCGGGGTGCGGGGCGGGGCGGCGGGGCGGGCAGGTGGGGCGGGGTTGGCCGGTCGCGAACAGAGCGCCGTGCCCCATCGATGCGGAAGGACAGCCGCAAAGCGGGTCGCGAGGCGCTTTGCGGGGGCGTGTCCCAAACGCATGCGATTGGATGGGGGAGGCGTGAGGGGAGGGGGCAGCGGCGAGTGACAAAGCGCCGAGAAAGCGTCAACATCATCTCGGCCGCCCCGAAAAACACAGCCGCGACAGGGGTTCATTATCTTTTTGAGGGTCCCGCGCGGGCAACTGGCGCGGCTTTATTGG
>BOPP01000204.1:1358341-1377572 GCA_017312745.1 Gryllus bimaculatus
TTTACTTTTAGTCCCCATGTCTCACTATACCGTTCTAAAATATTTAAACTCTTCTGTAAGCCCTCAATTGTCTCCGAGCACAAAACTAAATCATCCGCATCCGCTATACAAAATCCGCATCCGCTATACAAAATATACAACTTAAGTGCCGGTGCTTCAAGAATTTTTCGGTATTGGAGCATTTTTAAATTTATTTAATTAATTATTTATTTTTTAATTTTCCTTCGCCCTTCCAGTCGACCTTTCTGCCGTCCTGATCCATCGTTTCCTCCCATTCCCGGCTGTCTCTTTGCTCCCCAGACGAGTGTGTGAATGAGCTGTCCATGGCCGCGCTGTGTAAAGTCAACAGTTCCTGCGTTTCATGTCATTCAGGGTTGGCTTTCGTTTACTTCTTTGATTCGTTGTATTTTTTTCTTTCAATTTCTGGGATGCTTGAGTTGATACCGTCACTTTGTGGGATAACAAAGTTCAAAAATTCATTCAAATTTCATTCAAATTTAAAGCTCAAAATTCAAAATCTTGAAAAAAAAATGCTTGTTAACTGTTTAAAAATACATTCATTATTTTTATTCACAAAGTTAAAGATATTTCTTAACGGTTATAAACACATTGATTAAATATTCCTATCTGTAGCCTGCAGATGACTTTTTTGAGTATTTAAGTAGATATTCCATTTGGCGAAGTGCTCTTGAAACCGTTTCCTACGGCGGCACCGGAATCTATTTAACCTCGCGTATCGTAACTATGTGTGAAGTATGTGATCAAAATAATGTCGGAATTATTAATTATGAATTAGTATAATTAATTAAAACAGTCAATAATAGAGGAAATAACGTTAATTTGCTAACCTAATAATTCCTTCGGATGAAATGTTACTCTTTTTCCCGTATCAGAGGCTTTTACCCTTAATGGGATGTAATTGACTTAACGTTATCGAACATATCATTTTTTTTCACCAAACACATGGAATGAAATAAAATAAACATTACTTACGACGATAAAGGTACTTTGCATGACAAATCACTAAAGCTTCTTGTTTATTTTCATCTCAAAGTTTTGTGGTCTTTGAAACAACCCTTAATTTTTATTGCAATTGATTATTTATTTCATTAGTGTTCATATTTTTGTTAATTAATCACGGCATCTTATTCATGGCTTAAAAAATATTAAAACGAATTATTATTTTTTTCATGTCATATAACTCCTTCATTTCCACTAAATTTCTCAAAAAGTGTTTAATAGAAGTATTCAAGACTGCAGCATTGGAGAGTCTTCCACATAATTATTCTCCAAAACTTATTTTTTTATCTTTCACGCTTCATACCTCAAAATTCCTATTCTTAATATACAAAATTAATCTACTTCACTTTTTTTCCATCCGTGAATATTCTGTCTCTACAACTGCTAAATAATTTTATTCCATACAACTAGTAACTGATGAACCATAACGTTCTTGCCACAGTGAATAGTTGCAATCAAGATTACTTCTTACCGCGGACACCTTGTCAAAATATCGTCTTGCACTTTTGCCCTAAACTAATTTTAGTTATTTATCGTAAAATATTCACGTTTAAATCTTCAGAAAACAATGAAATGAAATTTATGTGACGTAAGACAGTATTATAATTATTAACACAACAGATACAGTTTTAGTTGCAATTTCTTCCTGGGATATTCCTAAGAAGAATTGGAAATAGCTCAACTTAAAATATTTTTTAAGTTACAAGTAATAAATTACATTTTTCTCAGTCTCTATCTATCCGTCTCC
This sequence comes from Gryllus bimaculatus, assembly GCA_017312745.1. NCBI lineage: Eukaryota > Metazoa > Arthropoda > Insecta > Orthoptera > Gryllidae > Gryllus > Gryllus bimaculatus. Next base: position 1,360,110 of record BOPP01000204.1, read on the forward strand.
GTAACTATCTCATACACCTCATTAGCAACTAATCTGTAATACACTAATTAAGGAACTTCCGCCATCATTCACAATACCTCTCTTTATTGGGGTTTCTTAATTCTCTGGTTCACAATTCGCTATTTTGTCCGAATCTCTCCGGCTTTCCGCCCTCAGTTCGCCCAACAGCGCCAACAACCACGTTCATACACGATCTTGTAGCCCCGCTCCTGGCAGATGCATGTCTTCCGACGCATGATTGAATTATTATATTTTGTTTCTGGGCGCGTCACACGCTATGATGATTAGTTTCGCAAGAGTGGTGCATGTTACATTCCGATGATGTGACCGTGTTTCTTCTCCTAGAACGTGAGATCTGGTGCGGACCTACACGCCAGTTTGCGGGGGTTGCCCTCTCCAAGTATCTACGCCGAGAACCCACCCCAGAAGAGACCAGTCCTAAGCTGCAGACTTGTGTCTCGACATGCGTGATAATACAGCGCACGCAAGTGTACATTATTGTGTGTGTGTGTGTGTATGTGTGTGTAGGGAAGTGCAAGGGTCAATGAGGAAAAAGGCGTGGCCCGTTTATAAAAGTACTGACCGGCATTCGCTTGGCATTCATTGAAGGAAAAAACTACTAAACAGAGCATCTGCTCGTTACAATTCTCCAGACACTGGCTGAATTCGGCCGCGATCTCTAGCTAGTATCGAAAATTCGGCGCCGTCGGAACTCGAACCCTGCGACCTCCCAGACGGCGACACTCCAGCTCTCTCCCTCGTCTGCCATCTCTCCATCTCTCCCTCGTCTGCCATCTCTCCATCTCTCCCTCGTCTGCCATCTCCTCCTCGTCTCCATCTCCTCCTCGTCTCCATCTCTTCCTCGTCTCCATCTCTTCCTCGTCTCCATCTCTTCCTCGTCTCCATCTCTCCCTTTCTCCATCACTTCCTCGTCTCCATCACTTCCTCGTCTCCATCTCTTCCTCGTGTGAATCTCTTCCTCGTGTGAATCTCTTCCTCGTGTGAATCTCTTCCTCGTGTGAATCTCTTCCTCTTTTCCATTGCTTGTGCGCCTCGACCGGTGAAGAGGTGACCGCGCGCACACACGCGTCTGGAGCGGACGAGAGCGCGCGCTCGCGGAGCCTGTTCAAACACGGCGGGCGCGGCGGCTAAGCGCCCAATACTGTGCAAATGAGGCCCCAACTATCGTCGCCAACTATCCGAGAGTCCCTAAGCAAAGCATCACGGGGACGGGGACGGGGGAGTGGGACCTGCGAGTACCACATGTGACCGCCCGGGAGCTCGACCGACCCTGCATGAAACAGTGGCGCTGAGGTCGCCGCTCTTGGTAGCAGTGGGCTGGCGGGCCACGCGCTATACTTCAACCCACATACCAGATCTGCTTGTTTGTATCAAGGTGTTTTGGACCCCATGTTCTACTGACAATTATAAGTGGAAAACATGAATGTGTATGGTAACGCACTAAATGTAAATTTTCATTTTATATAAAATTATATTTTGTACGTTATTTTCAATAACATAATAAATATAGAGAGAGCGTAGGCTTCCACAGCCGGAGTCAGTATTTAATTGGCTGTCCGGGTGATTCCGCGTCCATGGCGAAGGTGCCGTCGTTTCGGTCGCCATTCTGCGACCTTCTTCAGTAATTGTGTAATGCCTTGGGTATGCAATGCTCTCAATGAGTATGGACGCGGAATTTATTCATATTTAATATTTGATACAATGAATAGCCTCTGCCGTACGTAACTTCTATTGTTGACTCAAGATGTTTTATAAATATTTATAAGAGTATGTGAAAGTTATTTTCAGACAAAAATTGACGCTTTCACACACATATTTGGAAGTTCATGACAAAAGGTTTGAAATAAAAATGAGAAAATTAAAGACTATACGATAGGTGAAGGTATGTTCAGAACAACACTTAAATGCTACAAGGCAAAAATTTTGTATTAATTATTTACAATATTAGCCAATAAAGCACCAAAAATATTACTCGCGTGACTATAAAGGCGTAATTTTTTGGACGACGCGTATTATAATGACGTTTTTCGGAAATAGAATTAGGCACGCGCACAACGGTTCGTGTACTTTACTGGCTAGTCACACAATGAAGGTACCTGAAGTTTCAGAAATGGGGACTGAAAGTCAGGGGTTGGGAGAAGCTTTTGGCACTAATTGGCTCCTCTGACAGACGACGCTTTTGTACCACACTGGTGGGAGATACCTGGTTCAAGGAAACCCCGCTAGCCACGTGGATCGCCATCCAGCTAGGGAAGATTACCGCCATCTCGCGCGCTTGAAACACGCCCTAAACTACGGACTAACGACCTTAGTAGTTGACGCGCTCGACACAATCAATGCAATCAATCAATTCCATCCGCAACACTCCCGCCCGTAGGGCTTTACAATCCACTTCGCCCACCTGCCCAATTCATGGGTCTGCCGTTCGACCGTGCCACGTGGCCTTGCTCTACCTGCCCCAATGATGCGGCAAGAGCCTGGCCTGCATAGAATGTCCAGCCTGCCCGACTGCCCGCCTGCCTTCAGTCCGCAGAAGCCAGGGCGGCTCCTGTGCCGCGCTGCGATCGCCATTCGGGGCCGTGGTGTTTATTAATTATTTAACGGACGGCTTATTTATTAACAAGCAAAAAGGCCAGGAACGAGCGATTCTGAAATCACGCCAGCGCAGTGCCACGATTCCTGCAGGCTGTTTGCGATGGAGTCGAGTGACGAACCATTGTAGGATAAAGTAGCAAGGTAACGTCTTTACGGGTAATGTGTTTCCGCAGTACTTCAAAACGTTATTCCATTACTTAATGTTTTAGAAATTAATTTTCTCGTTAACTAATCCCCCTATGGAAAAAATTAAAAATCAGGATGAAGTAAATTGTTAGGGCCTTCATTTTAATGATAAGTCACGTATTTGTTTCTGAATTGTAAGGGGAAGTTTCACAATAATTTATGCACTAATAGAGACATTGTAGTGAATAAAATTGAATTTAATTTGCTATATAAAGTCACATTTACACTTTTTTAGTAAATTATCTTGCTTTGGCCAACGTTTGCCGTAAATACATTTATTTGTCACATTTATTAAGGATAAATCAATAAAATGATGAAACAGTATCATGTGAGATATTTTAATGTTATGCTGTCTCAATTAAACAACAAACACCCAACAAAGATTTATTTCAATCGTAGACAAAGTTGCCGAGTTCACTAGACATTTCGCTGACGTAATCGATATCAATGCGGGAACGGCAAATCTTTCCCGATGCCGACATAAACAGCTGTCATGGTCACACTAATCAGATTGATCAATGTGGTTCAACATACCAATGATCTAACAGAATGTATCTCGGAGGTTTTTAACGTAATTTTGGAGACGTTCTTGAAAGGTAAAGTATTATTTAAAAACGGTAAAACGGTTAATATTATTGCACGATAACGATATAACGTGAAACAACACAATATCTCTAGATGCAGCATCTGTGTGAAGAGAATTGCTGGTATAGACGTTAGGCAAACGCTGTTATTTGAGAAAAAAGGGCCAAATTCAGTCGTGTAATCGTTCCTTTTGTTAAGGCCTTTTAGTGAGATAAAGGTGGTGCTTTGTAACGGGGTCTATACAGATACCTTACTAGCAATTACCTTACGATGCTGAGATGGATCTATGCGATGTGCGGGAAGTGGATGGTGCTATTTATTGGGAACAGTCAACACGGACGGCTGTTACCTCGAAAGGCATTAATAAGTCTTTAGATGCCCACAAAGCAGCTAATGAAAACTTGCTCAAACTCAAGAGAATAAGAAATGACCGAACACGCCAAATACTGACATTCTGTAACTTTACTAGTTCATCATTAAAATTTTTACGATCATCTCTTGGTTACCGTACGTAATACTTCGTAATCAAGTCTGTCCTATTGGCGTACCTCTTAGTTTTTTCTTTTCTACAGACTTGAAGTTGATACGCAAATTTGCACGCAATTGATTTCCCCTTGCAGTTTCTTTTGGCGTTTATACAATTTCACAAGACTTCTCAGCTTCAAATGAGTTTTTAATACTTCAGATGCACAAACCTCTAACTTCACGATTTGCACAGCATCGCGCAGTGTGTACAAAGTGGAGAAATATTCGCTGTTCAGGGTTTGTTCTGCTTCCATTCGCAGTATTTGTTGCTCCAGAAAGCGTGTCTTCGTGACGTACGGAGGAAACGTCGGGATTAATCCAATTTGTCTGATTGATTGGCAGCCTTTGTCTGTCGTCCATCGTTTTTAATTGGTTTCTTTGTTTCTCTTTCGTTTTTTTGTTAGCCGAGACGGCTGGAATCTAAAAAATGAGAGCAGAAAAATATTTACAAATGAGAAATTATATTTTCTGACTAATTGTTCCTGAGGCAAAAGCGTGAGATTGAGACCAATTAGAGGGCGACTTTGGATTTGTTGGCGGTTGCTGCTGAAAGGCGACTCAGAGATTTGACTTCGCGCTAAGAGAATTCATATACTACAATGCATTAGTTCAAAGTAAAGGGGCAGGAATCTAATAAGCACACAAAAAAATATTCGAAACATTAAAAATACAACTAAAAGTCGTCTACAATTATTGCTTTCACTACTTCACTTTTGTGATTAGTAGTTCGAATCTCTTTAAATACGTACTATGATTAACTTATAATTTCGTTTGAATAAATAATCTTAAAGAAATTCTTTCCACAGGAAATAGTTATGTTTCCGTGATTATTTTAACCCTTACGTGACGTACAAATTACAGAAAACCATAGTTAATCCGCAAGATTTTGTTTGTTTTAGCAATATTTTGTTTTAGTAATTGTAATATCTTATTACATGGTTGGTGATAGTATACATGGTTGAACGTATTGTTTTAGTGTATGAATATTAGTATTATTTATTAATGACTGACTGTGCAGTCGTTAGGCCCGGGTTCGATCCCCGGGCCGGCCATCATGACCGGGATTTTCGTGGTTTGCCTCGGTCACACAGGCGAATGGTTCAGATGGGATGGTTCAGAAAGACCACGATCACCTCTCATCAACATCAACACCATCATAATAATACCTCATAAATCACAGTTCAAAGATTAACAGCTTTGTCTTAACATGTAATACAGCCGAAAAACCAATCCCCTTAATCACGCACGTTAATATGTCTCCGGAATAGAATATGACTGGGCTCGGAACTGAACGTGTAGCGTGGTCAGAAATGGCTTATGCATAATTAATAAATATTAAATAATAATAATAATAATAATAATAATAATAAAATATAAACAATACATTAATTCTAAACAAAAATCAGAGTATCCTGGTTCAATTAAAAAATATTGCTTTAGAAAATTAAAATACCAGGTTCAAAATTTGGAAATTTTATATTATTTAATATTATTAGCGCCTATTAAGCAGAAATAAGTTCAACATTTTACTGTGGCGTTTATTTATAGAACTCAAATTAAATCATCCTTACATTCCACCTTTCATTTCTGAGTGAAAAAAGAAAATCCTTAAAATGGTGGAATTGGTGGGAATGTGCTACTCTCTACAGACGGGTTCAAATGATTACACTAAAGCATGTCTTTCGTACGTTCCATGATATAATTGGGGGGAAATGTGATGTCATGAAAGGGCCTGACTGATTGCACGTTGTCGAAGGGACATTGAGGCAATACCAATACAAAAAGTTCTTTGGATAGGAACTTTTTCCTCAAACCAGACAGGTTCCTTAATGAAGATGGCATTTTTATGCATGATGTAGCACAGTGCCACAAAGGCAAAATTGTCAAGAATTTGGAAGAAAAGCAATTTAAAGTGTTACCTTGGCCACGGAATAGTTCTGGCTTGAACGCCATAGAAAACGTGAGGGGTATTATCACGAGAAGAATTAGGTAATATACAAGGAGTCTTATACAAACTAAAGGAGATTTGGTACCGCGACGATGAAATTAAAAACTCAAGTGAAAATTGAGTAAACATTATGCAAAATACGATTGCTGATTAAGAGCAAAGGCACACACACTAACAATAAGTATTAAGATGTATACGCCAGCTTCCGCGGCTCGAATCCATAAATTCTCGGCTATCCGGGAGACGCCGCATCGTTGGCTGGGAGGCCGACGTTTCGCCTGACATGACGCAGGCTTCCTCAGGGCAGTCACTGCCCTGAGGAAGCCTGCGTCATTTCAGGCGAAACGTCGGCACCTCAGCCAACGACGCGGCGTCTCCCGGATAGCCGAGAATTTAAATAAGCATTAACTGTATTAAAAGACAGTATCACGCACACATATGAAAACGTGTAATAAACGCAAACCTTTTTTTCGAAAAATGCCTTGAGTCGAATGCTTTGAACTCGTCTGTACATCGAGGGAGTCGACGCGTCGGACGCCTCCCCAGCGCGGCCGATAGGTCACGCGCCGCGCGCGTCCACCTGTCGCGGGGGCGTCGCAGACGGCGGGAGACACGCCCCGGCAGCCCGCACTGCGACTCCCCTACGCGAATCGAGCGGTGCTACTACAGCACATACTTTTTCGCAACGTTTCTCCAACTTTCGCCGTTTTTGAAAATTTGATGTGTTCAACAAGAATTAAACTAGCGCCGTTGTTTAATCACCTCGTTTTCTCCTTTCAGAAAAAATAACGAAAAAATTGGAGCCGTGTTTGAGAATAAAAATAATAAATTGACTTTTCTTCAAATAAAACTCCATGAAAACAATTCGTATTGTTTTAATTGCACTTTAACTTCATTAAAAATTATTTCGTTTAAAACATATTTCATTAAGGTAAATAAATACATATTATAGTTATGCAATGATAATTTTTTTCAGTTCTGTAAATTATAATGTATTAATCGAAAATGATAAATGATACTTTTTTATAAATGCCCGTTTCTTAGTTCAAAAAATCTTAAACAAAAATTAGAGCCATTTTTGAGAAAATAATTGTTAAAAAAACTGCACAAACTGCATTCAAAATTTGACGAATAATACTTATCTTTTTAAAAAATTATGTAAGAGTACATTTGAAGATCAAATTTTGGAGAACTGACGACTGCATAAAAGCAGTTTGTTAAAGCAGTTTACTTACATATACTTTTTTTAAATTGTTTAGAACGAGCTTTTTGTGTTTTTATTTACAGATATTTACACTATTGATCTTCTGAACATGACAAACAACATTTGTAGAAACGTCGTGTTTTAACAAATACAACTTTTTTATGTGATACATGTAAATAAATTGTTTTAGCAAAAGTCTTTAATAGAGATGGGACTTATTCCTTAATAGAATCAATATTTTTTACTTTAGTTAAAAATGTTCAGTGTGTCCAGAGAAGAAGGAATTTCTCTAGAAATTCTTTTACGCTAATGCTACAGGAAATACTCGTTCTTTTAAAGCTGGTGTTAGTCACGTTTTTTGGCATAATTTCAATTAACCAAGCCTGTAAAAATCTACGTTTTTATGTAGCTTTCGCCGAAACATTTATTTTTTATTTTTAAAAGCTTGAGAAAATATTGGTGAATATTTCCGCAGTTCACCAGGGACAATTGTAATACTATAAAAAAATGCGAAGCAGAGGGAAAATCTGAAAATAACAGGCAGAAAAAAACCGGCAAATATTTGCTATTAGAGTTCTGACCTTCATAAACTTCAAAATACCGACAGGGTCAATGCTGCGTGGGTATCAAAACATGCATATCCAGCCCACAGACAGAGAAAATCGTGGAACCGCGCACCTCTCTCACGAAATATAGGCGAAATTTTCTAGGCGAAGTTTTTTTTACCGATGAACTGTGGCCTTCCTATTTTTTCACATTAATTACGAAATATTTTTTCCTTGGAAAACGCTGCACAAGACGTCTAACAATCCTCATGTCAAGCATTAAATTAATCGTAACGTTGTTTAGTAGAACTAGAATGGAACTGCGTGTTCCTGAGTGAGAGGTAGGCTTCCGCGCGACTGCCGAACCACGTCAGTATCTTCAGCATAGGGCTGTCGGTGAGTCGCGCAGGACGGGTGCCAACGTTTCAGTCGTATCTGCAACTTCTCTAGGGATTAATGGCTCGAATTTGTCGCAGAATAGGCGACAAAAGTCGCACCTTTGTCATAGGACGCGGCGTCACCGGACAGCAAGTTAATACTCTCCTCGTGTATTTGTAAGGGAGTAATATTAAGGGCCCCCTTAATTTTTTTCCCCTTTTTTTTTTTTTATAAAACTTAGTCATTTTGGTTTTTCCTAAATTGTACAAGTATGTTTATGTCTTCAAGGGGACGGATGTATTGACATACCATATTGTGGTTTGTTTAATGTGTAAAGGGTAATAGGGTATACTTCTTGGACATTATTTACGTGCGGGAACAAAATTATTTATAACAGACAATAATCACTTCAGTGTCAGTCAGTTCACGGCATCCAAATGTCCAAGGAAAAGCGGCACGAAGAGCTTTCAAAAAACACGGTTTATTCGCATTTCTATTTCTTGTATCAACCACCGGTAAAATTAAATAATTTACGCATAGATATCTCAAAGTCGTCCAGTGGCTCATCTTCAGCCATCTTAGGATGTCGCAGTGGGAGTTGTGCGACGTTGGGTGCATTGTCAGGGTAGGCGTTCCGGCTGCAGTTCGTTTTTGGTTGTTGATGTGTCGTGCGGGAAAACGCCTCTGTGCTTCGTGAAAAGACTCGGGGAGGAGGCTGGAGGGGTGGAGGGGGCGTAGGGGGGGCGTAGCGGGGAGAGGGGCGTCGGGGGGAAGGGGCCATAGGAGGGAAGGGGCGAGGGGGAGGGGGCGGAAGAGGGAGGGGGGCAAAGGGGGAGGGGAGTAGGGGGAGAGGGGGTAAAGGGGGAGGGGGCGTGTAGGGGGAGGGGGCGTAGGGGGGAGAGGGTAGGGGGGGAGGGGCAGTAGGAGGCAGGTGTAGGGGGGAGGGGCGTAGGGGGGGAGGCAGGGTTGAGTCGCCGTCGCGTGTGCGTGCTGCAAATGAGACGTTTGCGGCTGCTTTTCAGGGCGCGGCGTTGAGGTCGGCAGTTTTAACGCGGCACGGGAGGTGGGGCCCCCCCCCCCGCGCCCTTTTCCGACGCGCCACAACACCCCAGGCCGACGCCAAGGGACTATTGCGATCGGCCAGACTGAGGGGGGGTGGGGGCGAGGGAGCGCACGGTAGTGGGGTTATGAAAAGCAATTTTTAATTTTCGCTTCTTCCTTCGGTCTCTGCAAATCATCAAGATTCTTCTTGTTTTTCGCCTTCACCCTAATTCGCTATTGTAGAATGGTTTTCATCATTTCAAGTTACAACGGATGAAACTTATGAGTGAACAACATAAATAAGGCAAATGATTTATTTGAAGTGAGAAGGATTGACGATACTTTAACAATAAGTCTACTAGGAATGTGCGATTTTTAATCCCTTGGATCTAGGTAGAAATTAACGTACAAGAATGATCTCTACAAATTTTTTATTTTTTAAGATTCAACTAATCCTAATTGTAATGAGTTAAAATTAGCGGTGTTAGATATTTTGATGTTGAAGTTTACCTTTATTTTACATTTCTAACACAGTCTGTTGTACACTTCATTTCTGTCAGTTAAGTTTTCACAATTCTTCACATCGTAATATAAGGCAATAGTCTTATCCATTTTACACTGCAATGTCCTAGTTCTCTGTAATTGTATTTAGTTTATTATGAAATGAAACATACTGTTCACGGAATGCTATATGTATAACGTGCAAGTAAAATATATTTAAAATATCCATATGTATAATGAAATGTATATTATGTCAAAAAGTGTTAATTTGTGATTCTCATGATCGCTTAGAGTTAACGTAGTTTTTAAAAGTGTACTAAGTACAATTTTCTCTGCTTTGAAATTGTTGTAAGTTGTACATTTGAAAATATATTATTATAGATGGCAGAAGACGCACAGCAAATAAGTTGGAAAATGACGAGAAAATACTGTTAATGTACTTTCGATAACATTGTAACAATCGGATACCCTTGTTTAAGGTTCTGGAAAGTCATGAGCAGGCTACTGTTTTCGCGTGATTAAATTGATTCTGAGTGGCGTTCATTACTTTATGTTATTGACGTTAATGTAAAGGAAAACAAGAACATTAAAATCAATCGCACATACACTTCAAAACCCACGATATTGAAATGAATCATGTGGTGCCTTCTGAAGAAGACGAAAACAAACTGACACATTTCGATGTATACGAACATTTTATAACAGTGAATAAATTCACGAGGGGTGAATTATAAATGTTTTTAATTCACATGAAATAAAACGATGTGTTCCTCTGACTAAATAAGAAATGATTGCCTTAGATAGCGAAAGTGATCGATCTATTGATGCGTATTTTTTCTGTTATAGTTATGATTATAATTATTTAACTTGGATAAAATGAAAACAATGCATTTTCATTCAAAGTTCGCCATTATCTCTAGTCTCCAGAGAGTAAAGTACACATTCACTTCAGTCATCACGATAGATGCTGCATTAAACAAAGGTGCCAACGGCAATGTAGCTAGAAGATGACTCTCGTACTGCGATTAAATTATTAAGTAAGTGGACCGGTGTTAGTTTTAAATTGGTCTTACCTAACTAGCTTTTAACCCGACTCAAAGTTGCTAAGGAAGCAAGAACGGGTAACAAAACTTCTACAACAACATTAAACTCACAATCACAAAACAAACAAAAAACTAATGGCACGATTTTTTTTAGGGTGTATCGTGCAATGATGGAGCGGCATGAAGGGAGACGATGCAAGATGTCTCCCAAAATCACGATAATTGCAGCCTAGCAGAGAACCCAGGTCGATTACAAATGCTTTTAGACCGGTTCACCGGGCGGGTGTAGGCGGGGCGTTTAGACGGGGTGGGGCGGCGAGCACCAGAGGCGGTGGGCGAATGAAGAGGGGGGTGGGGTGGAAAGAGTGATGCAAGAGGGACGGGGTGGGGAGACAATAGGGAGGGGGGGGGGGGGGGGGGGGGGGGGGGGGGGGGGGGGGGGGGGGGGGGGGGGGGGGGGGGGGGGGGGGGGGGGGGGGGGGGGGGGGGGGAGGGGGGGGGGGGGGGGTGGTTAATGGATAGGGTGGGGAGGGCAGGCGAGATGGTGGATGGGGAAGGGGGGCTTCGGGTGGCATTGGCGGGGGGACAACTGGCGGGAGGAGAGTGGAGAGGATAAGGCGGGCAGGCGGGACCAGCGGGGGTCGGGTGGTTGGCAGGCTGAGCTGCGGACTAGTGGTGGCTGCGGGTGGATGGGCACAGAGGCGGCGGGCGAGACGGTAGGAAGGAGTATGGTAGGGAGGGGCATAGGCAGGGGCAAACTGGGGTAGGGCAAGGGCGAGGCAAGTGGCGGTGGGCGCAGGGAGTGGGCAGGGAGTGGGCAGGAGTTGGGCAGGGAGTGGGGCAGGGAAGTGGGGCAGACGAGTGGGCAGGGAGTGGCGAGGGCGATGGGCAGGGCGATTGGGCAGAGGGCGATGGCCAGGGGCAATGGCAGCGGGCAAGGGGCAGGGCCAGGGGCGGGGGTTAGGGCAGTAGGAGGGGCAGGGGCAGGGGATGTGGGCAGGAGCGTTTGTCGAGGGGCAAGTGGTGGGCGGGGTGCGAGGTGGGGACGGAGCGGGTCGGGCTGCTGGGGCGGCGAGACAAAGGGGCGGTGGCGGCTGACGGCCCGGGAGGTTTCGCTTACGTAGTGTGCGCGGCGGCGGCGGCGGGAGGGTAGGAGGTGTCCGCCTGTGTCGTCGGATCGGGATATGGATCCGCGCCGCTTTGATCAATATGGCACAGATAAACGCGGGCGCGGACGGCCGGCAGGACGGGTTTTTTCCCCCCCCCGGCCCCTTGGCGGGGAAAAAAAGGGCCGGGGCCCCCCCCCCCCTTTTGGCCAAAAAGGACGGACGGATACGAAGGAGGACGGAAGGCGGCAGACGGAGGACGGAGGACGGAGAAGGGAGGAAGGTGGACAGAGTACGAGGACGAAGAGCAGGGAAGGGAGGGGTGAAAGAGGTTAAGAAAAGGAAGGTGAAGAGTTTTTTGAGCAAAGTGCAAGGGTGCAAGGGGTGGAGAGAAACCTACTAGACAGGGAGCAAAGGAGTAGGAAGTGGCCGGAATCCTTTAGAGAAGAATGTGGGGGGAAACAACATTGTAGAAGGGATATATGAAGGAAAAACTTGGTTCACAATGGACTGCATGTGGAAATAAGAGAGGTCAATATAGGGGGAGTACGAAAGGGAGGATTATTGTCGAAGGTTGGCATGTGAAGGTGGTCAATAGGTGTTGGTTGGGATTGAGGAGAGCGATGCGGAGATAGCCCAGGAATAATTGATTTTGAGTGCACGCAGCGGATCGCACAGATAGGCAGCAGTATCTGAAGGCGCTATAGAAGAACAAAGCCTATCTAATGTGGCCGAGAAGCGGCTGGAGAGCAACGGAACCCGGTTAGACGCGAACGCAACGAAAAAAACAGAAGAAGTGTGCGGAGGGGAGGAAGTCGGGGCGAAAGTCGGGCAAAGCGGAGAGCCCCGGCGGTCGGAGGCAGCGTGCTCAGGAGATCGGAGGGGAGGGGGGGGACGATGGGAGTGATGCGCGCGTAATTCGGCTCGTTTGTCAGTGTCGCCGCGGGAGCGCAGGTTGCCGGCGTTGCGGCATCCCGTGGGTCTGTTACCTTCTCCCGCCGGGCGCTGCAGACTGGCGTGCAGACTGGCGCTTGTGGGCTTAATTCTACATGTCACTTGAGCACATAACTGTAATATGAGCGGCGCATGTCAGATTGTCTTCATTCGCAGATAAGATCCATTATTGGTAGTGGTATGAGTGAAAGTCGTAACTTTTAGGGGCTTAATTCGCCGTAAGAGTAGTGCGTTCTCTGGAGGTGGCGGGCTCCTACCAATTGAAAGGTGAGACCCGGCGCCGAGCTACAAGGTGAGCACGCAGAAGTCTTCAATATCCAGGTATCAATGTTAAGCGGGGGCACGCCCGGCAGGATAAGCTTAAAGCTTGAAAAATCGGATGGGCTGTGTAGAAACGGGGAGGGAGGGGGACTCTCATTCTCCCTCATCATGACGCTGTAGGCGGGAAAGAGGGTGGACAGCAGGTTATTCTTGTATTGTATGTGTGTTTAAGGGGTATGAACTAGTGGTTGTTTTTTTTAATGACCAGAGTATTAATGAGTTCAAAGTCTCAACTTTCTATGAGGACATTACTGGGTTTGTTCTTCTGACACTTTATCATATACTAGTTGCTCTTTTCTACACATTTATGTTCTGCCTGTCAGTCTTTGTATTTTTCCATTTCCACATTTTCAACTAGCTACTATTATGCGAGTCTGGCATGCAATTTTGTCCAATATACTGTTTTAAGTTAACTATTAAGGTCATTCTTCAACTTCTTTTTGACCAAAATTCACAATTCATGGACAACAAATTACTACTCTTTTTCATTTCTGCTCTTTACATCTTTTTCCCTTTTCGCTTCTTTCCCTCTCTTTCTCTCTTTCCCTCTCCTCTCTTTACCTCTCTTTCCTCTCTCTTTCCTCTCTTTCCCCTCTCTCTTTCTCTCTTTCCTCTGTTTTCATTTCTGTATCCACCACTTGTCATCGTCCATTACACCATTTACTTTTACAGACTATAATGTTTCTCTCTAGAATGCGTTTCTTGTTATTCATTACTACTAGTGTCTTGAAAATACTACTTTTCCTATTATACTCTCGGTTCTGTGTATTAAAGTTTTCAGGTGATTAGCGCCTTTTGGAATAGATCATTATTTGCGCCTTTTCTCTTGTTGCCTTTCTGCCAGAACGTCAATCATTTCTTTTAGTGCTGATCATTTCCGAATACTCAAATAATGCGTGCACTTAGCACAGCTCTATTGCTCTCGCTGTTACACCGCCTTGCGGTTCAGAACACAGAGCGCCGTAGGCGGGAGGGTTGTTCTAGTCTCCTCTCTATATCAGGGTCTTAATGCATATCCTCTTGGAAGAGGTCCCCGCGAAGGCGTCGCTTTCTGAGGACACGCGGAGAATCCTCTGGAGGATTTGTTCTCCTTCCACACTGCTGGCGGCACTTCGCGACGCAGCCCTTTTGATGCTCGCTTCATTTCGCGCGACATTACCGTTCCTCCTTGTTATAGAATTTTGCTTCGTCTCCCGTCATCACCGGTCCAATGCTGGCAGTCACAGAAGATAGTACATATCTCTCTCTTTTGAGGCAGAAATTGGCAAACAGTCCACATCTACTTCTGTTTCGGTTCATCAATATTATTTATTTTAAGTTTTATAATTAATTAATTATGAATTGTGACTTTTTTTTGGGCTGTTAATTTTACACCATCCTTTACGTGATACTGTAACAACCTGTAAAAATAATGTTGTACAAGAATCATATCATTTTACTTTATTTCAAACTTAACATTATTGCATTGCATATTGTAATTTGCTAGAATAGAGTACCATTTTGAAGGTTTTAATTAATGGGCTTAGGTAGCATTGATTATGTTTTAACGCATTTACGGCAACACTGTTAAAGATATGCCTTTATTCTTTGTCGGCGAATTAAGGAAACATTTGCATTAATATTCCTCCGATTATGTTTAGAAACAGCTCCGGAATAATCATTCTCTCTATAAGAGTCGTTACCTCGAGTCTCGTCGCTTGTCGCTCGTCCATACGGCCTACGTGTCTCGGCGCCAGTGAGCGGAAGGCGGTTTTCGGTTCGCTGCCGCGGCCGGCAGGCAGGCTTTCCGGACCGGCCGGCGCGGAATTGTGCGCGAGACCACACGCTCCGCTCCCGCCTCTGGTCCGAAAAGCCCGACCCGCTCCGCTCGCCGTCGCAAACGGCCCACGCCGTCGTCGCCGCCGTTGCCGTCATTCCGCGTGGGCCGGCGCCGCCTTGCTACCGCTTTACAAACTTCTATTCCTTCGTCCAATTCTCTTTTTTTTTCTTTCTTCTACTCTTTCTTTTTCTTTACCCTCTTTCTTTTTTTTTTCTCTTTTTTTTTTTCTTTCTACCTGTCTCTTTTGTTTTTCTTTCCTTTCTTTCCTTTCTGTTTAAGCTCCTATGTTGCTTTTTTCTCTTTTTACCGGTCTCTTTTTTCTTTCTCCTCTTTCCTCCTCTTCTTTCTTTCTCTCTTTTTTACCTTCCCTCGTTGTGTTTCTTTTTCTTTTCCTCTTTAACCCTGCGTGCTCCTTCTTCTTTCTTTCTTTCTTTGCTCGTCTGTTTAGCCATTCTTTCTTTCTTTTTGTTCTATTTGCTACCTCCTTTTCTTTCTTTCTTTTCTCGATCATGTTCTTCTCTTTCCTTTTCTTTCGCATACTTGTTACCTCCTTTTTCATTTCTTTCTCTCTTTTAGTCTTTTTTTTTTCTCTCTTTTAACCGCTCTATTTCTTTTTTCTCTCTCTTGTTAACCTCACCTCTCTTTCTTTTCTTCTTTCAGCTCCTTTTCGTTTCTCTTTCTCTGTTTTCCCTCTTCTTTTCTATTGCTTTCTTCTGTTTACGCTCCTCTTTCTTTCTCTTCTCTTTTTTACGTTTTTTCTTTCTTGTCTCTCTTTTACTCTCTCTTTTTCTTTCCTCTCCTTGTTTCGTCTTTCCTCTTTCCTTTTCTTTTTTAACCCTTCTCTTTCTCTTTTCTTTGCTCTTTTTTCATTTTTTCTTCTTGTCTTTCTTTCTCTTTTTTCTCTTTTCTTTTTTTTTTTATCCTCTTTTTTTCTTTTTAATCATTTTTTTTTTTTTTCTTTCTTTTAACTTCTCTTTTCTTTCTTTCTTTCTTTCTTTAGCTCCTCTTTCTTTATTTCTTTTACCTCCTCGTCTTCTTCTTTCTTTTACATCCTTTCTTCTTTTCTCTTGAGGCGCGTTGCTTGGCGTTCGTTTCTTTCATTTTTACCGACACTTCTCCTTTCTTCTTTTCCTCTCATTCCTTTCTCTCTTCTTGTGCCGTGGCGCCATCTTCTCGTCGGTTTCTTTTTACTCAGCACATTGAACTGAACTTCTCCTTCTCTTCTTTACCGTACTTCGTCTCTTGCCGCTTGTGGCGTCGGCCCTTCAGAATGCCCCTAGTTTTTTGGCGAGCTGACTGCGAACTCCTCTCTTTATACATTTTCTCCTCCCATTACTATTTCTTCAAGCCGTTTTCCACAGAGTCTGGTATTTATTTATTGCTCATCTCCAACCGGACTTTGGTAGGGCACCTCAAGTCACTTTCTGTCACACTAACAATTTAATTATCCTCTTTTCTGTTATTTTACAACAGTCTAGTTTCCCTGTCCCTCTTTCACTTGCTGCTTCTCCACTCTTCCGATCTTTCATTCTCGTACTTCTGCTTCTACTCGTGTCTATTCTAGCTCCACCGTCTTTTCTCTTCCTGCCTGCCTCATCCTCTTTTCTTCCTGTCCTTCCATCTTTCTCTGGCTGCTTGTTCTCTCTTCCTTTTCCTGGCCCTCCACCTAGTCCTGTTTTCTTTCTTCTTCTGTCTTCTCCTCTTCGGATCCCTCCACCTCCACCACACCGGTCGCGCGCGCGCGCGCAGCCGCAGCCCCCATTCTGTTTGAAGCTTCCCCGCGCGGTAACTTAGTGCGGGGCACGAGGCCGCGGTCGTCGAACGCTCGGCGCGGATCACACGGCGCGCCGGGGGTCGGCTCGCGGCTGGCGGGGGTCGAAAAAGCCTCGAGAACGGCGGGCCGAGCGCGCGCAGGGGCGAGACCGAACGCACAGTCGTGGGAGCGAGCGCGACCGGGGGCGGGGACGGAGCCTTTCTGGGAATGCGAGAACGAGAAAGAGGAAGCGAGTGCGCGGGATGGGTGGTCAGCGGAGAGGGGAAGGGCGAGAGAGAGAGAGAGAGAGAGGAGAGAGACTTGGGTCATAGGACGAGAGCACTAAGGTGGAATACAGCTAAACTGAGACCTGATCTATGCGTATTACGCTCAGGATTTATTTTTTTACCGAGCAATGTTCGTGAAAGTGAAATTATTAAAACTGTTGCTCCTGGTTTCAGTTATCTAATCAAGAGTTTCAACTGCTCGATAGTCGAGAGTTCACACAATATTGGCCGCTCCTGATCGATATGCAAAGCTGGGGGATACGTGACATGTAAGAACAATGTAGAAAGGTCGTTACTATGTTAGGAGGAGAGAGTGTTAGAAGGGGTACGTAAAGTGAGGGTGGTTAGGAAGTATAATTTGGAACGTTAATTGGGGGTGATAGATGCGTAGATGGTATGTAAAGACAGGCTTGGAGATGTAGTTTTAATAGAGGAGCAGACTCGAGAAATTGTGCAAAGGGCAATGATGGTGAGTTAAGGAACAATTCCAAGCAGACTCCTAAGCTAAATGCATGCAGTGTGGAGCGATAACGCTATTATATATGATTGATAATGGCAGTTTGATGGTAAATCCAGAATGGTGAGTAAAAATTGTTAGGGCAGTCGATATGAGTGCGGCGAAGGATAGTGGGTGGAAGCTCTTTGCATAGA
>BOPP01000204.1:1452318-1479418 GCA_017312745.1 Gryllus bimaculatus
AAAGAGGAGATAAGCGCGTTTCACCACCATTTTCACTATAGGTAGCGTCA
The DNA here is from genome assembly GCA_017312745.1 of Gryllus bimaculatus. NCBI lineage: Eukaryota > Metazoa > Arthropoda > Insecta > Orthoptera > Gryllidae > Gryllus > Gryllus bimaculatus. Next base: position 1,452,369 of record BOPP01000204.1, read on the forward strand.
ATTGCCGCTTCGGAATTAGTTTGCCCGTACGGAGCACTATTTGTGGGCGCATTCACTGGTTAAAAAAAAATATTTTGTTTTGGCTTTACTACAACTAAAATAAGCAACTTTTTTTTTTGAACGTGGCAAACTGTTCGCAACCGTTCACTACGAACGACACTGGCACTGAGTGTGTATTGGCACTGATCGCTGCGGGTTGACCACTGTTAGAGAGCGATAAGGCAGGAGCTACCCTCGGGCACAAGCGTTCGCCCATCGGCGGCTCGAACGCACTGGGCACCTTTTTTTGTGAGGGGGTTTAGGAAAGTATAGTCGTTGTTCAGAAGACAATATTTTATAAAAATAGGTTTTTCCATATTACTAATTTTAATGTTATATATATGTTCAATTTTATTAATTAAATTTATTTTGTAATAAAGAGTAAAGCAAATGTGTTTTTATCTAAATAGCAAATAAGGTTGACACATAAAATGCTTTAAGACAAGACAAGGTGGGCTATTTTTGTATTGGTGAGACGCTTCTTTCATAGTATAAAATGTATTAAAGTAAATCAGAGGAATTTACTAGCATTTTGTCCATCCTGCTAAAGTTAAATGCGCATTGCGTAAAAAGTACTAACAAGGAAATCATTGGCTAGGATCATCGAAAGTTACATGTAAAATCAATATAAACACGTGACATAGCGGTACATAAATACGACCACATAATTATACTGTAATAATAACAAGTTTCTTTCTTGCACTAGAATAAAATAATATTTCATAAAAAATTTAATAAAATAAAATAATTTGATTTCAAATTCGATCCAGAATTATGGAGATATGGTGTTAGATCGATATTCGTGGTATTTGAAGTCACAAATGATATTTGATATTTAAATATAATTAATTAGTACTATATTTAACATTCTTCTCTATCAGCTCGGTCATACTGCATGAATTTCTTATGCATCATTCATCTAAGTGTGCATGAGAAAGGAGACGGTGGTACTGTTCATTAAATCTATCTTTTTATTAAATATTTCGTATCAATTTTTTCACCACATCAGTTGTAGCTACGTTCCAACAACGATACGATGGGTCCTATTGCAGACATGAGTATGACTAGATTTTGGCCCGTTTGGACTGTTGCAAAGTAGAGAGTGCATCAAATCCTTCATGTGTCCAGAATTATTAAATCGACTAAACGCTAGTTTGAAAATAATCTTGACACAGCAGCAATTTTGAAGATCTTTGTAATTTTGATGTGCTTAATTGCAATTTTGTTTCAGGTCTGTCTACCAGGTGATACTCGAGCGGTTACATCAAGTTTATTAATTATTGTAAGTAGTTTACAGAACGGAAGCAATTTGCTGACTTTATATTCATTACTTTACTAGTGATCTTTGATTAAATTAATTTAAAGTGTTGTGAAATTGACGAAATTATTTTAATTTAAAAAAAATAACATACGAGCAAGCTCGTAATAATTTTTATTAATGAAAATAATCGGCGGTAGCTCTTCCCATTCAAAAGCAGCAAAAAGAAGTATACGTTTCTCATATGCAAAATTATTAACTTCTACTCCCTCCGAGTAATAACTCATATCACCTTTAAATAACATGGTGTTGTAATCAATAATTTTTTGCGAGATAACGCACTGTTGATAATCATTGCATTGACTCCTTGTTTACTCTCAACATACTACAAGAACTATCAGATGTTGGGTGTTATGAAACTTCTTTATCTACGTCTCACTGCGGATATCATTTCTCTCTGCTGTCGTCTCATCGCAGCACGCTACGAAAAGTGATGGAATACATCTCACCGAAAAATTGTAGCACATCACTCAGGCGCTGTTTCATGGTGTCTATAGTTCTTCATGTGCATTATGTGTCAACGGATGACGCAGATTTTAAAGAAAATCATGGTGGAGCCGGCAGGGGCGCAAGTGTGTATTTCAAACGGGTGAGGCATTTCTGAAGTCAAGCTTTTTGACGTTGATTAATTTTCCAATTTTTTAGCCAAATCACCGTCGGAAAAGTTTTCAGATGGACCGGTTACTTCATGCAGTGTGAAGCGTTTTATAACTTTACGGGGCTTGGTCTTCTTTGATTTCTCAAACGAGTGTGGTGGAATTAAAAGAGCATTGCGAAGTTGTGAGAGGCAAAAGAATTGTCTTTATTTATTCATGGTGATTCGTTGGCTTCCAGGAACACTGCTCTTTAGACTGGAACATTTCAATTTATGCTGCGCACGTTCGACCTCGCTTATGGAGTGGGATATGTAGGGCTTTGAAGAGGTATTCATTATTCAAATTCAAATACAAAACGCTTTGTCGAAGCTCTTTAACAGCCTGTATAAAAGGGCACGTCCTGCAACTCTCTTCCCATGGACGTTAAATTTATAGCTAAACTTGACAGTTTAATCATTGTAAACAAGGTAAATATCGATTCTTATTCTGCTACAGATTTTTTCACACTTTTTCAGGCTTTGTTTTTTATAAAAGCCCGAAAGGATGGGTAGATGTTTTGTGTCTCGAGTGATTTAGTATGCATTAGATTTCCTTTTTTTTGATGTAACTGTTTTTAAGATGCAGTAGAAAGTTAACATTACTGTTTTTTGAATTAATCATACTTTATTTTCAGTATAATTTTTGGTTGTATAATTGGTTAATATTATGATCATGAGCTTCGGTTCTTAAATTAATTTCTTTATTAAATTGTATTGACTCATTAAATTTGCATGTTTTTACCATGTCTTATTGATTAGTGTAGTTTAATAAATACATGAAGAAATATAGTGTAACTACTGTGGCTGTTCAGACAATTGACTTCTGTATGAAACGACGTCTTTGGCCTAACATTAAATGAACAAGAAATAAAGTGTGACATTATTAAATAGTAATAAAGTTGACACATTAATTGTATGTTTGTGAAAATTATCACACGGACGTACAAGCGGTCCTCGAGACAAACACAGATGGTCGACATTTTTGCGTAAGAAGTCTCTCTTACAGCATAACAGATACTGTAATTGGGTATGGTTCACGTATATTGACATTTTCTGCGCATCTGCGACGCTAAATGCCGCACTTATCGAAGAGTACTAACAAGCGAACACAGTGCTAGGAGTGAAGCAAGGAAAGCCTTGGTATCAAGAAAACCCTTTGGGGATAGAGATAAACATACGATACGAAAAACAGTACCTGTCACATAAAGATAATTTGCATAAATAACACATGTTCTTTCTTACGTGTAATAACATCTCAAATTACTCTCTTCTATGTAATTTTTTTTAAACAATCCATTATATAGAGTCAAAGGAAAACTTTGTAAATTGCAACAAGAACTGTATCACCTCAACCTATCAACTGGAAAAAGAACCCATTAGCTCAATATTAAGAACTCATATCAAACATTTTCAAAAAAATTTTGTTGTTTTGAAACAACACTAAAAAGTTTTTAAATGAAAGCTATGCAATTCTTATCTTCAGATGTCCGCTTGCTCCATTATTGCTTTGATAATGCGCGGTTTGCTTTTGCTGTTTATTCAGTGATTTAAATAACTCTATACCCAGAGTACTAAGAAACAGTATTTATGAAAGATAAAGAACCAGACTATAGTTAACAATCCAAGAATAATTTTCGAAAAATATTTTCAGGCATTAGCTTATTTGGGTGACCTCGAAATCCATAGCTGGAATTCTGCAATTTCAAATACACATTTAGAATTACTGTGCGAGCATTTAAGCTACAAACACACGTATAATTGTCCAATTAATGTGCATTCCTAAAGTGCGAGTATACAATTTTGAAAAAACTGCGATCTAATTTTCATTGCGACAAACTTATTTAAATCATTAGAAATATGCAGTAATCTGGCTCAATATGCAGAAACCATTATCAGAATATTTTATTTCGTTTGCAATTTGTTTTAATCGAAAGGTTTACGTTTCCAATTTTTAAAGTGTCGCTCAATACTTCTGCAGCTTGTGGCTAACTGGTATTCTAGATTGTTTATAACGTGACGTACAGAAACTCCGTCTTCAACCATGGTGACGCATCACCACCTCAGTAGTTGGCGCCGCGTCGCAAGCAATCTGTTCCCGAAACAGCCGCACAGTGTATACGAGTGTAACCACTACGAAGGTGGACATGGTTTCTTGCCGAGAATCTTGGGCAGGCCAGTGGTGCTAGGTGAGAGATTCTGTTTGTAAAGTTTTGACAGAGGTTTCCGCCTTTTGCGATGAACTAAGAGGGATTTTCTTTAGTAGTTAATAACTTGCACGCATACCAGTTCACAGGAAGAACATTTCTTAAATTTCCTGAAAATGCCGACAGAGAATAAGGAGCAAATCATAGTATTACGTATAAACTTCGTTGATAAAATGAACAACTATTAGTGATAGATGGGGATATCATAAGTTGAAGTTCTGGGAAAATAAACGGCATTAAAATATAATAAAAATATGAGTTGGAGGCACGTTTGCTGGCTCCAATGATAAGTTACTCAATTCAGAGCTTGAGAGTAAAGGTTGTGCAACGGTTTTGGTTACGTAGGTGCCTACGCTAGGCTACGTAGCGTGTCTACGTAGGCTACGTGGCCTACGTAGGTGTTCTACGTAGGCTACATAGGTGTCTAACGTAGGCTACGTAAGGGTACGTAGCCTACGTAGGTGTCTACGTAGAGCTACGTATGTGCCTACGTAGGCAGCAGGGCTCATTCATGGTTTTGGCGTTTTGCCAGCGTTCGACGAATGCCGGAGACGCAGCGGATCCAGCCGAGAGCGGTGAGCATTGGCTGTGGTGGTGGCCACCGTGAGCCGCCGGTGCAGTAGTCAGGTATGACAGCGTAGACACTACCTGAGGCGACGGTGACGGTACTAGGGCGTGCCATGCGGCGATCGTGATGTGGACCCGACCCTCACTGCAATGGGTATGTCTAATTTGAGACCGCAAGAGGAGGGATACAGCAATTATTTGTGCCTCCTGATAGCCAACAGACTCAACATTCATCAACTAATAGAATTCGTCAAAGCTGTTAAATAAAAAATAAATAGGTTCTTTTTATTTGCATTATACGGCTTCATAATGTGATAAATTACTACCTATTTGTTTTTAATGCAATTCGATTTTTAATACTATTCAATAATCTGCTGTTACAATATCTTGTTTAGAACATTGTTAGAAAAAGAACCAGTATTTGATGTTACATAGTAAATAAAGACGTTTATTCGTGTTTTAATGTCCTTAATTTATTACTTGTTAAATATCATGCGAAAACCGATAATTAGAAATATTTATGATTTTTTCTTCATGCCTGGTATGTAAAGTGGGTATGTATGTACTTGGTTTTGAGAATTAATGTTATCTGTACAAAGTAAATGTTGTTTTATATCAGAATATTCTTATATGAATATTAAAGAAATATTTTTGTCTTTTTTAGCTGCCTAAACGTCCATTGGTAAAGGACTTCAAATATAAACCTTTGTTTCCGCATCCAGAAAGGTTACATGCTCTGGTTTTTTGGGAGCGCAGTGTTCCTGTCTTGAGTGTTCACTTTTGAGGGATGGACAGCGACGGATAATAATAGTAGGTGCGCTCAGAAGTGATTATTGATTCTTATGCAAAATAACTGCCATACATATCTTAAGGGACGACAATGCTCATCCACGTTATTATCGAATTCTTTAAGGAATTGTTTTCGTTGGAAATTGATGTGAACGGAATTTTAAAAACCAACAAGTACACGCTATGTGTGTGTGTGTGTGAGAGAGAGAGAGAGACGAGAAGAGAGAACGAGAGAACGAGAGAACGAGAGAACGAGAGAACGAGAGAACGAGAGAAACGAGAGAACGAGAAGACAACGAGAGAACGAGGAGACGAGAGAACGAGAGAAAGAGAGAAGAGAGAGAGAGAGAGAGAGAGAGAGAGAGAAGGGGAAGGGGGAGGAAGTTAGAACGGAGTTGTGTTATGACGATACAGAATATATCATATTGGTTTTATTGCTTTTTGATCGTGTTTTAGGAGTTAAACTTAACACAATTAGCCATCTAGAAGAGAGATACATGGCAAGTATTAAAATTAAATTGGGAAATTCAATAATTTTCCATTTTTAATCAATCATTAAAATCAAATTCTTTTAGTTTCAATTTTATCACATCCCCCTTTGTAAATAAACTATATCTCAGGTGACGAAGAAGATGAAATTTAAATCTCCAAACTAAATAATAGCTAACAGTATGGTTTTAACGTATTACTTTGTTAACTATACACTTCAATATGAAATGTCAGGGATTCAAACAAAAGTAATTTTTAAAATTTGAGATTTAAACTATTTTAAAAATGCTTAAATTTTTACTACCTATTATCTTTTGCATATAATATTAGTATAATCATGTTAAACCGGTGTTCTTTCATTCCTAAGATTAATATTCGTCTAACTTATCTTTGTAACTGATAGCAACAAACACGTCTAAAATATTCGTAAAAAGAAAAAAGTGTTCAAGAAACATGCGAAATTATTTTAATTTTTCCCTATACGTAAAGCGCGTTTATATTGTTATTTTGATGAATATAAAATCAAAATGGAATGAAATAAAATGACGTCTTCTTCCATGAAGTAATTCTCAAAAATTTTATATGTATTAGGGTTTAAAGTTAAGCCTATGTATCGGGAGCGAAGGATTTTCTTGAAATGGGCAGAATCCATATTTAAGTGTCATCAAACTATCAAATACAAAAAATACAACAATCCCAATCCTTGCATAATTCGACAACATGTTCTAGAATTTTTATAGAATTTGTTGATTTGTTTTCAGTGGAAACTGAAAAACCTCCCGTATTTAAAAAAATAATTTTTAATAATTTTTAGATTGAATTAAAAAATAACTTTATATATTTAATGATTTGATAACATCTTTTCCATTTTCAACATCCGTTCATATGAGCCCCACGTGTACTACCTCTGCAGTCTTCGATGTAGATGTTCAAGGAGATGGGTACGTGACGCGCTCGGAGACCTGCACGGCAGTAAAGAGATGTGAGGAGCGCTGAAAATGTAGGAACGTTGAGGCTCGTTAGACAAAGGACGGCTGGACTGGGACAACGGTAGTGCACAATCTCCACGATGGCGACCTGCCCGCCGAGCGAAGCCCCCTGAAATCCGGGAAGTGAAGATGAAATGTCCCAACGGAAGGCAAAGCCCGTACCGAGGTGGAGGTAGTGGAGACCAGTGAAAGCCTGTTAACAGAGGGGGCAATAGTCTGGCAGGAGAGCCTGGTAATCTGGGTGTAACGAGCTTCTTACGTATATGAAACTCGTCTTTGAAATTTTCTGTAAAGAAGCTTAAGTCTTCGCCATCCATTCCCCTCTCTTCGCATTTACCTTGAGTTAGAAGTTTATTTCGTTGGACGCAATTCTTAATCAGAATTTGGTTTCGCGTGTGCACTCTACCCTATACAAGCTAATGAGAAGATTTTATTAGCAAGAAAACCTGGTTTTAACATTATTAAAAATAATTTCCGTCAATAAAGAGGACGCCAATATGTCTACTTATTTGAATGTAAGTATGCTTTTTCCTGTTTCGAACTTCATTACATAAGGCATGTAATTATTGTCAAAAAAGTCTTTGAGATTTTTGGCAACAATAAAATATCGTATATACAATAGGGTAATTTACAGGTAATCGGTGACTATGTTTTATTGATGGAGAAATTAAAAAGGGATCAGCAGCTAATCGAAGCGATAATAATCATCTTCTAAATGGGAGCATACGCTTGTTAATTCTGATTCAATAATATAGAACAGAACATCATCTACATCATTCGTGATGACTAAATAAGTTTTACGACGCCAATTTATTGCACCTAATGAGTTTTTAAAAAAAAAAGAATTTTATGGACAAAGGTGACGAATTTCCACTTTTAGTTTTTTAAATGGTTCACAACATCTTGGTGTATGGTACGTGGTAACAGAATGATCTCGACATCCTGAGGTGTGTGTCTGGAGTCCAAGAGAGAAGTTTGATAATTTATAACGTGAAACTGTCTATTGTGCTAATAAACTAATTGAAGTAATCAATATACGTATGTATTCATTTTAAAAAAGTGATTTCAATGAAAGTGAACATAAAAAATTTTTGCTAGTAATTATAAATATATTATTAATTCATTTAAGCATAATTACTATTTCAAATGCGCGCAGATATTGAAAGACTACTATGAGCCCCCAGCCCTTCTGTGGTTCCGTAGAGTACCCCAAGGGAAAAATACAGGAAAGTCTATGTACATTATTCATTTCCAATGTGCGCATATATTGTGTGAAAACTTGCAAGCTTTTGTCATGTGAGACGTGTGTGTGGTTGATTTGATACTCCGCTACCCAAAAAGCCGAAACAGTTCTATTTTGGATGGGAATGAACAATTATTTGGATTATTTTTTCCGCCAATCTTCATACTGCACGTACCGTCTGAATTCCCACACTCAGTACATCACTGGGCTTTTCACACATTTTCCATACTGACGTACGTCTGAATTCCTCACACATCAGTACTCACTTGTTTTCACACCTGCTGGTCGGTCTGGTGGGAAAAACCCAATTCCAAAGGCTTCTAGAGGGGAGGCCGCTTTACATTAATATGCTTCATTCAACGTGTTGTGTCATGGACACGCAACTTGTTTTATTATTCGTGGTATGAAAACACTGGTTAATATTGTATAACGTACAGACATGCTAAACTATGATTTTGGTAGTATTCATTGTAGGCAGTTTTTATCTTAAAAATTAGTTTATTGTAGATTTTATACTTAAGGAATAACATTTTATTTGTTCTTGAGTAGGTGTAACGTGCTTCTTCTTGAAAAACCATTTTATGTGGTTTTACGCAGCTGATGTTTTGTTGGTGGCATGACGGCAATTTTTATTTGATAAGCAAAAAATAATTAAATTTTCAATATCAAATAATGTCAACCAATCTTCATCAAATATATCATTATATTCAACAACCTGAAACAGACTTGAAACTACAATATTGTAAAAATGGTATACTGGATTTTTGGTTTTTTATTGAACTGGTCTGGATTTTTTGACATTTGACATTCTATCAAGAAGCTGAGAATAAACTATACATAACTAAACTAGAATTAAAGAGAGTGAATCACGCAATATAGAACAGAGCCAAAGACGCCTATGTAAGAACCCCTAGTTTGATTAATCATCTCGATGCCATAGATACTTATCCAGTCGTTTGCTACTTGTTCTTGTTTGGGGTAGGGGTGATTCATCATTGGGGGCAAGTCAAAAAATACGAATTCTAAGTCGGATTTAATAATCAATCGGGGTTGGGTAATTGCCAAGCAGCTCTGCCGTCGTTAGGTTTCGCTCGCCGCGTGGAGGGCCACCGCATCGGAGCGCTGGGGGCATCGGGCGCCGGCGAAGTGGCAATCGGACGGGCGGGCGGGGGCAGACTTCAAGTTAATCAGGCGGCTCGCCGGTCGCGGGTATATTGAACGGAACAAGCGGAGTTTGCCGTGGGGGAGGCAGGGGCGTTTCGCGGCCGATCCACCACGTCCAGGCGGACGCTTTGGCGAGCGGGGGGCCAACGCCCACTTGGGGGGGCGGGGGGCGCATTGGGACCACATATTGCACGGGAAAGGCGGCGTTGATGAAGGCGAACTACGTGGTTCATTTTGGTCCCCGGACGGTGGGACATGTTTACATTCGCTAAGATAAAGGCCGGTGGGTTTTCCCCTCAGATGGGGAATTTGGGAGATATGGCGCGTCATTTGCAGGCGTTTTTCCCCTCGGTGTGTTCGCCCCCAGCGGAGCGGCCACCGTCAGCCGGGTCAAGCTCTAAGCGCCAAGCTCTTCAACGCCTGCTTTCGCGGGCATTCTGTTTTCGCGAAAGGCCCGAACGCCTGTCCACTGCCCGACCGTCTGGCCATGAGAGCGATGGAAGTGATGTATGGGGGATTGGAAGGCGTTGGCAGGAACGTGGAGCAAGCAAGGCACGGGAGCGACTCGGGGGGCATTACGCTTGATACCGGAGCGTCTAAATGCTTACTTCATTTTACCCTTTCTCTAAACTGGTTTTGTGACAAAAATGTCCTACTTACATAACGATGAGGCACTCTCTCTCTCATACCGATTGGCTTAAACCGAGATATAGGCCCGTTCAAGAACAGAATTTTTTCCTACCTCATCATTTTGTGACATTTTTCCCCTATTATGAGTCTAAATACACGAGTTCTCTGACAGTCAGTAAACGGACAATCTGCGATTATTATAGGTTTTGATAAAATAGAATGCAAAAACGTAATATTTTGTATTGATTTCGTAAACAATTATAGATTAAATAATGTGTTAATTGATTTGTTATTAATATTAAAAATATAAAAACGTACTAAATACCTTATAGAAATGTTTATAACGTCTGACATTAGAACAGAAAACAATCTGATATCTTTTTTAAAGAATAAGATTTTTTTTGGATTGTTTCGTCGACCGTCTAATTTAATTAATACTTAATTTAAAAACACTGTTTATTACCCTCATGATCACACAAAACGATTCAGTTTTACGATTTGTGTTTACACACTACCCAAAATTTATGATTCATGTCAGCAACCAGGCGAATTACTTATCAGTCCTACAAGCAATTAAAGAATTTGGAATTCGCAAATCAAATAATTTTCAACAATACGTTTTAGGTTCATATTGGCACATCGTCATCTATCGACAACAACCTTTTTTAAATGTAAAATATAAAAGGCAATAATTAATTTGGAACTGTAATGTAACAGTCTCCCGTTGTTCTTTGCGAATAGCTTCTTTTCAATTTTACGCGCTATGACGGTTCGATTGGTGGATCCCTACTTCGTAGAAATGAAATTTGGATTCGCTTTCGAACCCTTAGTTTTGTGCACGATATTGCACTCGGAGGGCACCGCGGCGCGCTCCGAGGTCAGATAAAAAGCGCAAAAATGGTGAGTGTAAGGAAAGAAAACGCGCGTGGGTTGCTTGTCCGTTTGTTCTGGAGCTTCATCCAACATTCGTCTAGCCATTGGATGGTAGAGCACCATGCAATATCCATTGATCTGAGCAGTCAGTTTGCTAAAAATTCCTTATCATTCGCCCAATTACGACGAAGGCCGAAAATATTTTACTCTGGAACGCAAGAAGCTTGCTTTTAACAATACTCCAGAAATAATGACTCAGTGTCCATATTTAATGGTTTCGGACTAAGAAGATTAATCGTTCGCGTTACATTCACAAAATGATCGCACAAAAGCCAACAAATGCTGGAAGGAAAGTAATTACTGAGATCAACTAATATACGTCTTTCATGCATAGGACATAATTACAAAAATAAGACCTGCTCTTGTAAGCCTGTCATATAATAATAGAATATACACGGGTTAAGTACATGCTAACTTATTCTTTTTTCTCTCTTTCTCTCTCGTTTCTCTTTCTCTCGCATATCTTTTCTCGCTCGCTCTCGTCTTCTTTCCCCTTCTCTCTGTCTTTCTCTGTCTGTCTTTCTCTCGTCTTTCTCTTCTTTCTCATCTCTTTCTCTCTCTTTCTCTCCCTCTTTCTCTCTCTTTCTCTCTCTTTCGTCTCTCTTTCTCTCTTCTTTCTCTTCAGCCTCTTTCCCTCTCTTTCTCGCTCTCTTTCCTCATCCTGCCTCTTTCCCTCTCCTCTCTCTTCTCTCTCTTTTTCTCCTCTCGTTTCGTTTTCTCTCAGTCTTTCCCTCTCTCTTTCTCTCCTCTTCTCTCCTCTTTTCTCTCTCTTTCCTCTCCGTCTCTTTCCTCTCGCTCATCTTTCTCTCTTCTTTCTCTTCTTCTCTTTGCTCGAGTATCTCTTTCTCTCTCTTCTCTTCTCTTCTCTCTCTCCTCAGGGTTCATGTACGTCACGAACAGATAAAAAAATCCATTCCAACGTTAACAGAGCTGCATCTCTTACACTTCCCCTATCATCAAGGTAAGTAACAATATCAACAAATATAAGATTAAGACAGATAATAACAAAATCAGAGTATTATATCTCGGCTACTACCAAATTTTCTCTCACCCACAAATCAACCATATTCACGTCGGTAGAACAGCTAAACCTTCAGTCCCGTAAGGACAGGCTAACACTTCACGGGTCTCTTCAAATGAGGTGGGACCATTCACAATACGGCGGGGATGCGGCAGCTTTTGCCCGTGGCCTCCTCTTCGCCCTTCTTCTCCCTGTCTCTCCGCCCTGAGGCGAGGGCGGCTGGGGCAATGATCTCTCTCCCACGGGGGCGAAGCGATGGGGGGAGGCGGGAGTGGGCGCGCGCGCCGGAAGCGACCGGTGTCACGCAGGGCGCGTCTCCAGCTCCGCCGTTTGTGTCCACCCTGACCTAATGACGCGTGGAGGAGAAAGGATTAACGCTGCGCGGCGCGTCCAGGCGGCGCCGGGCGGCGCAGCCCAAGGGCGGGCGGTGTGGGGGCGAGCAGGGGGCAATGATGGCAGGGGAGAGGAGAAGTAGGTGTGGGGGAAACTGGTGAGGGTGAAAAGACATAGGTGGAAGCATTGATGGGGGAGAGTACTTGCGGTTAGTATGATGAGGATTAAGAGCTGGTGAAAAGGATGGAGGAGAACTATAGGTTACCGCGAGGAGCGATTGAAGCGGATACGAGGAGATGGCGGGGATAGAAGCGATGGCGGGACTAGAGGCGATGAGCAAGACTGCAGTCATGGCGGGCGCTGGAGGGCGCATGGAGTGGGTGGAGGCCTAGGGTCGGGGGCAGGAGTCGAGGGCGTGGCTGGCGTGACGGTGCGGATGGACGCGGTGCAGGGATGGGTCGGAGGGATGGCGGTGCTGGAGGGGGAATGGCGGTGCTGAAGGGTGGATGGCGGTGCTGGGGTCGTGGGGACTCATGGCGTGCTGGATCGTACATGGCCTGGAGGCGATGGGGGTCTGATGGCGATGCCTGAGACGAGGACTGAGTCGATGGGCTGGAGGGGATGGCGGTGCTGGAGGTGATGGCGGTGCTGGAGGGATGGCGGTGCTGGAGGGGATGGCGGGTGCTGGGAGGGGATGGCGGTGCTGGAGGGAATGGCGGTGCGGGGGGAATGGCCGGTGGCTGAGGGGGATGGCGAATGCTTGGAGGGGATGGCGGTGCTTGGGAGGGGATTGGGTCGCGTGCTGGAGGGGATGGCGGTGCTTGAGGGGATTGCGGTGCTGGAGGGGGAGGCGGTGCTAGGTGATGGCGGTGCTGGAGGGGATGGCGGTGCTGGAGGGGGAATGGACGGTGGTGGGCGGAGGGGGATGGCGGTGCGGAGGGGATGGCGGTGCTGGAAGGTGATGGCGTCTGGGCAGGGGATGGCGGTGTGGAGAAGGCAGATGCGTGCTGGAGCGGGGATTGGCCTTTGGTTTGCTGGAGGGGAGGATGCGGGTGCTGGAGGGGATATGGCGGGGGGAGAGGTGATGGGGATGCTGGAAGGGGATGGCGGGGTGGCTGGGAGGGATGGCTGGGTGCTGGGGGCGATGCGGTGCTGGATGGGATGGCGGTGCTGGAGGTGAATGGCGGGGTTTGGCTGTAGTGGAGGGGATGGCCGGTGCTGGAAGGGGGATGAATGACGGGGTTTGCTGGATGGGGATGACGCGGTGCTGGAGGGGAGGCCGGTCTGGGGGGAGGGGATGGCGGTGGCTGGGAGGGGGATGGCGCGTGCTGGAGGGGAAGAGATGGCGGTGCTGGAGGGGATGGCGGGTGCTGAAGCGATGGCGATGGCTTGGAGGGGGATGGCGTGGTGCTGGAGGAGGGATGGCGGTGGCATGGAGGGGATGGCGGTGCTGGAGGGGATGGCGGGGGTGCTGGAAGGTGATGGGTGGCTGCGAGGGGGATGGCGGTCGCTGGAGGGAGGATGGAGGTGCTGGAGGGGAGTTGGGCGGTGGCTGGAGGGGATTGGCGGTGCTGGAGGGGATGTGCGAGTGCTTTGGGGAGGGGATGCGCGGTGCTGGAGGACGATGGCGATGCTGAGGGGATGGCGGTGCTGGAGGGGATGGCGCGGTGCTGGGAGGGATGGCGGTGCTGGAGGGGATGGCGGTGCTTCGGAGGGGATGGCGGTGCTGGAGGGGATGGCGGTGCGAGGGGATGGCGGTGCTGGAGGTGAAGGGCGGTGCTGGGAGGGGATGGGCGATGCTGGAGGGGGTATCGGCGGTGGCTGGGAGGGGAGGGGGTGCTGGAAGGGATTGGGCGGTGGCTGGGAGGGATGGGCGGTGCTGGAGGGGATGGGCGGTGCGGAGGTGATGGCGGTGCTGGAGGGGATGGCGGGTGCCTGGGGAAGGAGGATTGGCGGTGGCTGGAGGGGATGGCGGTGCTGGAGGGGATGCGTGCTGGAGGGGAATGGCGGGTTGCTGGAGGTGATTAGGCGGTGCTGGGGTGATGGCGGGTGGCTGGAAGGGGGATGGCGGTGCTGGGAGAGGCGATGGCGGTGCTGGGAGGGGATGGGTGCTGGGAGGGGATGGCGGTGCTGGAGGATGGGCGGTGCTGGAGGGGATGCGGTGCTGGAGGGGATGGCGGGTGCTGGAGGTGATTGGCGGGGTGCTGAGGGGATGGCCGTGCTGGAGGGGGATGGCGTGCTGGAGGGGATGCGGTTGCTGGAAGGGGATGGCGGTGATGGAGGTGAATGGCGGTGCGTGGGGGGAGGGGATGGCGGTGCTGGAGGGGATGACGGTGCTTGGATGGGGAATGGCGGTGCTGGAGGGATGGCGGTGCTGGAGGGATGGCGGTGCTGGAGGGATCGCGTGCTGGAGGGGATGGCGGTGCTGAAGGCGATGGCGATGCTGGGAAAGGGGGATGTTGGCGGCTGCTGGAGGGGATGCGGGGCTTGGGAGGGGAATGGGTGCTGGGAGGGGGGTGGCGGGGTGTGGAGGGGATGGCGGTGCTGGAGGGGATGGCGGTGCTGGAGGGATGGCGGTGCTGGAAGGGGATGGCGGTGGCTGGAGGGGATGGCGGTGCTGGGGGGCGGGGATGGGCGGTTGCTGGAGGGTGATGGCGATGGGGCTGGAGGGATGGCGGTGCTTGGAGGGGGGATGGGGGGCGGTGCTGGGGAGGGGATGGCGGTGCTGGAAGGGATGGCGGTGCCTTGGAGGGGATGCGGCGGGTGCTCTGGAGGTGATGGGGGTGCTGGAGGGGGGATGGCGGTGCTTGGAGGGGATGGCCGGTGCTTGGAGGGGATGGCAGGTGGCTGGAGCGGGGATGGCGGTTGCTGGAGGGGATTGGCGGTGCTGGAGGGGATGGCGGTGCCTGGAGGAAGGGGAATGGCGGTGCTGGGGGGGATGGCGGTGCTGGAGGGGATGGCGGTGAGCTGGAGGGATGGCGGGTGCTGGCGAGGGGATGGCGGGTGCTGGAGGTGGATGGCGGTGCCTGGAGGTATTGATGGGGCGGGGTGGAGCGCATGGCGGGTCGCTTCCCGGCGCGCGCCCACTCCCGTCGCCTTCGCCCCGCGGGAGATCAATTGCCCCAGCAGCCCTCGCCTCGGGCGGGAGAAGGGAGGAGGAAGGGCGAGAGGGAAGGAGGCACGGGAAAAGCTGCGCCTACAAATGCTGCGCCATACGCCGAGCGAATGGTCACTTCATTTGAAGGTGACGTGAAGCTGCCTTATGGATGTGAAGGATTAGCTGTCTTACGGATGTGAAGGTTTAGCTGTCTTATCGATGCGAACGTTAAGCTGTCTTACAGGCGTGAATATGGTTGATTTGGGGATGAGAGAAAATTTGGTAGCTGAGTATAATACTCTGATTTTGTTTTTTATTTCACTTGACGATAGCGGACGTGAAGAGATAGCAGCTCTGTTAGCCGTGTGGAATATGATATTTTTTCCTGTTCGTGACGTTCATGAACTGAGAGAGAGAGAGAGAGAGAGAGAGAGAGAGAGAGAGTGAGAGAGAGTGAGAGAGAGTGAGAGAGAGAAAGAGATAGAGAGAAAGAGATAGAGAGAAAGAGATAGAGAGAAAGAGATAGAGAGAAAGAATGAGAGTAGCTGTTTTAACCGTGTTTTTCTTGATTATTGGACGTTACAAAAGAGGTCTTATTTTTTTATTTGTCCTCGCAATGAAAGACGTTTTAGTTGATCCCAGTTAATCTTTCCTTCCAGCATTTGTTGGCTTTATGTGTGATTCATTTTGTGAATGTAACGGAAGATAATTCTTCTTAGTTGAAACCATAAATATTACACTGATTCATTATTCTGGAGGCATTGTTAAAAGCAAGTTCATGGTTCCCGAGAGTAAAATATTTTTGACCTTCGTCGTAATTGTGGCGAATGATAAGGGAATTATAACTGTCTGGAAGAGAATTTTAGCAACTGACTGCTCAGATCAATGATATTGCATGGTTTCTACCATCAATGCTAGACGAATGTTGGATGAAGCTCCAAACAAACGGACAAGCAATCACGCGCGTTTTTTCCCCCTTTCACTCACAGTATTTTGCGCTTTTACTGACCTCGGGAGCCGCGCGCGTGCCTCCCGAGTGCAATATCGTGCACAAACCAAGGGTTCGAACGAATCAATTTCATTCTACGAGTAGGGATCACCAATCGAACCGTAGCGCGTAAATTGAAATAAGCATTCGGCAAGAACAAGGAAGACTGTTACATACAGTTCAAATAATATTGCCTTTTATATTACATTGAAAATGTTTGTTGTCGATAGATGACGATGTGCAATATGAACCTAAAACGTATTGTTGAAAATTATTTGATTTGGAATCCAAATTCTTTAATTGCTTGTAGGACTGATGAAGTAATTCGCTTTGCTGACATGAAATCATAAATTTTGTGTAGTGTTAAACACAAAATCGTAAAACTGAATCGTTTTTGTTTGATCATGAGGGTAATAAACAGTGTTTTTAAATATATTTAATTAAATAGACGGTTCGACGAAATCCAAAAAAATCTTATTCTTAAAAATATCATGATTGTTTTCTGTTCTAATGTCAGACGTTATACATTTCTAATAAGGTATTTAGTACGTTTTATATTTTTAATATAATAACAAATCAATTAACATTATTTAATTATAATTGTTTACGAAATCATATACAAAATATTACGTTTTTGCATTCTATTTATCAAAACCTATAATAATCTCATGATTGTCCGTTACTGACTGTCAGAGAACTCGTTGGTATTTAGATTCATAATAGGGAAAATTGTCACAAATGCATGAGGTGGAAAAAATTACTGTTCTTGGAAGGGCCTATATCTCGTTTTTAAGCCAATCGGTATGAGAGAGAGTGCTCTCGTTATGTAAGTAGGCACATTTTTGTCACAAAACAGATTTTAGAGGAAAGGTAAAATGAAGTAAGGCATTAGACGCTCCGGTATCAAGTATATGCGCCGAGTCGCTACCGTTCTTGCTGCTCCACTTCCTGCAACGCTGCCAATCCCCCACTACATTCACTTTCATCGCTCTCATGGCCAGACGTCGGGCATGGACAGGCGTCGGGCTTTCGCGTACAGAATGCCCGCGAAAGCAGGCGTTGAAGCGGCTTGGCGCTTAGAGCTTGGCCCGGCTGAGTTGGCGCTCCGCTGGGGGCGACACCCGAGGGGAAAAACGCCTGCAAATTGACGCGCCATATCTCAAATTCCATCTGAGGGGAAAACACCGCCTTATCTCACGATGAAACATGTCCCACCCTCGGGGGCAAATGACCTACGTAGTTCGCCTCATCAAACGTGCTCTCCCGTGCAATATGTGTCAATGAGCCCCCGCTCTCCAAGTGGGCGTGGCCCGGTCGCAAAGCGTCCGCCTGGGCGAGGGCGGGATCGGCCGGCGAAACGCTGCCCCCCCCACGCAAACTCCGCTTGTTCCGTTCCAATTACCCGCGACCGCGAGCCGCCTGATTAACTTGAGAGTCTGCCGCCCGCGTCGATTCGCACTTCCGCCGGCGCCCGAATGCAGCGCTCCGAGTCCGCGGTGGCTACACGCGGCGGAGCGTAAACCTAACGAGCGGCAGAGCTGCTTGGCAATTACCAACCGATTGATTATAAATCCTACTTTAGAATTCGTATTTTTGACTTGCCAATGATGATCACCGTACCCAACAAGAAACAAGTAGCAACGACTGGATAAGTATCTTATGGCATCGAATGATTAATCAAACTAGGGGGTTCTTATCATAGCGTCTTTGGCTCTGTTCTATATTGCTTGATTCACTCTCTTTAATTCTAGTTTAGTTATTATAGTTTGATTCTCAGCTTCTTGATAGAATGTCAAATGTCAAAAAATCAAGACAGTTCAATAAAAAACCAAAAATCCAGTATACATTTTTACAATATTTGTAGTTTCAAGTCTGTTTCAGGTTGTTGAATATAATGATATATTTGGATGAAGATGCGTTGACATTTATTTGATATTGAAATTTAATTATTTTTGCTATCAAATAAAAATTGCGTCATGCACCAACAAACATTCAGCTGCGTAAAACCACATAAAATGGTTTTCCAAGAAGAAGCACGTACACTACTCAAGAACAAATAAAGTATTCCTTAAGTATAAATCTACAATAAACTAAATTTTTTAAGATAAAAACTGCCTACATGAATACTACAAAATCATAGTTTAGCATACTGTACGGTTATACAATACAACAGTGTTTTACATACCACGAATAATAAACAAGTTGCTGTCCATGACACAACACGTGAAATGTAAGCATATTTAATGTAAAGCGGCCTCTCTCTAGAAGCCTTGATGTCACATGACGACAGCGGTGTGAAAAACAGTGATGTACTGAGTGTGAGAATTCAGACGGTACGTGCAGTATGAAAATGTGTGAAAAGCAGTGATGTACTGAGTGTGGGAATTCAGACGGTACGTGCAGTATGAAGATTGGCGGAATAATATAATCAAATATTTTCATTCCCATCCAAAATAGAAACTGTTTCGGTTCTTTGGGTAGCGGGTATCAAATCAACCACACACACCTCTCACATGACAAAAGCTGCATAGTTTTCACACAATATATGCGCACATTGGAAATGAATAATGTACATAGATGTTCCTGTATTTTTCCTTGGGTATCTAACGGAACCACAGAAGGCTGGGGGCTCCATAGTAGTCTTTCAATATCTGCGCGCATTTGAAATTAGTAATATGCTTAATGAATAATAATATATTTATAATTGATAGCAAAAATTTTTTATGTTCACTTTCATTGAATCACTTTTTTAAATGAATACATACGTATATTATTACTTCAATTAGTTTATTAGCACAATAGACAGTTTCACGTATAAATTCAAACTTTTCTCTGTGGACTCCAGACACACACCTCAGGATGGTCGAGATCATTTGTACCACGGTACCATACACCAAGATGTTGTGAACATTTAAAAACTAAAAGTGAAATTCGTCACTTGTCCATAAATTCTCTTTTTTTAAAAACTCATTAGGTGCAATAAATTGGGTCGTAAAACTTATTTATTCATCACGAATGATGTAGATGATGTTGTGTTATATATTGAATCAGAATATACAAGCGTATGCTCACATTTTAGAAGATGAGTATTATCGCTTCGATTAGCTGCTGATCCCTTTTTAATTCTCCATCAATAAAAACATAGTCACTCGATTACTGTAAATTACCCTTATTGTATATACGATATTTTATGCCAATAATCTCAAAGACTTTTTGAAATAATTACATGCTTATGTAATGAATTCGAAACAGAAAAAGCATACATTACATAAATAAGTAACATATGGCGTCCTCTTTATTGACGGAAATTATTTTTAATAATGTTAAAACGCAGTTTCTTGCTAATAAATCTTCTCATTAGCTTTTAGGGTAGAGTGCACACGCGAAACCAAATTCTGATTAAGATTGCGTCAACGAAATAATACTTCTACTCAAGGTAAATGCAAGAGAAGATGGAATGGATGGCCGAGGACTAGCTTCTGTACAAGAAAAATTCAAGAGACAGTTTCATATACGTAGAGCTCGTTACACCCAGATTACCAGGCTCTCCTCCAGACTATTGCCCTCTGTTAACAGGCTTTCACTGTCTCACTACCTCCACCTCGGTACGGGCTTTGCCTTCCGGTTGGGACATCTATCTTCACTTCCCGGGATTTCAGGGGGCTTCGCCTCGGCGGCGCAGGTCGCCATCGTGGAGATGTGCGTGTCCCAGTCAGCCGTCCTTTGTCTAAACCGAGCCTCAACGTCCTACATTCAGCGCTCTCACATCTCTTACTGCCGTGCAGGTCTCCGAGCGCCGTCACGTCCCATCTCCTTGAACATCTGCATACGAAGACTGCAGAGATAGTACACGTGGGCTCATATGAACGATGTTGAAAATGGAGAAGATGTTATCAAATCATCAATATATAAAAGTATTTTTAATTCATTAAAAATTATTAATTTTTTTTTAAATACGGGGAGGTTTTTTCAGTTTCCAGTGAATAAATCAACAAATTCTATAATATCTAGAACATTTGTCGAAATATGCAAGGATTGGGGTTGTATATTTTTTGTATTGATAGTTTGATGACACTTAAATATGGATTCTGCCCATTTCAAGAAAATCCTTCGCTCCCCGATACATAGGCCTAACTTTAAACCCCTAATACATATAAAATTTTGAGAATGTACTTCAGTGAAGAAGACGTCATTTTATTTCATTCCATTTTGATTTATATTCATCAAAGAACAATAGAAACGGTTTGACGTATAGGAAAGAATTAAAATAATTTTTGCATGTTTTCTTGAACCCTTTTTTCTTTTTTACGAATATTTTAGACGTGTTTTGTTGCTATCAGTTACAAAGATACAGTTAGACGAATATTAATCTTAGGGAATGAAAGTAACACCGGTTAACATATTATACTAATATTATATGCAAAAGATAATAGGTAGTAAAATTTAAGCAATTTTTAAAATATTTTAAATTCAAATTTTAAAAATTACTTTTGTTTGTAATCCCTGAATTCATATTGAAGTGTATAGTTAACAAAGGTACATACGTTAAAACATACTGTAGTATTCATATTAGTTTGGAGATAATTTTCATCTTCTTCGTCACCTGAAGTATAGTTTATTTAAAGGGGATGTGATAAAATTGAAACTAAAAGAATTTGATTTTAATGATTGATAAAAATGGAAAATTATTGAATTTCCCAATTTAATTTTAATACTTGCCATGTATCTCTCTTCTAGATGGCTAATTGTGTTAGTTTAACTCCGTAAAACACGATCAAGAGCAATATAAACCAATATGATATATTCTGTATCGTCATAACAACAACCTCGTTCTAACTTCCTTCCCCCTTCCCCTCTCTCTGCCTCTCTCTCCCTCTCTCTCTCTCTCTCATTCTCTCTTTCTCTCTTCTCTCGTCTCCTCTTTCTCGTGTCTCTCGTTTCTCGCTTTCTCTCGTTCTCTCTTTCTCTTCTCTCGTTCTGCGTCTCTCTTCTCCTCTCTCGTCTCTCTCTCTCTCTCACACACACACACACATGCGTGTACTTTTTGTTTGTAAAATTCCGTTCACGATCAATTTTCAACGAACAATATCCTAAAGAATTCGATAATAACGTGGATGAGGCATGTCTGTTCCCTTAATATATGTATGGCAGTTATTTTGCATAAGAATCAATTAATCACTTCTGAGCGCACCTACTTTATTATCCGTCGCTGTCCATCCCTCAAAGTGAACACTCAAGCAGAACACTGTGCTCCAAAACCAGAGCATGTAACCTTTCTGGATGCGGAAACAAAGGTTTATATTAAAGTCCTTTACAATGGACGTTTATGCAGCTTAAAAAGAAAAAAATATTTCTTTAATATCCATATAAGAATATTCTGATATAAAATAACCATTACTTTTGTACATAGTAATCATTAATCATCAAAACAAGTGTACCCACTACATACCAGCATGAAGAAAAAATCATAAATATTTCTAATTATCGTTTTCGCAAGATATTTAACAAGTAATAATATTAAGAACATAAACACATAAACGTCTTTATTACTATTAAACATCAAATACTGGTTCTTTTTCTAACAAGTTCTAAACAAGATATTGTAACAGCAGATGATGAAAGTATTAAAATCCGAATGCATTAAAAACAAATAGGTAGTAATTTATCACATTATGAAGCCGTATAATGCAAATAAAATGAACCTATTATTTTTTATTTAACAGCTTTGACGAATTCTATTAGTTATGAATGTTAGTCTGTTGGCTATCAGGAGGCACAAATTAATTGCTGTATCCCTCCTTCTGCGGTCTCATTAGTACATACCCATTGCAGTGAGGAGTCGGGTCCACATCACGATCGCCGCTGGCACGCCCTAGGTAGCCGTCACCGTCGCCTCAGGTAGTTCGTCTACGCTGTCCATACCTGACTACTGACCGGCGGCTCACGGTGGCCACACCACAGCCAATGCTCACCGCTCTCGGCGGGATCCGCTGCTCTCGCGGCATTCGTCGATACGCTGGCAAACGCCAACAATGAATGAGCCCTGCTGCCTACGTAGGCACATACGTAGCCTACGTAGACACCTACGTAGCCTACGTAGACACCTACGTAGCCTACGTAGATACCTACGTAGCCTACGTAGGCACCTACGTAGCCTACGTAGACACCTACGTAGCCTACGTAGGCACCTACGTAACCAAAACCGTTGCGACAACATTCAAGCTCTGAATTGAGTATACTTATCATTGGAGCAGCAAACGTGCTCCAACTCATATTTTTATTATATTTTAATGCGTTTATTTTCCAGAACTTCACTTACTGATATCCCCATCTATCAACTAATATTGTTTCATTTTATCAACGAAGTTTTACGTAATTACTATGATTTGCTTCCTTATTCTCTGTCGGCATTTTCAGAAATTTAAGAAATGTTCTTCCTGTGAACTTGTATGCGTGCAAGTTATTAACTACTAAAGAAATCCCTCTTAGTTCATCGCAAAAGGCGGTAAACCTCTGTCAAAACTTACAAACAGAATCTCTCACCTAGCACCACTGGCTGCCAGTATTCTCGGCAAGAACATGTCCACCTTTCGTAGCGTTACACTCGTATACAACTGTGCGTCTGTTTCGAGGAACAGTTGCTTGCGACGCGGCGCCAACTACTGAGGTGGTGATGGCGTCACCATGGTTGAAGACGGAGTTTCGTTACGTCACGTTATAAACAATCTAGAATACCATGTAGCAGCAAAGGCTGCAGAAGTATTGAGCGACACTTTAAAAATTGGAACGTAAACCTTTCGATTAAAACAAATGCAAACGAAATAAAATATTCTGATAAATGGTTTTCTGCATATTGAGCCAGATTACTGCATATTTCTAATGAGTTTAAATAAGTTTGTCGCAATGAAAATTAGATCGCAGTTTTTCAATTGTTTACTTCGTCATTTAGGAAATGCACATTAATTGACAATTATACGTGTGTTTGTAGCTTAAAATGCTCGCACAGTAATTCTAAATGTATTTGAAATGCAGAATTCCAGCTATGGATTTCGGTCACCCAAATAACTAATGCCTGAAATATTTTTCGAAAATTATTCTTGGATTGTTAACTATGTCTGGTTCTTTATCTTTCATAATACTGTTTCTTAGTACTCTGGGTAATAGAGTATTTAATCACTGAATAAACAAGCAAAGAAACGCGGCATTATCAAGCAATAATGGAGCAAGCGACATTCTGAAGATAAGATTGCATAGCTTTCATTTAACTTTTAGTGTGTTTCAACAACAAAAATTTTTTGAAAATGTGTGATATTGAGTTAATATTGAAGCTAATGGGTTCTTTTGCAGTTGATAGGTGATACAGTTCTGTTGCAATTTTACAAATTTTCCTGACTTATATAATGGATGTTTAAAAAAATTACATAGAAGAGAGTAATTTGAGATGTAATTACACCGTAAGAAAGAACATGTGTTATTTATTCAATTATCTTTATGTGACAGGTACTGTTCGTATCGTATGTTTATCTCTATCCCCAAAGGGGTTTTCTTGATACCAGGCGTTTCCTTGCTTCACTCCTAGCACTGTGTTCCTTGTTAGTACTCTTCGATAAGTGGGCATTTAGCGTCGCAGATGGGCAGAAATGTCAATATACGTTGAACCATACCCCAATTAAAGTATCTGTTATGCTGTAAGGAGAGACTTCTTACGGCAAAATGTCACCATCTTGTGTTTGTCTCGAGGACCGCTTGTACGTCCGTGATAATTTCACAACATACAATTAATGTGTCAACTTTATTACTATTTAATTAATGTCAACACTTTATTTCTTTTCATTATAAGTTAGGGCCAAAGGACGTCGTTTCATGACAGAGTCCAATGTCTAACAGCCACAGTAGTTACAATATATTTCATGTATTTTATAAATATACTAATCAATAAGACATGTAAAAACATGCAAATTTAATGAGTCAAATACAATTTTAATAAAGAAAGAATTTAAGAAGAACCGAAGCTCATGATCATAATATTAAACCAATTATACAACCAAAATTATACTGAAAAGTAAGGTATGATTAATTCAAAAACCGTAATGTTAACATTTCTACTGCATCTTAAAAACATTTACATCAAAAAAAGGAAATCTAATGAATACTAAATACTCGAGACACAAAACATCTACCGATCCTTTCGGGGCTTTTATAAAAAACAAAGCCTGAAAAAAAGTGTGAAAAAATCTGTAGGCAGAATAAAATCGATATTTTATCCTTGTTTACAATGATAAACTGTCAAGTTTAGCTTATAAATTAACGTCCATGGGAAGAGATGCAGACGTGCCCTTTTATACAGGCTGTTAAAGAGCTTCGACAAAGCGTTTTGTATTGTGAATTGAATAATGAATACCTCTTCAAGCCCTACAATATCCACTCCATAAGGAGGTCGAACGTGCCGAGCATAAATTGATTTCAGTCTAAAGAGCAGTGTCCTGGAAGCAACGAATCACCATGAATAAATAAAGAGAATTCTTTTGCTCTCACAACTTCGCAACTGCTCTTTAATTCCACACACGGTTTGAGAAATCAAAGAAGACAAGCCCGTTAAAGTTATAAACGTTCACAGCTGCCATGAAGTAACCGTCCATCTGAAAACTTTTTCCGACGGTGATGTGGCTAAAAAATTGAAAATTAATCAACGTCAAAAAGCTTGACTTCAGAAATGCCTCACCCGTTTGAAATACACACTTGGCCCCTGGGCTCCACATGAATTTTCATTAAAATCTGGTCATCCGTTGACACATATGCACATGAGAGGGGAGACATAGACACATGAAACAGCGCCAGAGTGCTACAATTTTTCGGTGGAGATGTATTCCATCACTTCGTAGCTCCAACACGACAGCAGAAATATCCATAACGTTAATAAGAAGTTTCATAACACCCAACAATCTGATTAGTTCTTGTAGTATGTTTGAGAGTTAACAAGGGAGTCAATGCAATGATTATCAAACATTTCTTACCCAAAAATTATTGATTACAACACCATGTTATTTAAAGGTGATATGGAGTTATTACTCGGAGGTGAGTAGAAGTAATAAATTTTGGATATGAGAAACGTATACTTCTTTTTGCTGCTTTTGAATGAAGAGTACTGCCATTATTTTCATTAAAAAAATTATTACGAGCTGCTGTATGTTATTTTTTTTAAAATTAAATAATTTCGTCAAATTTCACAAACTTTAAATAACTTAATTCAAAGTCACTTAAAGTAATGAAATATAAAGTTCAGCAAAATTGCTTCGTTCTGTAAACTACTTACAATAATTAAAACTTGATGTAACCGGCTCGAGGTATCACCTGGTAGACAACCTGAAACAAAATTGCAATTATCACACCAAAAGTACAAGATTCAAAACTTTTGTGTCAAATTATTTTCAACTAGCGTTAGGATTTTAATAATTTCTGGACAAATGAAGGATTTGATGCACTCTCTACTTTGCACAAGTCCAACGGGCCAAAATCTAGTCATACTCAATTCTGCAACAGTGACCCATCTATCCGTTGTTGGAACGTAGCTACAAGCTGATGTGTGAAAAAATGATACGAAAACTTAATAAAAAGAATAGATTTAATAAACATATCACGTCTCCTTTCTCATGCAGCACTAGAATAATACAAGAAATTTCATTCATAGGACCACAAGAAAATGTTAAATATAGTACTAATTAATTATATTTAAAATATCAATATATTTTTGTGATTCAATACCACGAATATGATCTAACACCATATCTCCATAATTCTGGATCGAATTTGAAATCAAATATTTTATTTTTAATAAATTTTTATGAAATATTATTTAATTCTAGTGCAAGAAAGAACTTGTTTGATTTATTACAGTATAATTATGTGGGTCGTATTTATGTACCGCTATGTCACGTGTTTTATATTGATTTTACATGTTACTTTCGATGATTCCTAGCAATGATTTCCTTGTTAGTACTTTTACGCAAATGCGCATTTAACTTAGCAGATGGACAAAACTGTTAATATTCCTCTGATTTACTTTAATTACATTTTTATACTATAAGAAGCGTCTTCACAATACAAAATATCACCACCTTGTCTTGTCTTAAGCATCTTGTATGTGTCACCTATATTGCTATTAGATAAAACACAGTGCTTTACTCTTTATTTACAAAATAAATTTAATTAATAAAATTGAACTATATATAACATTAAATTAGTAAATATGAAAACCATTTATAAAATATTGTCTTCTGAACAACGACTGTACTTTCCTAAATCCCTCAGAAAAAGGAGCAGATAGAAAGAAATGGACTTCAAAAATGAGAACAAAACTCCTGAAATATCGGGGTAGGCTTGTACTGAGTAGAGTTCTAAAATACATGTAGTATGAAATGACAAAATATGTACTTAAATATGTACTGAAAATGGTAAAGAATATGTAGTAATTATGTAAAACCGGTAAAATATATAATGTCAAAATATACTCTTAGTTTTGGAACATTGACAAGCAAAGCACATTTACCCAACTTGGAAATTACATTCATTAAATATTTATTAAACTAATTTTAAAAATTATATTCCTTACATA
>BOPP01000204.1:1516090-1547050 GCA_017312745.1 Gryllus bimaculatus
GGGCGGCGGGCGGAGGGAGGCATTGAGAAGGCGCGAGGCAGAGGAGACTGGGTGATAAGTGGATGTAAGGAAGTTGCGGAAGCGGTTCAATGCTAAAGGAGAGGAGGCGGAAATGAAACGTATGGCGATGCGGAGAAGTAACAGCAGGTGACGGAGTTCCCACAGATGGTAGAAAGTACGAAGTTCAGACAGCAGCATTAATTGAGAGGAAGTAAGGATTAAGGAGGTGGAAATGGAAATGCAGGCGGAGAAAATGAAGCGAAATCCAAAAAGGAGGGAAATATGTACTACATGAGAAGAGGTTAAATAGAAGAAAGGAAAACGGCAAAGATTCACAAAATAAAACGTGCTTGTGATTGGTAAAAAACTAAATGAATGTTTCAACACCACCTCTTATTGAACGGTGTGTGTAAGTAAAATAAGTTAAACTAGATTCACTCTAAGATGAAAAGACAAATATGAAATGATAGAACATAGTATTTTCGGAATAAACTAATTCGTTGGTTTTAGTTTCTCGGCGCCAACGTTACCTGCACAGAATTTATCGAGATTGATGCCCCACACACGGGAGGATTTAAGGAGGCGAGGTATTTAAGGAGGATTTCTTCATCGGGAGCAGTGAGGCGAAGAAATCCTGGGAGGGAGGGGCGGCATGGATGGTGACGCGGGTTTCGGAAGCCGCTCAGTGGAGTGTGCAATAATCGGGGGACCTTTACAAGGGCGGAGGGCGAAGGGTGAAGGGTGAAGGGCGGAGGGCGGAGGTTGGAGAGAGAAGGCGATGGAGCGTTGAGCCAGAAAAAGGTAGGATGCCGCGGCGACGAAGAAGAGCGAAAAAAAGATAAGGAGAGACCGAGTAGGAGCAAGAGGGGATTTCGCATCGCAGGGGGAGAGTGAGCGGACAGTGGCCCTCGGGCAACAGAGACCGGGAGGTAAGTGCTCTTTTGGAGGCAGCGTCTTTCAGTGGCACACCGTCTCTTAGAAAAAAAAAGGTACCTCAAAAGATGTGCGTCTACAGAATAGAGAAACGGGAATGTATGAAAGAAATGGCGACTGAAGAAAATACGATATAAGACGTCGTTACAAAGAAAAATATTCATGGGAGTTGTTTAATAATAATTAAAAGTAACAACAACTGAAGAGATTCGTTACCAATAAGTAAAAATAGAGGTAACTAACAATAATTAAAATATAATCTTGGAATTCCGATTGTGATATAACACAAATTTGTATGTCCCTGTAACGGTGTCGGAAATGCAAGTTCATAATGACTGAATCATCATTATATATAAACAAAACATAGTTATGTCAGCGTGTACAGAAAGTTAGACCAAATGAACATTATGTATGTGAATAAAACGACTTATCTTAGTGGCCTGTGTGATCAAATGATACACTGTATTTACATAAATGTATCTTAGTTGTTACAGTAATGTTAGAAATTTGAGATAATTGTATTGTGAGTCCTCAAATTAAGATAAAATAACTTATATGAAGATTCTATAGTAATGAAATTAGCTGATAAGTTGAAATGAAGTCAACAGTGAGACCAGTGTAAAACAAAAGTACGTATTTTAAACACGTACGTTCGTACTCAAACTGACGTATTTTATTAGGCTCGTAAAAACTAGCATACGTCCGTGATACATTCAGAAGATGTATTAGTCAAGCTAAAAGAACAGCACTCTTTCGCAGAAAAGAAGGCAACTGGAGTTGGCATTAACTGAAATAAACCAAAGCGTGTCGTGGATGATGCTAACTAAAGAGAATATACAGGGAACAGTTGTTGACGCCAAGAGTAAAGTTACCCAGATGTATAATCTAAGTAAGAATACTTTATCACTTATTGTACACCAACGCTATTGACTGATTCCCCTTGATTTTAAAATATCTGTAATCTACAAATACAAAAAATAGAAATTACGGACTTTTGATTAATAAAGTCTACTGAAAATGACGTGGTAGTTAAACTAAATGTCAATAATGTCAGATGTGAAGTAATTGATAGTAGAGCAGAAACTGACCGGCCGGCTAGACGACACTTAGTTTCTGAGCTGCGTGGTTTTATTCTGGAATAATTACTGTTACAAAGACTTCCTTAGTAAATGTGCATCTAGCTTTTAACTAGAGGAGGTTTTTGGTGAACATTAAAATAACTAATAAGACAATGACTATACTGAGGTGATAAATAAAGCTCGAGAGGAACATTTTGTTACTTCTATCTAAACAAATAAAATTTAAACTTCCGGAAGGATTAAAGGATAAACCATTTTATTTATCAACAGAAAACATGTCGCAAAGTTGTTCAGATTAGATGGAACAAAGAATAATGTAGCAGAAACACAACTGTGAGTGTATAATGAGAGAAAGAAAAATCTAATTACACAACATACCGACGTACTGCGGTATAAACAATTCTCATATTTCTCACATAACCGTTACAACGTAATAACCAAGATACAATTATATAAATATAGTATTTTTTGATCTAATATATCGTAGGAATTGCAATTCGAGTAATTCACTTCAACCGATCGATGTTCAGCTAATCTACGTTATTAAGTTTTCGCAGTTTTATTTCAACGTGCCTTCTATTTAGGAAAATAACAATTTCACAGTTTCTATTTTAACTGACATATCTAAGAATCAATATTCAATACTTAACATGATTCACATAATAATCTTCCAAAATTATAATTTTAAGAAACCGTAGAAAGTTCAATAAAATATTGCTATAAAAAATTGTTATAAAATTGGTAACATCTATATTGCTGACCTAATACAAAATAAATGAAATACAATTTTAAAAAATCGATATACCACGACAATATTTATCAGGTTGCTCAGGTGGTAGCTCAAGTTGCGGCGACGAGCTCCTCGGGAGCCTGGAGGCCGCCACCGCCACCATACAACACCACCGCCGCGCCACCCGCCGCCACGCCGCACCGCCGCCGCTTCCGCCACCGTGCCACCCCACCACCAACACCGCCGCCGGCGCGCCGCCACTCTCCACAGCAGCCACCGCCGCCATCCAACCGCCACCCCACCATCAACACCACCACCGCCCGCCACCCGCCCCATACCACCACCGCCATACTCCGCCGCCGCCGCCGCACACCGCCGCCACCGCCTACCACAACACCACACCGCCCCACCGCCGCCATATCCACCACCGCCATCTCCCACGCGCCGCCCCCGCCGCCACCGCCGCCACCTGCCACCTCAACACCAACCAACCGCCGCCACCGCCGCCATATCACCACCGCATCTCCAACCGCCGGCCGCACGCCGCACCGCCCGCCACCGCCCTCAACACCACCACCGCCGCCACCGCCGCCATATCCCACCACCGCCAGTCTCCACCGCCACGCCGCCACCGCCGCCATCTCCCACCCCGTTGCCACCCCAACACCGCCGCCACCGCCACCACCACCGCCGCCACCATCAACACCAACCGCGCACCGCCACCCCACCATCAAACACCACCGCCGCCGCCACCGCCACCACCACCGGCACACCGCCACCGCCGCCACCGCCCATCTCCACCACCGTTGCCACCCCACCACCAACACCGCACCCCACCGCCGCCGCACAGCAGCCCACCGCCGCCGCCACCCGCCCACCTCCACCGCTCCACCCACCGCGCCACCGCCCGCCACCGCCCATCCGCCGCCCCGCCGCCACCGCCGCCACCCCGCCACCGCCGCCACCGCCACCGCGCCGCCACAGCAGCCACCGCCGCCGCCACGCACCGCCGCCACCCTCCACCACTGGCCGCCACCTCTACCGCCAACTCCGCCGCCGCCGCCGCGGTTCGAAGCCGGCAGGAGGCCGCCGGAAGCGACGACGTCGGCAGTGGGGGCGGGCGAGGCGACCCGGAAGATAGGAAAGCGCAGGAGGCCGCGGGCGGGGGCGCGCCCGTGCGCGGCAGAGAGCGCCCCAGGAGAAAGGGATATACGAGCGCGCGGAGGCGGCGAGGAAGAAATGTGGCTACTGGTAACACGGGAAGGGCGTCGGTGTCCAAAGCAACGAAGCGCAAAAACGGATGAGGGAGCGGAGTAAGCCTCGGGGTTTAGACGCGCGGATACAGGCGCCCTCCGCCCCCGCCGCCCCCCGCCCCCGCCACGCCGCCCCCTCCACCCGAAGAGCCCCCGAGGAGGCGCCTGCGGGGCCGGGAGGGGGGGCAGACCTGCAACCTGCAGCCGCCCCGCCAACCCGTATCGCACTCTTTGCCCGCTCCCCGCTCGCGCCAGCTCTGCCTCAGTCACTCGCCCTTCTCCCGCCCCCGCGCCTCTTCTTCCTGCGCATACTGCTTTTCTGTCCTCCTCCACGTCTTCAATTTCTTTCACATTCATTCTGTGCTACGCACCCCCACACTTTCACCCTAACGTGCTCCTTCTCTACATTTTCCGCTCCAATAAACACCCACCGCCACCACGTCCTTCGCTCTCTTCACCTCGCTTCCCGGCTTCATGTGCTTCGACCTCAGGCTCCACGAACCCCACGCTCTCAGACCCCACGCTCTCAGGACCCACGCTCTCAGACCTCATGCTTTCAGACCCCACCTCTCAGACCTCACTTTCAGACCCCACGCTCTCAGACTCCATCCTCTCAGACCCCACGCTCTTCAGACCCCACCGCTCTCAGACCCCACGCTCTCAGACCCCACGCTCTCAACCCACGCTCTCAGACCCCACGTCTCTCAGACCCCACGCCTCTCAACCTCATGCTTTCAGACCCCACGCTCTCAGACCTCACGCTTTCAGACCCCACGCCTCCAGACTCCACGCTCTCAGACCCCAGCTCTCAGACCCCACGCTCTCAGACCCCACGCTCTCAGACCCCACGCTCTCAACCACGCTCTCAGACCCCACGCTCTCAGACCCCACGCTCTCAGACCCATCTTTCAGATCCCCCTCTCAAACCCACGCTCTCGACCCCACGCTCTCAGACCCCACGCTCTCAGACCCACGCTCTTCAGACCCCACGCTCTCAGCCCACGCTCTCAGACCCCACGCTCTCCAGACCCCACGCTCTCAGACCCCATGCTCTCAGTCCCCACCCTCTCAGACCGCCACGCTCTCAAACCCACGCTTTCAGGCCCCACGCTCTCTAACCTCAGTATCTGACCCAATCTCACCATTTTGAAATTTATCATCATCTTGTCTCCATTTCCATGATTCCCCATCCCCACTCTCCCCTAGCACACTCCTCGCTTTCTCCTATCCTATCCCGTTCGTCGCTCCCCGTTCCTTGCCTGCACGTTCCCCGCCTTACTTGAACCACTCACACGCGTCCTGCCTCCACACAGCCCTCTGACGCTTCCCCAAGCCTCTTTGCGTTTCTCCCTCCTTCAATTGCCTTCCTCAGCGCTCCCCTTCCTTGTCTTTCCCTCCCCTCACTCGTGCTCCCCGTAGGCCGCTCCGCCCAGTCTGTTCTGTGGGCCGTAATTTATTTCTCGTTGGGTTGTTCGCAAGCCCGGTGCGTACAAGATATCGCCCGAAGAAAGGGCCGAACTATATATTTCTCAAACGGATTGCCTATATCTGCATTTTACCTGCTGCCGCGGAAACCTCATACCGGCTGTTCGGGTGCTCTGCAGAATGGGTGGAGACATATACAAGACCGCCAGAAAAAAAGGTGAACGTTCTCTTTCTAGAGTTGCATTTCTGGCTTATGTGAAGAAAAAAACATGTAAAATGTTTCTATTAACTTCTTGATTTTCTATAGTAACGAAATAAGTATGTATTTAAACAAATATTCAAAATTGAATAACAAAGTTTAGACAAAAATGTTTACTTTTAAGAGGATCAGTGAGTAACTAAACGAAGAGGTGGAGATGGTAGTTTGCCTGAGCGCTGTTTATCGAATCCTTTTTTTTTACGGCCCAGATGTAAGAGTCAATTCAAATAATCAATGAGAGGGTTTCAATATATTTCATTCAACATAAAGGCAGCTGAAAGCACAGGCTTCTGTTGAGTCAATAGATACTTCTGTGACCGGGAGACGCCACTAGGACGTGGCCAGCCAAGAGTTGCCAACGTTTCGACCGTCATTTTGCGACTTTCCACGAGGCGTTTCACCGGCCGACGGTCTAAACATTGGCAAATGTAGCTGTCTCCAGGACTGCTAATTACGTAAAGGCAAATGTTTCAAGAAAATACTTCAGCACTTTTTCAGTGTGCATAATCAAAGTTGACGGTTTATTCTTTTCAGATCTGTATATTTACCTTACAAAGAAGTGGCGATGGTAAACAGAAGATTCGCAATAAAGAAGGCAAGCCCAGTTCTACAGAACAAACAGTAACTAGACAAGTCACTACTTAGTAAACCTAGGCATTTACATCAGAAATATGTTCCGCACAATTACTGGGTTTACGAAAACAGCAGCTGGGCGTACACCAGGCGATCCGAGTTCAATTCCACGCTGAGAAGTCTAATTCTTTCAACAATGTGAATGAATTAATAGACAATATTTTACTGCAGTTTTACAACTCATTCTAAATTAATACCAACAACACAAAATTAGCGATACGATAATAATGTCGTTAATAACGTAATTCTTTTAAGTGCTACGATTTATTTCGGTATTTTGACCAGATCATCAGTTCATTTGCCAACCTACCTACATCCACTATAAAATGTGTTTGAGAAAATTGCAAAAAACTTATGGCAGCATTCGCAGGTAGTGAATGTCAAACTTTTCGAGAGCTGCAGTTCGAAGATCGTAAATAAAATATGTTGTGTCGTTAAAAAATCAACCAGCAATATCTTCTGAGTTATTTAAATGGTAAACTGTGAACCAAACTTGACAGTTTCAGAATATTTTACGTTTAGAAATTTAAAATATTGATGCAACATGCGAATAATATTGCTGTAATGTGACATCAGTGTCATTTTCTCTCTCACCGTATCTTCACTTACATCTAAGTCGCTCATAATATGTATCTTTTCATAAAAGATCACGTGACAGACTGGGATGACCAACTTGGCTAAGAGCGTTTACTGACTCTGCGTTTCAATTCGTGTCGTTGGTTCAACTTCGATTCGAACAAGAATGTCTCACCCTTACATTTTGTGATTGTTTTTCTAAACTCACGTTTTGCTGACCTAGGATTCTAAGTCTTTTCAAGTGTTAGGTTCTAATGTATGATTTTCTATACAACCCATTGGGGTCAACAGGCTAAACGGCTTCGCTTAGAGAAGCCTAAACAAAAGTGAGGCAGATAAAATCCCGTTACGCAAACATATTTCCGAATTACGTAAAAGAGTGCATAATGTAAGCTCAGCTCACAAACAATGCAATCCTGGGGAAAACAATATAAAATTACACGTAAATCGTGGGGAAAAGTCAAAACTGCAAACTCGTCCTTTCAGTCACGGGAAATCAGTGAAAAACGCGGAATTGAGAGCACGGAGAGCTTACAAAATCGGCAACGTCAGCACGAAGAAATTAAAATCAATTTACGCAAGACAGCAACCTCGCCACTCAGCATCTCTCCGCGCATTCCAAACCTGCTGGAAGTGACAGCGTACAGGCACTTTTCCCGCCCTATCGCGAGAAAACTAATAATTGAATAGGATTCCCGCAAAGCTCTTGTAATGCTTTACCTGCCTCCACCTAATTACCCGGGAACATTCGGTGCCTGCTTCTCAGTTATCTGGTGGGGTGGGGGTAGGGAGTGGGGGGGGAGAGAGGAGCCGGCTGGATTACATTACTTTCTTACACAGGATTAGCCGCGTAAGCCTGTTTCAAACTCTCAACACCGGTGAACACTCTCTCCGTCCTTTTCTCGTATCACCTCTCCCGCTTTCGGTGTCTCTCCCTCTCTTACGCACTTCCCCGCGTACGATTTCGACTCGCGCACCCACACGCACGCACGCACGCACGCCCCCTCTCACCCGCAACCTCGCACATTCTCTTATCCTCCTCCTCCTCCTCCAACAAGTCGCAAGCAGTTCGCTGTTCGCTGCACATAATTATTCTGCCGAAGCCGGCTTCGCGTGTTCAGCTTAACTCGTTGTTTTCGACGTTGAAGCTAAAGTGTAGTGGATTTTTCATTAAACGAACTAATACTGCGAGGCCGCCGGCGGATGGTCGAGTGGTGGACGGCGGTGGACGACGCGGACGGGACGGGATGGGACGGGTGGGGAGGATATTGAGCTTCGCGTCGCTGTCCGTCGTCGTCGCCGTCGTCGTCGTCATTGCTGTCGCAGGATGGAGCGCGTTTTGCGACGTCGAATCGGCTGCGTAGTCTCGTTACCGTCGTGTTGGGTAATTGCAGTGTTCGCTTCGGTGTTGACGCGTGAAATGGGATGCAATAGCGGTTCCTTCCGCCGGGCTCCACCGACGACAACGTCCCGCCCACACGAGGACGCAACGCTTGTGCTGCTAACGCTCCTTTGTGTTTCATTTCCTTTATGGTCCTCCTCGTAGGAAGCAATGGCTCGTGTGATAGGTGTAATTAGAGAATATGAAAACATGACAATGTTGGACGTTTGTGTTTTTTTTTCTTGACGGGTTAAGTTTTTTGCCCTGGTTGGAAGTACAAATATTAGCAATCGTCATGAACTGCACAATATTCTCTTTTTTTCCTTTTGTAAATTCTAATTTTTTCTACTGCATCCTTCACAAATATATTTCTTTAGAGAATGTTTTAAAATATTTGGTACATCTTCGTCCATACGGCCAAATTGTTGTTTCCTATGCCACCTATCTTCAGTATTTATCTCTTCCGTCTTTGTTTTTTGCTTATGAGTTAGCATGGCTGCGAGAATGCAATGCATGGTCAGTCATCTGCTAATATTTTGTGTTTCGTGTCATTTGTGAAGCTCTTCAAAGAAACTGCTTGTGTAATGGGTTTTATAAAAACATGTAACTACACACACGAGTGTCTACAATTTTTGTTACGTCTCCATTAAGCTCCACCTATTGTCAATGTTCTGTCTTCGGGCGCATTTATTAGCACTCGCGTATTTCGCAGAATTTATAGTGTGACCGATATCATAGTAGCCAACACATGTTTTCTCTGAAACGTTTCTTTGTGTCCCTCGATTAATTCCCTCTGCCTTATATCATATTTTTTCTAAGTTCCACGCAGTCCTATTAATGAGGAAAAAAATGCTAAAGTGCCGTTCAAAGTGAGCTCTTTCAATACACACAAAAATCCAGTTTTTATATCTATTACACCAGTTAATATTTTTCTCTCTCGGAAAATGTGTTCTCATATTTTTTTAAACGAAATGTAAATGTTATAAATTATATTAAGTTTCCAAACTAACGGCTACCTTATATTTCCCTACATTTATTTCTCTTGTATTTTATATTTAAAAAATAAACCTACAATTTCAATTATTGAGCTGTAAAACACGCACACCTAAAACATGTTCGAGAGTAAAAGAGTGATTTTCGGAGTGAAGAAGACTGCTTTGTGATAGCGAAGCTCGGGGTTGATATGTGTGGTTTAATAAACATCGCGTTCGTGTACGTGAGCGAGCACACAGAGGCGCCACAGAGGGCACAGGATCTGAGAAAACGAAGGCTACGTGTGAATCACAGACGGACGGACGCAATTCAGCAGCAGGAGAGGCGAATATCAAACTCTCAATACCTTTCCACTTTGCTGTGCGACGCGAAACACACGCGCTCTTTAGATGCGTGCTTACAAAACATGCAAAGGTGCGTTATGTAATTAAATAATTTGTATTTTCCTTCAAGAAATGGGCCTTCTTCATAGCATTATCATGTTTTGATTTGCAAGGAAACTACGTGCGCAATGGTATGGATTTCTTTAAAGATATTGGTTTCCTGCAGACATATACTATTTTACTCTTTCTACTTTACAGTATACCTAATGTATAACGAGTATGGACGTGGAGTTGAGAATGTTAAGTAATACAGGAAATAATTGATGTCGAGGGTTTGTCGAAAGTAGTCTTAGGAAACGCTGATATAATACAGTGTTCTTTTTAATCAGCTGTACGACTGTCCGAAATCAATAGCCTGAACACATAACTGCCATCATTTGTTCATTTCTTGTTATTTTTTAGCAAGTTGCACATGATCTTTCGAAAGGAGTTGTTTCATCGCCTGACGAGAGCAAACCTGTGAGTGTGGGTTTATATGTAGGCGAAGCGAAGAGAGCGAGTTTTTTTATGTGCCAAGATCAATGTGGATTTTTTAAAGGCAAATTAGTTAGCGTATTTCCACTTTTTAATCCTATATTACAAAGGCGTCGTCTGCGAGATGACGCAAATTGTGCCGAAAGCTTCTCGAGTTGCTATTTTGTTAGCAATGCAGAAAAAACACACTTGCAATTCGTGTACTGATGCAAATAAGTTTTCCATAACTCGGGAACAAAAATGACTATTTTTCAAATATTTCTAATTTTTCTATATTTAAAATTTATTTGTATTTATTTATGTTAAACTTTTACTCGCCTTTCAACTATTTATAGATAAAATGACGGGAAGATATTCTGGAACTCAAGAAAACGTGCGCAGATAATCTTCTCCCCCCTACGTCACATACAGTTTTTACTGTTTTTTGACTGAATAAATCTAAATCTAAATCTCCCACCCCTCCCCTCACGCCCCGATTCTGAAAGCCTGTGTAACGACATTGTATGACTAGCAACTAACATGCGTGTATCGTAGTGCAAGTACCTATTTCCGACATACGTCACTTTAACACGCGTAGTCCAATACACAACACATTTTGTATTACATCAGTAATAGTTTCGGTACTTTATTGGCTAATAATGTAAATAATGACTACAAACTCCTTGTCATGGGGAATTTAAGTTTTGTTCTGAACATTTAGTAAACATAATGGGACGATGGCGATCATAACAGGCGACGCGTGACGCGTAACGCTTGACGAGGTACTTCTGGACACGCTCCTCTAAAACAAACTGTGGACAACACCAAGCGTTTGCTGTGAGAGTCAAGTCATGTAGGTGTATGTATACAGTTTTTTTCAATGTGTTTAGTAACTCCATTTCATACACGTTCAATCCATTAAATTTAGTTTTTCATTGTAAGAATGAGTTTTTCTTCATTTTTTACCCAAAGTAGTCTGACAGTCTACGCCTTTGTAGTAATGCTTGGTATAGGTGCGTTCGTAATCTAGGGTTAATAGCAGTTATCTAATTATAATTACTGAAGTATATTTTATTCGCTATGTTTTACACTCCTCTTTACCAAAGTAACGTCTCAATCGTGAGGGGGACGACGTGATATGTCGTCGTCAAATCGTTTCTTATTCAGGGAAGTGAAAGTTTTTCTCGACAACAAGATAATTTAAACACAAGATTTCCGTTTTATATTTTCACAGCTAACAACTTTTTTTTTAATTGAGAAGTAGTCACTGCCAATATCTTTAGTAAATAATACATAATGCAATTGTGTAAACCCACAATCCGTGGAACTGAGAAGATGCCGATTTTGTCTTTACGACCGCACAAAACTTTCAGCTTGTTTTTGCAGGGTCTTCTCACATGATACTCCGCTGCTACGTGGAGACCAAAGACAATAATTACCCGCTACGTTACACTCACTGAGCTCTAGTGTGAACTGGAGACAACACTCTACCTGAGAAATGGTGACGGGACGTCTGAACGTCCGCCATTTTGGTGAATATTTATTCTGCCCTTGTCACCTCAGAGCCAAATAGCAGGAATTAGGTCTCTCATTCCAATTTTAAATATTTATGCTCTTTTGTGTTCACAAAAACGTAATAACATGTTTTAAATATTTAGTACTTTAAAAATAAAATGTATCTAAAATACTTTAACAAAATTCATTATTTCATTTATTGGAGACTTTTTTAACATTCACTTAAGGTGAGTGTTTTTATTTTTATGAAGTAAAGTTTTGTATTTATTTTCTTAGGGGTGAACAATTTTTATTTGTTAACTGAATTGTATTATCCAATTCTGTAGGTCACATTCGTGTATCATTAATAAATTTCTTTATTTCAACTTATGGCTGCTGGGCCAAAGCCGACGTGACCGTGCGCTGGTGGTGCGGCGAGCGGCGCCGGACTGTATTTTACTTGATGTATCTTACACACCCCTTCACATTTTCCCACTCTAAGTGCGCATGACATTCGGGACCTGAAGTGGTGTGTCGTGCGATTACAGGGCCGCCGCCGCCGACGGTGCGCTGGTGGCGCGGCGAGCGGCCGCTGGACTCGCAGGAGGTGCCCGACGCCTTCCCGAACGTGAAGCGCAACCAGCTGCTGGTGCAACGCCTCACGCGCGCCGACCTGCACTCCGTGTACACGTGCAGGGCCTTCAACAACGAGATCACCCCGCCGGTCGCCGCCAGCGTCTCCGTCGACATGCTGTGTGAGTACCCGCGCGGACGCATTCGCGCTTAACTGTTTTTTTCCCACTCACGCTCAACTTTTTCCCCACTTGCGTTCAACTGTTTTTCCCCATTCGCGCTCAACTTTTTCCCCACTCGCGTTCAACTGTTTTCCCCAATCGCGCGCGAAATGTTTGCGCCGGCTATATTGTATGTAGCTATATTGTATGTGGCTCTATGGGTGAGATGTGTATTCTTTATTGTTTAGAGTTGACTGTGTCAGAACCTGCATCGCCATTACCACGCGTACATCAAATCTCAGAGCTGACGTATTGATATATTTTCGAAGTAGAGCTGATCGTCCATTTCTGTTACCGTCCAATCGAACGGGATAAATGTTTCGATCAACATCCGCCGAATACGAAATGTCTTGAGAAAACCATTCATGATTGATTGTATCGTAATAACGAGCACGTTAACTTATACCTGAAAAAGTTTTGTTGCGCCTTTGAAAGCTGAGGTGTTGACCTAGAATACTAGTGATAAGTGAAGTTTACTCTCTGCCACATATTTTTACAAAATGTATCCTCATTCAGGGGTATAAAAATATGACCTTCCAGTAGTGTAATATGTAGTCTTTCGACGTTAACATTCACGTAATTTGTGTTGTTATTGAATTTGGTTTCTTGCAGTTAGCGAATGTTTTGTGATTTGTGACTAAAATTCACTCACATGTATGCTACTAAGGAGCACCAATGCAGAGGACCCCTTACGTTTCATAATAAAACAGCTTAAAGCGGCACTGCAAAAGTTGCTTCAATGTTTAATTAGTTTTTCTAGAGTATTTTAATAAAGTTGCTTAGCGATAGTTTAATTACACTCGGCTAATTTAGAAATTGTTCCTTTTAGAAATAGTTCACTTTTAAAGAGTATACTTTCTTTGCCACTCAATAAACTATAACGCTAGCATTCTAGGGTTCAGTTCGGATTGCATTAAACCCAGTCGGGTGTATATGAGTGTCTCTTGGTAATTACGGATTGCAGTTAACGACGCAGACGCGCAAATCTGGAAGGTAAAAACTTAAAGCCTGTCGCGTACCGTGATAGACCTCATTAACCTGTAGGGGTCAAGGAAGAATCGCAGCTTACCCCACGCTTTTGCTAACCGGTGGCCGGAGTTCAAGTGGACGGTCTCGCAAATATTTGAAATTAGAGGAAATCCGTTAAAATGACAGTAATAAATATAACTTTCATGTTAATAATTTATTGTCATGAATAATAGAAAACTGTTTAATTACTTTAATACTAAATTTAAGTTTGTTTTCGTTCCGAATTATCCTTCAATATTTTTAAAATTTCTTTCCTTCAGTAATTAGTTCTCAACTGCGGTTCTATAGCGGACACCGAAGCGAATTTAGAAATAATCTGAGAGGACCTTCCAGTGAAAGTTTCGGCTATTTGCGTTCGTTGCTACTGGTTACCAACCCATCGACGATTTCAATGTAGTTCCTCTTATACTTCTAAAAGTCGTTTACGAACACAGCTTTCTCAGAATACAACAGAGCGTGTCTCGAATATTAGGTCCACAAGATTCCAGAAATTTTTTGCCAGATTTTCAGTCAATAGTGATTCCGGGAGCGTCAAATGCTAAAGTCATTAGTCCCGTACGTGTTGTGCATGTTTCATCGAGGGAGATGGTGATGATCTGTGGCAGAATGATGATATCCGGTGTCGAATTACCAGTGGGCTTTGGGATCTTCAACTAGGTATCTCCCACCAGTGTGGCACCGCCCCAGCAGGGACAAGCTCTAGGCTCCCATGGACAAACTCTCGCTTCCGCGCATGTGTGGTAGTGTAATGCCTGAAAGTGTAAATCTGCATAAGTGTTGAGGATAGATCATGGAACAGGATGGAAAGATCGCGCGCGTTGCCAGTTTGACAGGGCACTGTTCCGGCATTCACCTGGTGTTGGTTGTAGAAACCACAAAAAAATTATCGTTTGCAGCAGCCAGTCGCTAGAATTCTTCTCCAACCAGTGCCTGAATTATGTCTTACTAAGCATCTAGTGTCGAAAATCCTGCCACTGGCAGAGCTCCAACCCTAGGACTTCCTGGTCATAGGCGGCGAAATAACATCAACTGATGCCCTGAACCGGTCAAAGTCGTCAGACTTTGCGAGTCTGTTGCATTTCAATTACATGATTCTATATTTTGTCTTTATCTAGAATATCTACACTGAGGGAACAAAGTCATGGGATAGCAATATGCAAATATACAGATGGCAGTAATATTGCGTACAAAAGGTATGAAATGGTAGTGCATTGGCAGAGTTTTCCTTTGTACTCAAGCGAGTCATGTGAAAACGTTTCAAATGTGATTATGGCCACACGACCGGAATTAACGCACTTTGAACGTGAAATGGTAGTTGTAGCTAGAATTGGACATGCCATGCTATTTAAGTTTTTATGACCATCTAATATCTCCAAAGTTTATTTGTGAGAAATGGTTTATTAAAAGTATTTTATAAACTAATTTATTTCATTAGAAAGCGAAACAAAACAATCTAAAATTACTGAAATATCGCCTTACAAGTGTTATGTCATGAGTAGGGAATTACCCTCATGCCCACACCTTGCTAATTCTTCTCTGGTGGAGGAAGCCGAGCCCTATGATGCTACACAAGAATTAGGTAATATTATTGAATTTTTTGTCCCGTGCCGGCACAAAAATCCCGAGAGTCAGCAAACAAAACTGGGTTAGAAAAACCTACTCGGTTTTGTTGTATTTTACAAATTTACTTTCCATGAGTGTCTCCCCCCCCCCCCCCACTAAAACTGTGAAACTGAATTGCACGTCGCAAAACTACCGCCAGATGTAATTCCGATAGCACCAAATTTTGTTGCGACTAGGTCTTTTTTAGTTTTTATTCTTTATTTATATGTTCTACCTAAAAAACTTTGGTAGCGTATGCTTAATGAATAATAATAATAATAATAATAATAATAATAATAATATCCAAAAAATGCAAATATACAATGGAAACTATC
Source organism: Gryllus bimaculatus (assembly GCA_017312745.1). NCBI lineage: Eukaryota > Metazoa > Arthropoda > Insecta > Orthoptera > Gryllidae > Gryllus > Gryllus bimaculatus. The sequence continues at coordinate 1,531,443 of BOPP01000204.1, forward strand.
TTGCTCGAGTGGCTCACACTTCACGACACAATCGCGAAGAAGCAGGAAGTTATGTTATAGATATGTCAGTCAATGGCAAAATGAACGTCGCGAACACATTAAACGTATGGCATCAGTATTTTTTATAATTATTAATTCACAAAACAAATATATATGTACTGTGCTTTCCAATATTAATTTTACTTTTCATTTCAATATAATAAAACTCTTCAAAGCGCACATTATTCGATGGTTAAAAGAGAAAAATTACGAATAGGTGCATTTATTTACTATAAAACATACACAATATCTCTAATGGCTCTAATAATTTCGTAAAGAAAAAAGTATGTGATTATTTTCTTCTTTAAAGCGTACGTAAATAGTAATTAGTACTAGTACTAGTACAATTTTCAAGTGGACGGTCAAACGGTATTCCACAACCTGTTGGCGGTCAAGCTGTCACTTACACACGCGCACTGTCATCTACAAGCTCAGGTCGATCTTACGCGCGTTGTGACCCGCGCCGCCGTGATAAGAGACAACTACCCGGAGGCCGAGGGATGGCTGCTATTGACGCCCGCGCCGTTCGGCTGCAGAGGGACGAAGGCCCGGCATCCAATATTGAAGCGGAATTCCCCGGCAACATGGCTGCACAGACACGTTCACCGCTCCTCAGACCGCCGTCTGCGCTTGTCATTCATGGGGCCTCCCGCCACACCTGAGTTGTCCTGCATGGGTTGATCGGGGCAGCCTCGGGGAGGAGGCAGGCCCCTGGCAGGGTTGCCATTTTGAGACGAGGCGAAAGCGAACTCATTAATAAAATTTAATTTGTTCTATAAATATATGAAAGTGCGTGATTTATCGTTTATTATAAAGTCTGTATTTCACAGTTTCGACAATAGAAATTAGAAATGCTGACGCACTACAATCTCTAATAAAAGTTGTCGGATCAAGTAATAATATTTGATGTACATTAAATTGTTTTTACGGATAAATAAACATGAAATTTTGCAATGATTTCAAAGATAAAATAAAAAATCAAGATTAAAATCTGAAATGAGACACTGAATTTTTTGGGGGGTAGGAGATTTAGAGTCAATTCTTTGTTAAGATTCGATCTTTGTCTTAAGGAATAAGAGCACGAATAAATTCCTCTTTTGTCAAAGGATATTATGAAACTAGTTTGAAATAATACTAAAAGCATGCGGACTCTGTCGCAAATTTTGATAAGTATAGAACATTTTCCGTAGTAATTTTTAAGTCAAAAACAATTGTCTTACATATCAATTTACTACATAATAAAGCCTTTGTAATTTTGAAGGTTTTGAGTGTATATTTGTGTTAAGTGGTGTGCAATCTTCTAAAAATCTCAATCGGGTCTCAGACGGGTCGCCCCTTCATTTCAATTTTTGAGTGATCGGCTCGTGATGGGTCACGATTTAATTCCGGGGGCGTTTGCGTACAGCAGCGAGGCGACAAGAAGTGAACCCCTGTAGAACTGGAAGTTGTAGCTTCGAATCCAGACGGAGGCGGAGGAAGCAAAACGATTTCGCTCGAGAGCGTCGACATTTAGCACAAATTCGCAAGAAGCAGTCGAGAATAACGAGTTTTCTGTCGCCATGTCACGCGCAAAATTCCTTCTGCCGATAAAACCGAGGGACTGCTTCTCCGTTCTTGTGGCTGCAGATAAGTCACGATTTCAAGTGGAAAGTGCGGAGTTAAAAGCGCCACGAAGTTGACACATCATAACAAGCCCTTCACATTCAGTGCGAGGTTTCGGTAATCTAAAATAAATACCAAGAAAATGTAGTATACCTGTCGCAATTCTACTGTACTACAATATGGCACAGGCTTTCTCGTATAATTAATTTCGTGTTCTCTAGAATTGAGACTATCATTCTGGTGTCTCCCCTTCCTCTTCCCAGGTGCTATATATCGGCACTTAAAATACCTACCAGATCCTCTTACAGCCTCTCCCGCGCCTCTGAAGACATTTCCAGTGAAGAACATCTTCAAGTTTTCCTTTAATTCTGTTACTTGAACTTGTAGGAACATTGCACAAGGAAAAAAATAATATAAACGTTTTCTTTGGGTACAGAGGCACTAGTTACAACCCCAACTTTCCGACCTCCTAGATTCTGTGCTAACTCCGGAACGATCGAAAACCCGGTATTTTCTGATTTTTTCGGCTTGTTTTCTGTGACTTTTTGACATTACGTGCAGTATAAAAATCATTCAATTCAATTCTTAAGAGAATAAACGTTCCTCCAATTTTTGTACGTAATTGTACGTTTTGTACGTAACGAAACCATTAACAAGCGAGTTACACCATTTCAAAAAACGCATTTTTTTTCATTTATCTAGAATGAATGTAGTCAAAAACAGAAAAAGTAATAAAAATAGCTTTTTGGTTAGGCCTCCCGGAGGTCGAAAACTTCGAGTTTTAACTAGATCACGAGGACATACAAAGAAAAACGTTTATAGGACCTTTTTCCATGTACCCTCTCTTTTTCAATTCCTACTGACTGAACCATGTAGGTCTATCTCGGTACTGTACCTTTACAAACTTGTTTTACTTTCTATTTGTCTCTTATTCTGTTATATGTAAACAATTTCCTTGGCCATTAATTTTTAAAGAGAATTGATTAACTCACTGCACATGTTTTAATACAGATTAATGTTTTAATATAAATAAATTCTTGATTCCCGAAACATCGTTATTGTTGTTGAAATCAAAAAAATATTTATAACAAAACACTAATATGTACGAAAACATGTGCAGTGTGTTGTACAATTGTCTGTAAAAATTGATGGACAGAGAAAAACTTTATATACTTGCCCCAGTATCCCGTGACTCCATCATATTACCATTGTTCTTGAAGTAGGAATCAAGAATTCTCAATTAGATTCCCAAGCCAAGATATTATTGTTTTTTCTCATACTATGTATATCACACCGGATATCCTTTCGTGTACGAGAAAGTAAAATAACATGCAGTTCTCCATAACATATTGTTTATATATTTTTTAATTCCCTCTATTTCATTAAAACGTACGTGAAAATTTTACATACATTGAAAAACTGTACCTGACGTCATTTAAACATTTAATTTTCAAGAATAGATTTCATTGACAAATATATTTGCTTAATAATGTTCCAGAAGAGCGTTCAAAATATTTTAAGGATTTGTAATTTTCGAAAATTCAGAGAAATGAACTGCACCTGCGCCATTTTTACCAGCTTCCTTTGCTCTATTCTAGCAACATTGTTACGGAACATGTTTTGAGTATCTTCGAGCCTTCTGAAAATATTGAAAATTCGTAAGGGTTTCATGTGGAATTTCTCCAAAATTAAAGGATTAATTTCGAATTTGCAGGGCTTGGTCGATCCTGATCAAATGGAAAATATATTTGAGAAAATCCTCTGTATGTTTTAAGTGCTTAGGGTTGTTCACCAATGGAAACACAGAAGTTTTGAAGGATCAGCACGTTCGGTATCTGCCCCCTCCCGATAAGTGTATTGATTATTTACAGTTTTGCATTACAGTCTGCAACTTGCACATGCACACGTGACACTAACACACGTGCACACGTGCACTTACACACGTGAAATAAAATTCTGTCTCCGAAGTCATTTCTTTTTATTTATTTTATTTCCAGCTTTTCAGCTCCCTCAGGAGCTATGGTCTTCCGCTGAAGCTAAGAGTTACGTTGGTAAATCTGTAATTGTTTACACAGCACCAAATGCATTAATCACATGAAAGAATGTTGTGTCCTATGACAATAACATGAGTTTTCCGGGAGATTTTTTCTTTATCGTTTATATTCCAGTAAAATATATCTGAGCATCGACTTGTATGGCGACGTTACCTCGTTTTCGTTTTATTGTTCCGTTTAATCTACTTTTCTCAACGAATTAGATAGTGAAAGAACTGAAAGTAACTCTTAAGGATCGGCGTTTGTTAAGAATTTTATAGTGTTGTGTCCGTTAAGAACAATCGAAACAAATTAGCCGTGGCTAAATATTGAGTGGCTAAATATATGAGAACATTTCATCCAATAAATGATATTTCTTGTTTATATGCACCACGTCTGTTATTTGCTGTTTATCGTCCTATTGTCATTAATAAATTCTCTCGCTAGAAAGCATTCTTTGCTTTCAACAGAAATCAGTATGCTCATTTTTAAGTGTCATCCTTTTTTCATTGCAATTACCTTTAATCTTTTCTCTTGCCGGGTAACACAGTTTCCCGTAGATTTTCTTGGAAATTGAATCCCAGTGCAAAGTATTTCTCTGAATTAATTAACATTTAATACACAATTAGAATCACTCTTCTATTATTGAATAGTGTTTACTCTTCACTGAAGAGGATATATTTAGGTAAGTATTCCAAGAAATGGACTCATTGTTTCCTTCACATTTGAAATCAAGCTTAAAAGAAGATAAGTACAAAAGAAGATAAAGCAATGGCGCTTTACTGCTTAAAGAGGTGAAGAAAGCAAAACTCTGCGTCAGTTCATTTTCACGGCAAAGCGAGTACCCTTTCTGTTAAATAAGAAAAAACAGAAATGTTTCAGAAGATGTCTAACACTTTCTAGCACTCAAAATGATTTATCATTTTTAATTCATTTCTTCTGATTCTCGAATACCTCTTATTCAGTCTCTTTACCTTGGCCGCATAATCTACAGCCCGCGAAGTCTCACCCTACCTCACTGTTCCTGTCTCCGCTACCGACACCTGCCGCCGCAGATTGTGGAGGAAGGAGGCCGGAGAGAGATCTCTGATCGGATAGTTTTCCGTGGTTCCTCGGTCATACAGTCGTATATCGGGACGCGTATCTAAATAAAGGGCTACAGACCGCCCGCGATCTTTCTTCTCTTCGCTTGACCGAAACTCATCCCTTAAGGCACACTTAGACTTAAATTACACACACTAACACATGTCGGGGAGGCCGGTCGGGAACTTCGAGACTGTCCCGACTGAAGTGGTGTTTACCGCCGAATGGAGATACTGGTGGGGGAACCCCGTTAACCGTCGTAGGTCGGCGGCAGATCTGCGACATCCAGCGGGTGAAAGAGCCACCATTCCGGAGCAAAAACATGCCGAATTCCGCTGCCACTTACTGGAATATAAGCCGGCTGGTAGTTGACTCGGCGAACTAACTACAATCCGAAAGACGAGGACGACTACACATCCGTTGTCGGACAACACAGTATCGTAACATGTGTGCACATGGAGCTCAGGGGCGTCAAGAATGTGGAGGGAGCGTGATCTGAGACAGCTTGAACCAGTTGCCGACTTAACTAGGGCCCCGAGTTTTTTCATTAAAATAAATTTAAAAAATATATATCTATTTCTAATCAAATTTTAACGGCATAAGCTAGTCTGGTGATTGGAGAACATGAAATTCTCTCAAGGAAAACATATGGCATTTAATGACGAACCAATATTTCTCGAAATTATTTCATTTGATCAAAATAATATCATATTCATAACATCGCAACGTTTCGAGGCTCACAAATGTGGCTCATTATAAATAACATCGATCATTATAATCAATAATAATACCTTATGTTAAGACACTTTAAGAAAGAAGAAGGTGTCCCAATACAATAAAAATATTTGAACTCACTTATGTGTGATAGAACACATCACCAAAAAATTCAATTTCCGAAACATTTTTCCGTGATACCAAAAGTCATCGACAATTAACATATTAAATTTCAGTCATCCTGACAGACTGTCGGTCTGGCTGCCAATAGTTTCGAGAACAATTTGGTTCGTCTTAAATATTGGCCTTATATTTCCAGAATAATTGAGACGGACGATATAAAAAGCATGATAAAAATGAACTTCTGTTTATGAACTGGGGAAGGGAATATATTTTTTGTTTTGACGAGAGAAGCCTGTGATCAATACCGCTTAGGCTCCTGGTTTTCTTTTAGACACCCCTGTTGAGACTGAATTCTCTTGCGAGTAATAATTAGAATTGTGTTGACAGTTCGTGGACACGTGGTAATTGTAGTGCAGAAGGTGGCTTCAGGGAAAGTGAATTACTTTACACATTGTTGTCACGGTCAAATAAAAGAACAAACGTGACAAATGGCGCAGTGAATCAGTGGGGTGGGCCATTGCAAGTGTCGCAAATGAGGTTAATTGTGATCAAAAAAAAAGAGTTCTGAGATTGCTTGTAGGAAATGCCTGCGTGGTGGTAGATTTCTGATTAATGTTATTACATATCTTGTCGTGGTATCTATGTCGTAATCCGCGACATAGACGAGATATCACTACGTGACAACACCACTTTCTCGTATATCCATCTGTTTACATTTCTCATTGGAACCATATTCTGTTTCAACCTAAGGACCAGCTTTTTCTGTGAAGTGCCAAATAGTACGACAGCTTTAGAACACACGAATCAACTCTCCGATGTTACAGGGACCACGCAAATGGAGACTCCCATTTGTGACTACAAGGGGCTGTTTTAACAATGGAGAGCGGTGAGCTCAAAACATAAACTAAACCCCCTGCTTTTTTTTCTTTAGGGCGTCGTGAAATCAATCGTGGCAATCCCAACCACAGCGGTTGCTCATCGCGGCCCAGCAACGCTAGTCGCATGCGATGCAGGCATTTTGTTCTTAGAAGGCGACAAATTAGCGTCTAGGAACACACAAAAAACACTTCCGATTTGCGAACATGGCAAAATAAACTCTGGCGATTGTTTGCCAAGTGGCGGCCATGCCGTGAGTGTGTGCGAATGTTGTGTGGACACGCCCGCTGCTTTCGTTCTTGGCACCGCGCGGGGTGTGGCGGTCGCAATCCAAAACCCGTAGAGGACTGCGCGTCGAGTGGGCACGGAATCGCAGCGTTGATTACGGTCTGACTGCGCAGTTTTGTTTGACGGTGGCAGTGACATACCAAAGCTTGCGAATACGCGAACAAAGCTCTGCAAACAGTGAGAGCCCTTGCACACGATCTCTCCGTGTGCGGCCGCGGCAGGCAAATGTAACCTCCACCTTGCCGGCGTCAATACCTCGGCGCGCAGAGCGAATCCTCCCACGACCTTGTTTTCTTTAAGCCTCGTTTACAAATGCAAACATTAACGTAACGTGAACTTATGATAAACTTAGCAGTAAAATGTGACAGTAGAAACAAGCATCTCACATTGGAATGAAGGTAAAGCTGGAACGTAAGTTTCGCCTGAACCAATCAAAATTCAATCTTCATCGATTCGTTTTATCCATGGTTCAAAAGATATTTTTACCATGGTTTGTAGCTTTTATTAGACATTCATATCAATTTGTCCTATTCGCACATGCGAGTACTGTTTGTAATCAGTTTTTCAGTGCTCGCATTTTTATTTATTTTGTAAATTAAGTATTCTCACCTTGTACAAACTTCAAAAGTAAATTCGTCGAAAATAATTATTTTTTATTGCCATGACTAATTAAACAGTCACAGAGAAAATGGCCTAAATTCTACTTTGAATTCCTCTATACGCATCAAACACCGTTCGCAACTAGTTACAATAATGAAATAACATAAACGCAAGTACCTCAACTTCAATCTGAATCGACTTAATTTTGCTTCTTCGCGGGAATTTTTTTTGTTGTGTTCTTCATTCTGCTCTCTGATAGGTCCTTCGGTAAATTAGACATAAACATTACGAAACTTACTGACGATGGAAAAATTGATGAAGATATAAACTACTAGACTCGCATGGGGAGGAATGCAATTAAAGCTCTGCATGTCCTTATATGGAATAGTGTTTTAAAGGCAAGAAACACAAAGCGACACATATTCCCACAGTATCGTGAAGTATTATATATATGGAGCAGAATGGGTGGCGTTACAAAACGCGTAGAGACAGAATACGGTCGTAGAGCTCAACTTTATGAGAGGTCTTTGCAGAATAAGCAAGACTGGATAAAATAAGGAACGAAGTGTGTGGGAAAGGAGAGCTGGGTTAAACAACATAACCAAGAATACCTAAAAATAAAGCTCTTCCAATGGTATGGACATTCAGAGGAATCGAAATGGAGATGGCCGAAAACAAACTTGTAAATTGGAATACTGAAAGAAGACGTAGAAGATGTAGATCTGGTTTAAACCTGGAAGAAATATATAATGAAGTTATGGAGGAGAAAGGATTGAAGCTGGTCAATGGGAGGACCCGAGAATTATGAAATCGAAAACGGCAACTCTAAGGGGTAGAAACGCGTCGAGAAGAAGAAGACATACGAAAAACTGGTGGCTTGTGTCTCTTACGTTACAATACGGATTTACGTCTGTGGTTACGTAATGCGTTTTGAAATGTCTCGCTAGTTTAATTCTACAGCTTTGCAGCCTGCGTTTCCTTTACGTTTCAGTTCGCATTGTGATGGTGTCTAACCCGGCGGGGACGTTCCGTGGTGGTGACAGTTTGAGCGTCCACTAGCGTCTCAATGCACGGCGTCGCACTTGCGGTCGCGAGTGTGCAGTTGTTGTGTTATTTTTTGTCTGAAGACGCAAAACCACCGTGACAGCCCCGAAGCACACACCAAAACGACTCTTCCGCTGCCTTTCGGAGCCCCAGTAAACAGATTAGCGCGCGTCCGGTGCACTGTGGCGACGCACATCTCGGAAACCGAAGCCGCCTGTCTCTTTTCCGTAATGCGGCGTCGTTTCGGGGTTTTGGCCTCCAACGCTCACGTTCGTAAACCTGACATGATGCGCGTCATGTTGCACGGGTGGAGTTGCATCGATTTATACTTAGATTCTATTTTGTCAAAAAATAGTGAGAATCTGAATGTGACGTATGGGGTAGAAATAATCTACGCACGTTTTGGTGGAATCTCTTCGCATCATTTTAACTAAAATAGTTGAAAGGTGAAGTAACAGTTAAAGATACTCCATAAATAAAAATAAAAATTAAAAGCGCGAGATAGCGGACGTTTTGGCAAAAACTAGACATTTTTCGTTCTCGAGTTATGAGAAAAATTAGTTGCAACGGTACACAAACTGCAGATTTATTTTTTGGCGCATTGCTAACAAAATAGTAACTTTGCTTAACTCTACTCCTACCATACAAGCAAAAAGATGTTCAACAAAAAGTGCGCATAGTGAAGTACATTTACGTCCAGAAGCAAACAAGAAGCCATCTCAAGCATTCTGCTCATTGGATCAGGGAACTGACAAAACCTGATGGAGATGGGGGTCATTGACCCAGAAGCTGAAGTACATATTTGTTACAAGCGTATTCGTCTTTTTTAAAGTATACAATACAAAAGTAAACTATTATTATATAATATATATATATAATATATATATATATATATATTATATTATAACTATTTGTAATTTAAACATTATTTTCTTCTTTCTATTTTTCATCGTTCATGCCACTGTCTGTTGTTTTTTTTTGTTTCTATGCATACTGCAAACGCTGTCTAGAGAAAGTTGTGTACAGCTGCAGGAGAAAAAGCGATGTGGTAAGTTACTTCTTTAAAAACGTTATGGTAGTTAGAAAATTCCTGATTTTTGTGGGTCGTTGATAAAGAATAATTGTTTGGTAAAGCGTGTACTCATCCGCCGTTATTCTGAACAACGTTATGTGGTAAATCATTAGTAAGGATTTTCACAAAACTTATATCTTTTGAATCTAATCTATATCAATTTTCTCTCTCTTGGTATTAATATTATATATATTATAATATATATATATATATATATATATATATATAAACTAATACTCTGTATTAGTTTTAAGTATAAATTAAGTTAGCTATAAAGCATCCAACATATGTATAGGTTAATTTAAAACTGAAAGTATGTTTTTCACCATCTGTGTAAATAAAAAAATAAAAACTTTTTTGATTCGGTACGCGAGAAACTCGCATCAACTCAGATCACGAATCAACTGCTGCAAAATTGTGCATACGATTCCTCAACTTTCGTGATGCCGCGCTTAGAGTTCGGTCGTCTAAGTCGAGCGCGCTTGCGTAAAACCGTTCCCGAGCATCCCCTTTTGCACGTGAACTAAGGCGAGGGTTTTTCGAAGTGCAAAATCCCGCGGGCAAGCTCGATCAACGATCAACTCCAAGAACGATTGGAACGCTCTCCTCCCCGCCCTTACAAGACGACCGTGGGGTGGAACATCTAAACCTTGGCGTATACCGTTCCGGGTCCCCTTCCCAAGTTCCATCGTGTTGGGATCCGGTTGGCATCTGGATTCAAACTCGAAGATAATGTTTCATCGTGTCGCACGGTCGGAGTCGCAACGTCGGATGCATGCGACTGTTGGCAGGTTTTTTTTCTCTCGTTTCAGGCGCGAAATTCCGCGACAACACTCCGGACAAACGATATACTCTAATGAACGATTAGGCCAACGCTCTCTCCCAGCCCTTACAAGATGACATGAGACAGGAAAATTAAGGCCTTAGCGTATATCCGTTCTCAGCGTCCCCCTGTACCCTTCCCACAAGTTACGTGGTTCTCTGGGACGTGGCAGCTTATTTCTAACTCGAAGTTGGTATTCTATCGTGGTCGGCACGTCGGAGTCAATGTCTAACGCAATGCACTGTTTGAATTTCAAATTTTTTTGCTCGTTGAAAGCGCGAAATCCCGCGACAGCTCCTAAACACACGAATCAACTCCACGAACGATGGCGACGCTTCTCCTCCCAGCCTATAAAATGACCGTGGAAATCGAGACATCTAAAGCACTTTTGCGTATACGCGTTTCTCCCGTCCTCGCCCCTTGCCACTAGCTCCGTCGTTCTGAGACGTGGCAGGCTTATTTTAACTCCAAGTTGGTATCTCATCGTGTCGCACGTCGGAGTCGCAGTGGTCTAGTCCATGTCGAGTCGCAATTTGCGAGGCTGCCGCTTTGAGTTGCTTTTTTCTCCTCGTTTGAAAGCGCGAAATCTGCGACAGCTCCGGAACAACACGAATCTAAGTGCCGGGCGCGCGGCGGGCCGCCCGCGCGCCGGCTGCCGTGAGCTGCGTGCGGCGGTGCAGCGGAGCGTGGTGCGTGCGAAGCGGGAGGGGCGGGCGTGGCGGGCGCGGGGGTTGGGTGGGGGGGGGGTGGGTGTCAACGCGCGCGTGTAGTGAATCACAACAGGTAGTGGGCGAGCACGGGGCTGAATGGGCGGGGTTAAAGGTGTGCGCGGTGGGCGGTGGGAAGGGGAGGCGGCGCGACGCGGAAGTGGGGATAGCCGCTGCGGGTCGGCGCGCACAAGCGGTCGCGGGGCGGCGGCGGAACGCGGGCGGCCCGCGCTGCGAACAAGCCCGACGCGGCGCCCGCTGGTTGTCCCCCCAGCGCCGCGCGCCAGTGGACCCGCGGGCCAGACTTTTCGCGCTGGTAAAAAGTGGCCTTGTGACTGCATAATACCTTAAAACAGCATAACCTGGGAGGCGTACCGGTAGTTAGCTGTTTCCAACTGAGTCCTAAAGGACACAGGCTTCCGTTAGCTGGCGTGTAGAAGGAGGGCATTTGCTGCCTGCATCAACCTAAAGCGTGGAAAGTACTTGCGCTGACGCTGTTCTCGATCGCATTCTTACTGTCGATCATATTGTTTTGCTTAGTTGTTCCGGGTGCGTCAACTGCTAGCCCTCAGGTAATCCCGTGCGGTGATGTTGAGATCCGTGCTGAGTCAAGCTAGCGGGATTTTCCCTAACCAGGTATCTCCTCAGGCCCGCTCCAGCCGGGGCAAGATCTAAGCTCCCCAGATCAGGTCTGTCCGCATGTGTGTTCAGTCGTAGTGCATGCAAGTGTGTGCGCGTGTAAGTAGCGATAGGACAAGGAATGGGAAAGGAAAGATCGCCGCACTTCTTGTTAGGGTCACTGTTACCGGCATTCGTGTGAAAATTGATCGGAGAAAACCATGGAAAAACTACCAATCAGAGGAAATCGACTGTAAGAATTTCTCACAGGCACGCAACTGAAAATCGAACTATCTGACAAGCTAGTATTCGAAAATCCTGCCACCGGTCGGGACTCCAACTAAGGACCTCCATGGTCAGAGGCACAGCAGTGACATCAGTGATGCCCTGAGCCACCTCTCCCGTTTCTGTTAGGATGAACAATGAATAATTAACTCTCTCGTGTGACCATTCAACAGGATCTAAAGCAGGGCTGCTCAAAGGCGGATGTTCCACCATTTGCCGCTGGCTTCCCGGGTGTGGCACGCTGCTCGGCGAGTCAACTCCACGGATAGAGAAGGAACGCCGCTCTGGGGCAGCGGCTCTTAGTCTGGTAGAAGGTGAGTTGCGTCGAAAGGCCAATGAAGCACGCACGGCGAGTAGTTCCGATCTATTGTTGCCTATTGAACAGCCCTGCACCAAAATGACGAGAATGCCCGCTTAGCTGCACCGAGCAAGAACTCCGCAATCTGAAGAGTGCCTTGTAGAGCAGTCTTTCAATGGGCCCACTACGTGCGCGAAACTGCTTTCTCTTGCCGATGATACCCTTCCATTCTTAACGGCTGGATGTACGTTCTCGCATATGACCCACTCCCCTACCGATGTAAGAGAAACTGAGTCAGCAGTACTGTGTGATACGATATGTCAGAACGAGAACATTTTAACCAGTTCGTATAGAATAGGTAAAGGAAGTTTTTCGATTATTCTCTGATGCTCTTTTCATATCCTTTTGCCTTTCTATAAATACTTGTACTGAAGAAACGAAACTAAAACCTAGCAAAAGTGTGTAGGACTGGCGGTGAATATAAGTAGCAACATTGTGATTGTCTTTAAATTTTACGTAACGTTTACATTGTGATTATTTTTTTATCGATTTGAGATTTGACACATACACAACAACTATTTCATTTAGCTCACCAAATATTATAATTATATATTTGCTTTAAATAATCATAATCAAATAAATTTTCTGATTTTGAAGAATATATTAAAATATTTCAAGAATTAATAATCATGAACAAATACTTTCCGGAGAGGCAATTGCTCTTATAAGTAAGAGGCCAATAACTTTATAGTCATTTTCGATGTCCAAAAGCCTCGCCTCCAGGAAGAATAACACTAAATTGTACGTTAGTCAATAAAATCTCCTTCGGGTGTCGTCACAACTTCTACATTTTCAATAGTGTAGTGTGAGCCGTTGAGGTATCGCAGGAGGACAATGAACAAATGGCAAATGAAAACTCGGGCAAACTGAAATTTCAGTACAGTACATTCCTCAGATATTTGCGACATTTACGTGCTTTTTTTGATTAAAAAAACTGACGTTTTCCATTTTATTCAGTTTAACGAAAACTGGCAAAGACTACCACATCTAAAATGGATATACGCGATATTTGCAGTGAAGTTAATTTTTAATTCAAGTTAAAAATTTGCATTTGCGGTGTTCTAATATAAATTTCTATCACTGATCAAACTGAATATATTTGGTAACATAATCGTTAAAGTATAAATTCATAAATATTTTTACCTTTTTCGCACACTTAGTAAGCGAGAAGTAAGAGAACGTATTTAACCGTGGTGCCAAACCGGGAATTAATTCGATCCAAACCGTATTGCAGACCGCTGGTAACGAAAAAGTGGATAACCCAGCAGCTGATTATGCTAAAAAAAACTCTAACACATGTGTAGAGAATCCATATTTGTGCGTTCTTCATACCCAAATCTAATTGACGGCAAAACACTCCGTCTGTGCACACACGCTAAGAGGTAACCATTCAGCTGATCTTTCTTCAAGAACATTGATATCCCTCAAATAGGTTTCAGGTGGTGTCGCGGGCCGTGAATTAACTATATTTTAACTTTTCGGTATTGTGTGTATTTTACAGGAATCCCGATAGTGCATTTAGAAAATTTTTCAAAAAATGAGTTCGAACTTGATTATGAATTAAATTTGTAGTTGAATAGTGGAAGAAAGTTTATAGATAATGGTGCAGGTCTTTATTGTTCATTCGAAGTTCCTGATTTTTCAAAAATTGAAAAAAGAAGTTCTTAAACTACAAAATTGGTGATAGAGATTTGTCCTGATCAAATTCCATTGTACCCAATATCTCTTTAAAAAACGATCATGTACGTTTTTTTGAAAACAAACAGTTTTTGCCAATAATTTGCGTTTTCAATTTTTCTTTTCCTCCCAAAACGGCCCCAAATTTTTTTCTTGAATTTCCTGGCACTTATGAAATATAATTGTAAAAAAATTGTTCTAGTCGCATTTAGGTGGCATTACTCGTTTTTGGGGAAAGTATTGGAAAGTTTTTGGAAAATTTAAACTAAAAAATTGCAAGTAACAAGATTTTTGCCTTCAACATAAAGTCTGTTGTACAAAGCTCACTTAAAATGTTAATGTCTATTTGTTTTATTGATATCTGTAGTTTTTCCTTACCATTTGCGACTTGAATATTACGAAAAAAATTTTTTTTCAAAACGAAAACAACACCAACTCCACAATTTTTCTCGGCTTATGAAATAATGCATATAATAATATGGAAAACTACAAAATTGAAGAAATTAGTTTTTTGCCTCAGACTAAGTCGTTGTACAACAATTAGCTCCTTTAAAATGTCATTATAGACATTTTTGCAAACGTTAGTCATTTTTGCATAATTTTCTCTTTGAAATTACATGATATTTTGGGCACGCCCGAATCAACGACTAACTTGTACACCTATTGCGCCAGGAAGTGACGTTGCTGTTGTAGCACAACACTAGTTTCCAAGCTGTCACTGGAGCAATTATTGGTCCTCCGTCCGAGGCCAGTCCGGCCATGCGCGCTGACGTCTCGTGGTCTAGAGGCGCGCGGCGTCGAACTTTCAAAGAATAGCCGGCCTCGCGTCGGCGGTGGCGGTCGTCACTGAGGCAGCGGCGGAGAGGGTGGAATGGAATGGGGCGCTGCATAGGATGTAAAATGGTCGGTTGATGGCGACGAAGGAGACGTAAATGCTATACGCGCAGGCGGGGAAGGAAAAAAAATAAAGGAAGCTCGCAACAAGGAGAGAAGGACGCGGAGTGGCGGGGCTCCCCTTCGCCCCGCCCCCGCCTACCGCTGCGGCGGCCTCTGTCGCGCCACCGCCGCCGCCCGCGCCCGTCGCCCGCGCCCGTCGCCCCGTCGGGCCCCGCTCCCCCTGGCGCGCACGGAAGTCGGACCGACGCGCTCCACTTGGTTCTGCCACGAAGCCACCGATCGGGGACAATCCGGCCGCCGCTCCGTGCACTCAGCTGTCTCCACACGCCGGCCCTGCCCAGCCCCTCATCCCTCCATCTACACCCCCTCGCCCCCTCCCCCAGACCGACACCCCTCGCCCCTCCCCAGACCTTACCACCCCCTGTCCCTGCCCAGACCTCCCCCAACCCCAGACCAGTCTCCCCTCCGTCCCCTCGTCCCCGTCCCCTCCCCGTCCCTCTCCTTGTCCACTCCCCGTGCCTCCGTCCCCCACGCATCGTCTCCCGTCTTCAGCCGTCTCCTCCCCCAGATCCTTCCGCCACTGCGTCCCCCTGCATCTCCCGTCTTCCGCCCCCCGCGCGGTCCTCCGATCCCGCGTCCCCATCACCTGTCCCATGTCTCTTACCACCCGTCACCGCACGCCCTCAATCCCTCTCACCGTATCTCCGTCGTACCCGTCCCTCGGTCCCCTCCCCACCCAACCGTCGCACCGTCACCGTTGTCCACTCGA
>BOPP01000204.1:1547075-1565522 GCA_017312745.1 Gryllus bimaculatus
CAGGCGGGGAAGGAAAAAAAATAAAGGAAGCTACGCAACAAGGAGAGAAGGGACGCGGAGTGGCGACGGGCTCCCTTCGCCCCGCCCCCGACCGCTGACCGGCGGCCTCTGTCGGCCACCGCCGCGCCCGCCGCCGTCGCCCGCGCCCGTCGCCCCGTGGGGCCCCGCTCCCCCTGGCGCCGCACGGAAGTCGGCGACGCCTCCACTGGTTCCTGCCATCGAAGCCACGATCGGACACTCCGGCCGCCGCTCCGTGCACTCAGCTGTCTCACACACGCCTCGCGCCTCCTTTGCCCACTCGCCCCCTCAGACAACCCCCCCCTCCCCAGACTCCTACCACCCCCTGTCCGCCACAGACCTCCCCCAGAACCTACCACCCCTCAGATCCCCCTCCCCAGAACCTACCACACCCCCATCGCCCCCCTCCCCACCAGGACCTTACCAACCCCCTACGTCCCCCCTCCCCCAGACCTACCAACCCCCTCGGCTACCCCCTCCCCGTCCCCCCCCCCGTCCCCCTCCCCGTCCCCCCCTCCCGTCACCCACTATCACCCGTCACCCTCCCCGATTCCCCCTCCCCGATCCCCACTCCCCCGTTCCCCCTCCCCGTCCCTCCCCTCCCCGTCCCCCTCCCAGTCCTCCCCTCCGTCCCCTCTCCCCGTCCCCACCTCCACGTCCCTCTACCCCTTTGTCCACCCCTCTCCCCGGTCGCCCCCTCCCGTCCACCGGGAAGCATTTTTTTCCGGTTCTCCCCCCCCGTCATCCCCCCTCCCCAAATCCCCCTTCCCCGCCCCCAAATTTCTTCGGGTCCCCCCCTGCCATTTCCCTCCCGGCTTTCCCGCCCCCCGGGCGGCGGGTTTCCTGTTCTTTTTTCCCCGATCATTTCCGCGCCTCGCGTATACTATTTACGTCTCCCTTCGTCGCCATCACCACCAATTTTTTACATCCTATGCAGCAGCCCCATTCATTTTCCCCTCTCCGCCGCTGCCTCGCGACCGCCACCGCCACCGCCGACGCGAGCCGGCTATTCTTTGGAAAGCTTGCGCCGCGCGCCCAGACCACGAGACGTCAGCGCGCAGTGGCCGGGACTGGCCTCGGACGAGGACAAATAAATTGCTTCCAGTGACACTTGAAACTAGTGGTGCTACAACAGCACGTACTTCCTCGCAATATTGCAATGTTATCGTTATGTACGGGACGCCCAAAATATCATTAATTTCAAAGAGAAATTATGCAAAAGTTACTAACGTTTGCAAAAATGTGTATATGACATTTTTAAAGGGCTAATTTTGTACAACAGACTTAGTCTGAGGCAAAAAACTATTTCTTCAATTTTGTAGTTTCCATATTATTATATGCATTGAATCCATAAGCCGAGAAAAATTTGGAGTTGGTTTGGTTTTTGTTCTTGAAAAAAAAATTTTTCGTAATATTCAAGCGCAAATTAAGGAAAAACTACACGATATATAAAACAAATGTACATTACATTTTTTAAGGAGCTTTGTACAACAGACTTTATGTGAGGCAAAAAATCTTTTTCTTTCAATTTTTTAGTTTAAATTTTCAAAAAACTTTCAAAACTTTCAAAAAACGGAGTAATGCACTAAAATGCGACTAGCACCAAATTTTTTTACAATATATTATTTCATAAGTGCAGAAAATTTCAAGAAAAAATTTGGGGCCGTTTTTGAGGAAAAAAAATTGTAAACGCAAATTATTCAAGAAACACTTGTTTTTTCAAAAAAAACGTACATGATGTTTTTTAAAGAGATAATTGGGTACAATGGAATTTGAATGAGGCACAAATCTCTATCTACAATTTTGTAGTTTAAAACTTCTTTTTTCAATTTTTGAAAAATCAGGGACTTCAATGAAAATAAGACCTGCACCATTATCTTAAACGTTCTTTCCACTATTCAACAACAAAATTTAATCAAATCATTTCGAATCATTTTTTGAAAATTTTCTAAATGCACTACGGGATTCCTGTAAAATACCACAATACCGAAAATTAAAATATCAGTTTAAATTCCACGGGCCGCGACACCACCTGAAACGATTGAGGAATATCAATTTCGAAGAAAATCAGCTGAATGGTTTACGCGTTAGCGTTGTGCACAGACGGATGTTTTGCCGTCAATAGATTTTTGGGTATGAAGAACGCACAAATATGGATTCTGGCTACACCATGTGTTAGAGTTTTTTTCTATATTCAGCTGCTGGGTTTATCCACTTTTTCGTTACCAGCGTCTGGCAATACGAGTTTTGAGTCGAAAATTCCCGGTTTTGCGACGCACGGTTAAAATACTTTCTCTACTTCCGTTACTAAGTGCGAAAAAGTAAAAATATTTATTATATTTTATACTTTAACATTATGTTACACCAAAATATTCAGTTGATCAGTGAATAAAATTTAATTTAGAACACCAAATGCAAATTTTTAACTTGGAATTAAAATATTAACTTTCATGCAATATCCGTATATCCATTTTAGATTGGTAGTCGCAGTTTCGTTAAACTGAATAAATGGAAAACGTAGTTTTTTATTATCAAAAAAGCACGTAAATGCGCGTTAAAATCTGAGGAATGTACTGTACTGAAATTTACAGTTTGCCGCGAGTTTCCATTTCCTTTTTCATTGTCTCCTGACATACCCAAGCTCACACTACACATTGAAAATGTAAGAAGGTTGTGACGACACCCGAAAGGGAGATTTTTATTACTAAAGTACAATTTAGTGTTATTCTCGGAAGCGAGGCTTTTGGACATCGAGAAAATGGACTATAAAATGTTTTGCCTCTTATTTATAAGAGCAATTGCTCTCCGGAAAGTATTTGTTCATATTATTAATTTCTTGAAATATTTTTAATATATCTTGCAAAATCAGAAAATTTATTTGATTATGATTATTTAAAGCAAATATAATGTAAATTTATGTGAGTAAATGAAATAGTTGTGTATGTGTCAAATCTCAAAATCGAAAAAAATAATCACAATGTAAACGTACGTAAAATAAAGACAATCACAATGCTGTACTTAATATCACCGCAGTCCTAACACACTTTTGCTAGGTTTAGGTGTTCGTTTCTTCAGTACAAGTCATTTAATAGAAAGGGCAAAAGGGATCATGAAAAGAGCATCAGAGAATATCGAAAACTTCTTTACCTATCTATAGAACTGGTTAAATGTTCTCGTCTGACATACGTATGCACACAGTACTGCTGTACTCAGTTTTCTCTACATCGTAGGGAGTGGTCATATGGAGAACGTACATCCATCCGTTAAGAATGGAAGGTATATCAGGAAGAGAAAGCAGGTTCGCGCACGTAGTGGGGCCCATTGAAGACTGCTCTAGCAAGGCACCTCTTCAGATTGCGGAGTTCTTGCTCGGGTGCAGGCTAACGGGCATTCTCGTCATTTGGTGCAGGGCTGTTCAAATGCAAAAATTAGAGTCGGACTACTCGCCGTGGCGTGCTTCAGTTGCCTTCGACGCACTCACCTTTCACCAGACTAGAGCCGCTGCGCCCGAGCGCGTTTCCTTTCTATCCGTGGAGTTGACTCGACGAGCAGCGTGCCACACCGGAAGCCAGCGGCATGTGGAACATCCCTTTGAGCAGCCCTGCTTTAGATCCTTTGGAATGGTCACACGAGGAGAGTTAATTATTCCATTGTTCCATCCTAAGAAGAACGGGAGAGGTGGCTCAGGGCATCAACTGATGTCACTGCTGTGCCTCTGACCAGGAGGTCCTAGGTTGGAGTCCCGACGGTGGCAGGATTTTCGATACTAGCTTGTCAGATAGTTCGATTTCAGTTGCTGCCTGGTGGAGAATTCTAGCAGCCGATTCCTCTGATTGGTAGTTTTCCATGGTTTCTCCTATCAATTTCACACGAATGCCGTAACAGTACCCTAACAAGAAGTGCGCGATCTTTCCTTCCCATTCCTTGTCCTATCCTACTTACACGCGCACACACTTGCATGCACTACACTACCACACATGCCGGAAGACCGATCGGGAGCTTAGATCTTGCCCCGGCTGGAGCCGGGCCTGAGGAGATACCTGGTTAGGGAAAATCCCGCTAGCTGATCAGCAACGGATCTCAACATCCCCACGGGATTACTGAGGCTAGCAGTTGACGCACCCGGAACAACTAAGCAAACAATTGATCGACAGTAAGAATGCGATCGAGAACAGGTCAGCGCAAGTACTTTCGCACGCTTTGAAGGTTGATGCAGCAGCAAATGCCCTCCTTCATCACACGCCAGCTAACGGAAGCCTGTGTCCTTTAGGACTCAGTGGAAACAGCCTAACCTAACCGGTACGCTCCCATTATGTGCTTAAGGTATTATGAGTCACAAGGCAACTTTTTACAGCGCGAAAAGTCGGCCGCGCGGTCCACTGCGCGCGGGCGCTGGCGACCACCCGTCGGGGCTTGTTCGCAACGCGCGGGCCGCCCCCGCTCCGCGCCGCCCCCGACCGCTTGTGCGCTGCCGACCCAGCGCAATCCCCACCCCCGTCGCGCCGCCTCCCCCCCTTCCCACCGCCCACCGCGCACACCTTTTAACCCCGCCATTCACCACCGGTCGCTTCGCCCACTACCTGTTGTGATTCACTACGCGCGCGCGTTGAAACACCCCATCCACCCCCCCCACCCCAACCCCTCGCGCGCCGCCATCGCCTTCGCTCCCTCCGCGCTTCGGCACGCACCACGCTCCGCTGCACCGCCGCACGCACTCAACGGCAGGCCGGCGCCGGGGCGGCCCGCCGCGCGCCCGCGCACTTTGGATTCGTGTTGTTCCGGAGCTGTCGCAGGATTTTCGCGGCTTTCAAACGAGAAAAAAGCAACTAAAACGCAGCTGCCCGCCAACATGCCGACTCGACATGGACTAGACCACTGCGACTCCGACGTGCGACACGATGAGATACCAACTTGGAGTTAAAATAAGCCTGCCACGTCTCAGAACGACGGAGCTAGTGGCAAGGGGCGAGGACGGGAGAAACGCGTATACGCAAAAGTGCTTTAGATGTCTCGATTTCCACGGTCATTTTATAGGCTGGGAGGAGAAGCGTCGCCATCGTTCGTGGAGTTGATTCGTGTGTTTAGGAGCTGTCGCGGGATTTCGCGCTTTCAACGAGCAAAAAAATTTGAAATTCAAACAGTGCATTGCGTTAGACATTGACTCCGACGTGCCGACCACGATAGAATACCAACTTCGAGTTAGAAATAAGCTGCCACGTCCCAGAGAACCACGTAACTTGTGGGAAGGGTACAGGGGGACGCTGAGAACGGATATACGCTAAGGCCTTAATTTTCCTGTCTCATGTCATCTTGTAAGGGCTGGGAGAGAGCGTTGGCCTAATCGTTCATTAGAGTATATCGTTTGTCCGGAGTGTTGTCGCGGAATTTTCGCGCCTGAACGAGAGAAAAAAAACCTGCATACAGTCGCATGCGATCCGACGTTGCGACTCCGACCGTAGCGACACGATGAAACATCATCTTCGAGTTTGAATCCAGATGCCAACCGATCCCAACACGATGGAATTGGGAAGGGGGACCCGAGAACGGTATACGCCAAGGTCTTAGATGTTCCACCCCACGGTCGTCTGTAAGGGCTGGAGGAGAAGCGTTACCAATCGTCTATGGAGTTGATTCGTTGATCGAGCTGCCGCGGGATTTGCACTTTCGAAAAACCCTCGCCGTTAGGTTACGTGCAAAAGGGGGATGTCGGGAACGGTTTACGCCAAGCCGCGCTCGACTGTAGACGACCGAACTCTAAGCGCGGGCATCACGAAAAGGTTGTGAGGAATCGTATGCACAATTTTGCACAGTTGATTAGTGAGTCTTGGAGAGTTGATGCGAGGTTTCTCGCGTACGAATCAAAAAAGTTTTTTATTTTTTTATTTTACACAGATGGTGATATTAAACTATAGTATAATAGTTTTAAATTAACCTATACATATGTTGGATGCTTTATAGCTAACTTAATTTATACTTAAAACTAATACAGAGTATTAGTTTATATATATATATATATATATATATATATATATACAGAGAGAGAAATTTGATATAGATTAGATTCAAATATATAAGTTTTTGTGAAAATCCTACTAATGATTTACCAGCTAACGTTGTTCAGAATGAACGGACGGATGAGTACACGCTTTACCGTAAACCAATTATTCTTTATCAACGAACCCACAAAAATCAGAATTCTAACTACATAACGTTTTAAAGGAAGTAACTTACCACATCGCTTTTTCTCCTGCAGCTGTACACAACTTTCTCTATACAGCGTTTGCAGTATGCTAGAAACAAAAAAAACAACAGACAGTGGCATGAACGATGAAAAATAGAAAGAAGAAAAATAATGTTTAAATTACAAATAGTATAATATATTATATATATATATATATATATATATATATATATATATAATGAATTAGTTTACTTTTGTATTGTTACTTAAAAAAGACGGAATAGCTTGTAACAAATATGTACTTCAGCTTCTGGGTCAATGACCCCATCTCCATCAGGTTTTGTCAGTTTCCCTGATCCATGAGCAGAATGCTTGAGATGGCTTCTTGTTTTGCTTCTGGACGTAAATGTACCTTCACTATGCGCACGTTTTGTTGAACCCTCTTTTTGCTTGTAGTGGTAGGAGTAGAGTTAAGGGCAAGTTACTATTTTGTTAGCAATGCGCAAAAATAAAATCTGCAGTTTGTGTACCGTTGCAACTAATTTTTCTATAACTCGAGAACGAAAATGTCTAGTTTTGCAAACGTCGCTAATCTCGCGCTTTTTTAAATTTTTATTTTGATTTATGAGTTTATCTTTAACTGTTACTCACCTTTCAACTATTTATAGTTAAAATGATGGGAAGAGATTCCACAAAACGTGCGTAGATTATCTTCTACCCCATACGTCACATTCAGATTCTCACTATTTTTTGACAAAATAAATCTAAGTATAAATCGATGCATCTCCACCGTGCAACATGACGCGCAGTCACTGTCAGGTTTACGAACGTGAAGCGTTGGAGGCCAAACCCCGAAACGACGCCGCTCTACGGAAAAGGGAGACAGGCGGCTTCGGTTTCCGAATGTGCGTCGCCACAGTTGCACCGGACGCGCGTGTACTTGGGGGCTTCCGAAAGGCAGCGGAAGAGTCGTTTTGTGTGTGCTTCGGGGCTGTCACGGTGTTTTGCGTCTTCAGACAAAAAATAACACAACAACTGCGACACTCGCGACGCAGCTGCGACGCCGTGCATGAGACGCGTAGTGACGCTCAACTGTCACACCACGGAACGTCGCCGCCGGGTAAGACGACATTCACAATGCGAACTGAAACGTAAAGGAAACGCAGCTGCAAAGCTTAGAAATTAATTACTAAGCGAGACATTTCAAAACGCATTGACGTAACCACAGACGTAAATCCGTTAACGTAAGAGATCACAAGCACCAAGTTTTTTCGTAATGTTTATGTCGTAATTTACCGAAGACCGATCAGAGAGCAGAATGGAAGGAACACACAAAAAAATACGCGACAAGCAAATTTAAGGTCGATCTTATATTGGATTGTGGTACTTTGTGTTTATGTTATTTCATGATTGTAACTAGTTTGCGAACGGTTTTGATACGTATTGAGAATTCAAAGTAAGAATTTCGGCCATTTTTATGTGACTTAATTTAGTCATGACAAATAAAATAATTATGTTCGACGAATTACACTTGAACTTGGTACAAGAGCATACTTATTTATAAAATAAATAAAATACGAGCACTGATACAACAGCTACTCGCATGTTCGTATAAAGACAAATTGATGTGCATGTCCAATAAAAAGCTACAAACCATGGTAGAGACATCATTCGACCATGATAGAAACGAATCGATGAAGATTGAATTTTGATTGGTTCAGGCGAAACTCACGTTACAGCTCACGTTCATCAATGTGAACGCTTGTTTCTATGTGTAAAATTTTACTGCACAGTTTACAGCGTTACGTTAATGTTTGCATTGTATACGAGTCCTAAAGAAACAGGTCCATGGGAGGATTCGCTCTGCGCAAGGTGTGACGCCGGCAAGGTGGAGGTTCGATTTGCCTGCCGGCGGCCGCACACGGAGGAGATCGTGTGCGGAGGGCTCTCCACTTGTTTGCAGAGTTGGTTCGCGTATTCCAGAGCTTTGTATTTCACTTCACCGTCAAACAAAAACCTGCGGCAGTCAGACGTAATCCAACGCTGTGATTCCGTGGTCCAACTCGACGCGCAGTCCTCTAGGGTTTAGGATTGCGACCGTCACACCCCGGCGCGGTGCCAAGGAAGGAAAGCAGGCGGGGTGTCCACACAGACATTCGCACACACACACGCATGGCCGCCACTGTCAACCAATCGCAGAGTTCTTTTGCATGTTCGCAATCGAAGAGTGTTTTTGTGTGTTCCTAGACCGCTTAATTTTGTCGCCTTCTAAGAACAAAATGCTGCAGTCGCATGCGACTAGCGTTGCTGGGCGCGATGAGCAACCGCTGTGGGGTTGGGGATTGCCACGATTGGGATTCACGACGCCCTAAAAGAAAAAAAAAGCAGGGGGTTTATGTTTTGAGCGTCACCGCTCTCCATTTAAAACATGCCCGCCTTGTAGTCACAAATGGGAGTCATTGGTGTCCCTGTACTCGGAGAGTTGATTCGTGTGTTCTAAAGCTGTCGTACGTATTTGGCACCTTCACAGAAAAAGACGGTTTAGGTTGAAACAGAATATGGTTCCAATGAGAATATGGTTAACAGATGGATATAGAGAAAGTCGGTGTTGTCACGTAGTATACGGTCTATGCGCGATTACGACATAGATACCACGACAAGATATGTAAATAACATTAATCAGAAATCTACCACCACGCGGCATTTCCTACAAGCAATCTCAGAACTCTTTTTTTTATCACAATTAACCTCATTTGCGACACTTGCAATGGCACCCCACTGATTCACTGCGCCATTTGTCACGTTTGTTCTTTTATTTGATGTGACAACAATGTGTAAATAATTCACTTTCCCTGAAGCTCACCTTACTGCACTGACATTACCACGTGTCCACGAACTGTCAACACAATTCTAATTTTACTCGCAGAGATCAGTCTCAACAGGGGTGTCTAAAGAAAACCAGGAGCCTGAAGCGGTTGATTCACAGGGCTTCTCTCGTCAAACAAAAAATTATATCCCTTCCCCAGTTCATAAACAGAATTCATTTTTTATCATGCTTTTTGATCGTCCGTCTCAATTATTCTGGAAATATAAGGCCATATTAAAGACGAACCAATTTTCTCGAAACTATTGGCACGCCAGACCGACAGTCTGTCAGGATGACTGAAATTTAATATGTTAATTGTCATGACTTTTGGTATCCACGGAAAAATGTTTTCGGTTTAATTTTTTGGTGAATGTGTCTATCACACTATAAGGTGAGTTCAAATATTTTTTATTGTATTGGGTAACCTTCTTCTTTTTTAAAGTGTCGTAACATAAGGTATTATATTGATTATAATGATCGATTTTATTCTAATAATGAGCCACATTGTGAGCCTCGAATCGTTGCGATGTTAAGAATATATTATTTTGATAAATGAAATAATTTCGAGAAATATTGGTTCGTCATTAATATGGCCATATGTTTCCTAAAGAATTCATTTCTCCAAACACCAGAACTAGCTTATGGCGTTAAATTTGGATTAGAAATAGATATATATTTTTTAAATTTATTTTAAATGAAAAAAACATCGGGGCCCTAGTTAAGTCGGCAACTGGTTCAAGCTGTCTCAGATACGCTCCCTCTCCACATTCTTGACGCCCCTGAGCTCCATGTGCACACATGTTACGATACTGTGTTGTCCGACACGGAGTGTGGTCGTCCGACGCGGAGTGTAGTCGTCCTCGCTTTCGATTGTTAGTTATTTCGGCCGAGTCAACTACCAGGGCCTTTATTCCGGTAAGTGGCAGCGGAATTCCGGCATGTTTTTGCTCGGAATGTGGTGGTCTTCACCCGCTGGATGTCGAGATCTGCCGCCGACCTACCGACGGTTAACGGGGTATCCCCACCAGGTATCTCCCATCGGTGGAACTCCACTTCATTCGGGACAATCTCGAAGTTCCCGACCGGCCTCCCGACATGTGTAGTAGTGTGGTGTAATTAAGTCTAAGTGTGCTTAAGGGATGAGTTTCGGTCAAGGAAGAGAAAGAAAAGATCTCGGGCGGTCTGTAGCCCGTTTATTAGTATACTGGTCCGATATACGACTGGTATTGACCGGAGGAACCACGGAAAACTACGGATCAGAGCAGCCATATGCTAGAATTATCCTCCAGACAGCGAGTGAATTCGACTTAGCTGACAAGCTAGTGTCTGAAATCCTGCCACCGTCGGGCTCGAACCTAGGACTTCCTGGTCAGAGGGTTCTAGCTTTTGAGATTGAGACCGCCTCGTCCTCGTCCCGGAACGTCGCCGATGTGCGAAAGATGGCGGCAGGCCTGTTGGGTTTGCGCGCCGCCGCGCTCGTCTCACACGCAAGCGCTCCCAGCGGGCAGCCGTGAAATACGCAGTTTGCGCGGAGGTTTGGGGTGAGAGAAAGAGAGCAGCCTGGTTAGTGAGAACCTGCACAAAAAGACTGAGAAGGCCATCGAGGCGTGATCAATGTTTGGTATGAGACACGACGTAACAATGAAATTTTTGCGAGAGAAAGTTGAATATTGAATATCGTGAAGGATACAGGAGAATATTTGTTGGATATGGAAAAGAGAAGGGGGATGAGGTTAATAGATGAGACAATGTTTGGCTCGTCATCAGAGAGAAGTGAGAAGGCGAGATAATGAAAAATTGTGAGAGGAGTTTTTTATGGAAACAACCATGCAGACAATTAGCAAATAGGGCAATATTGAATGTAAAGAGAAAAAGAGGAATATGATTGCAAGAATACTAGTGACTTGATCTGAGAGCAGTGTTTTGCTAGGGAAAGTTTGAAGAGCTGTGTGTAGTATTTGCAGTGATGCTGGAAGGAAGAAACGGACGGAAAGACGGATTGTAAGACACATGAGGACTAAAGAGAGATACAGAGCTTACAAGAGAATATCAGTAAGTCAAAGCAAGTCTGTCATAGCCTTGGAAAGATAAGAGAGTAGGAGAAACAAGACTGAGCGAAAATAACTCACTACGAATAAAAGCGAAATAACTCACTAAGAAGAAAATTCTAACGAGTTCAAAATAAAGAATGAAAGGAATTAATAAGCACAGAAAGGAATTTGTAGTAATCTCGGATTGTAAAGGGATGATATGAATGTGCAGAAAATAAAAAGTGAAAGACAATGACACAAAGCCGTTGAGAAAAACAAAATAAAACAGATTTACGGAGTTCAAAGAAAAGACGGATCGTAGAAAGCTCAGTAACAGAATCATTGCTAACGGCTCCAAAAGAACTCTGCGGAAAAAGGTTGAAATACGGTGACAAGACAGAACAGACGAGCAGGAAAGGGAACCAGAGGAACTGAGAATAAATGAGATCGGCGTTGCATGAAACATGATAGAGGACAAAGTTAGTAAAAAGCACTCTTAAATCGAAAGGAAAACTGATGTAGAACAGTCTGAGAAGATCAAGAACTTCATCTAAAGGTAGTGTCCGAAGAGTGCACAAAAGTCTCAGAACAAGGAATTTGCTTTGATGAAAGCCCATGTAATGACGTAAATGAAATAAAATGGAGAAAGATCGATCCCGGCTAAAAGGATTATGAAGTAAACGAATAAAAATAGAGACGAACGGGGAAACTTTTAAAAAAATAATTACAAAACGATTAGGGAAGAATCTCATCAGATAAATCAAAATAAGTGTGAATGATACATGAGATAAAGCAAAGGCGGAGCTAAAGAAGACAAAACAGCGATTTAAATTTAAAAAATATGAACGAAATTAAAGTGAACGGAATGAAACGAGAAAAGAAATTTATTCAGACTGTGAGACTGTGACTGTGAGAAAAGAGACAAGACTTCATTTACTAAAACCAAAACTAAAGTAAGAACGTGAACGCACTATCGAGAAGAACAAACACAACATGACTACAAAACATTGTAAGAGTAACGTTGACAGAGACCACGAACAAATATATATCTAGTCGACATGAACAGAAAAATCCAGCAGAGGGGCCGAAGTAAAGGATGCGCTGTCAAGCAAAATAAACGTGATACAATTACAAGAAAGACGACAGAAAAGCTGATGAGATAATAGTCGCGGAAAGAAGAAGAGATAAACCAGGCAGGCGCGCGCGCTGGACCGCAAAAAGCCCGTCGGGAAGACCAGGCAGGACGCGACGACGGCGGGCGAAACGTCTCCGTCCGACGCGAGGCAGCCCGCGCGGCGAGCGGAAGTCCCGCTCAAAGCAAAGTTGACTCGAAGCACTGCATTATTCCGGAGCTTGGGCGAGTGTAAAATTATGCAAGGGAAAGCGCGTCTTTTATACGGACCGTCTGCTTTGCGCGAGAGGTCATATATCGAAACGCGCGATATTTCCACCTCGAGGAGGGAAGGTAATACATTTCGCTCGCGTCCGCCGGCCGGCGGCGCGGTGGGTGGGGGTGGGAGGGGAAGTGGAGCGGCAGGGAGGGGCGCGGCAGCCGTTGCGGATGGGATGGGGCTGCGTGTGCCCGTCGATGCCCACTGTAATGGACGGCGCTGATCGGCAGCCAGCGGGTTGGGATGGTGCACGAGAAAGCAGGGAAACGAGTTGGAAAATAAATGAGCGGGGGATGCTGATGATTTGGTTAAAGGAGGAGGCGATAAGTAATTAAAATTGCTTAATTATT
The DNA here is from genome assembly GCA_017312745.1 of Gryllus bimaculatus. Taxonomy (NCBI): domain Eukaryota; kingdom Metazoa; phylum Arthropoda; class Insecta; order Orthoptera; family Gryllidae; genus Gryllus; species Gryllus bimaculatus. The sequence goes on from BOPP01000204.1 coordinate 1,559,912, forward strand.
TTTAATTGTTTTTTTTCTTTTTCAATTAGTGGATGATTTTAATGAATTTTAAACAAAATTTACATTTTGGGGTTTAACCCGCGCAGTGAACTCCCAACAATCATTACTTCAGTGTATATATCAAACTTAAAGTATGAATAAATGCAATAAGAAACTGAAAGTGACAAACGTAATGGGATATTTGATAAGGCATGTAATGGAGATGTAAAAGATTTCTTGGCTCCAAGGACGGTTCATCAAAACGGAGAGATAGGATTGTAGCCAGAACAGGAATGAATGACCGACTTCCGTGACTTTTCACCTTTGATAGTTTTGCATATAATAGAATCAATAGCTCCCCAATAGCATGTGACATTCAAAGTTTTGAAAAGACAACATGAATAGGGAATGAAATGAAAATTACGGAAAAAACGCAATGAGGTGTAAAGAATGCTGTAAATTAAACAAGAAATGGAAAATTCTGAATGTATTGATACAGTATCAAAAAAAAGCGAAACTCAAGGCTCGCACATTTTCTACCTCATGTTTCTATATTAAATGAAAGTAATTTTCTTAATAGGAGTCACCTGTCTCGAAATTTATCTTAATTAAAGAAAATGGGTTCTACATTAGTTTGATATTATGAGTTTTAAAAAATATTTCAAAAATAGATGAATAGAATGAATCAATTACATAAAATAAACACCAAGCTGATAGTAAAGAATGAGATGTTACTGCAAACACAGCCGACAAAGATGGTAAACACTTTCAAGTTTCACTATTTATACTCTCAAGAATGTGCTGTGCATCTGTGTGGTGAGAACATATTTTCAGTATATCTGTAGATATTAATTTCACGTCAGCATACATATAAAAACAAAGAAACGCACGGAACAAGGACACCTAAGAAGACTGAACCACGCATCACCAACGTTGCACAAGAACAAAAACAGAAGAAATTTGCGAACTGAAATGCGAGTCGGGAAGCCGAGAGATGTTCGCCGACAAGGATTTTAAATGGTACGGAATACAGTACAACTATATAGTGTGAGAAGTAGCAAAGGTGATTGCTGGGAAATGCGCAATCAAAGGCGAAAGCGGTGTGGGACGAAGTGGTCCTGTTAAAGCCTGTCCTTTCCCTTCTTTCTCTATCTGAGTCTGTCTCTCTCTCATTTCATCCTATACTGTTCCTGTGTTTCTCTCTCTCTCTCTCTCTCTCTCTCTCTCTCTCTCTCTCTCTCTCTCTCTATCTATCTATCTATCTCATCTCATCCCTACCCTTTCCTGTGTTTCTCTCTATCTCTATCTCTCTCTATCTCTATCTATCTATCTATCTCATCTCATCCTTACCCTTTCTTGTGTTTCTCTCTCTCTATCTCTATCTATCTCGTTAGGTGGAGATTGCAGTCACGCGATAGGAAAAGCAGAACAGAGCGACAGCAGGGGTCGATGAGACAAGAGGGCGAGATGGGTCAAGACAAGGACGGGAAGGGATGTACACGACAGTTGGACGACAGCCGTCGTTCTCCGTCCAGAAACGTCAGGGAACGTAGACTAGAGAGAGGAAGGGCAGGACGGAACGGCCGCGCGGGATGTGACGAGGTGAGCGTAGACCGAACGGGACGGCCACGTCGAGCCCGCCGGCAGCCCGCTCCCTCTTCCGCTCTCCCTCTCTCCTCCCCGGCCCCTCTCTCTCGGCGGGGTCGCGACACGCCCGTCGTGCGCTTGAAGGATAGGACCGTTTAATAACGCGGGAGGAGAAATTCTAGCGCGGGCCCGGGGAAACCACACGTCTGCGCGCATATTTCATCGCGCCGCGCGCTCTTTTGTTTCGCATTTCTGCTCCGCGTCCCGCGCCCCCGCCCCGCGCGCCGCCCGCTCCTCCCGCCTCGTCTGCCCGCGCTTCCCCCCTCCGCCCCGCACCGTCTACACGCAGCGACGCCGTTGCGAAGAGAGCCTTCTGTGGCGCAGATGGCCCCACGCGCGTGGTTGGCTGCGGGGGAGCGGCGGGGGCGGGGGCAGAGGCGGGGTCGGGTGGGTGAGAGCGGCTTGGCGGGGGCGGGCGAAGGACGCGGGAGTGGCGGGAGGGCACGCGGCGAGGCGGGGACGGGTACGGGGTGCGAGGTGAGCGTGAGGCAGGAACGAAGGTGGGATGGGGAGGGGCGGGAGCGGGGCAAGGCGGGTGGAACGAGAGCGTGGCGAGGCTGAGGGAGGCGGGGGAGTGGCGGGGCAGGAGCGGGTCTGGGGTGCGGGGAGGTGGAGGCGAGGAGGGGACGGGGTGAGGCGGTTGTGGGGCGAAGGTAGGGGGGACGGATGGGACGAGGCAGGCGGGCAGGGCAACGGTGGAACGTGAGGCGAGGCTGACGGAGCGGGGAGTGGCGGGGAGGAGCGGGAGTGACTGGGGCACTGAGGTGGGGGAGGGATCGGGTTGGCAGGGCAGGGGAGGCGAGGGACGGAGGTAAGGATGGGGACGGGGCGACGAAGCGGGCAAGGGCGGGGTGAACGGAGCGTGGGGGTGGACGGGAGCGGGAGTGGCGGGAGGAGGGGCTGGGTGAGCCGCGGAGAGGTGAGTGCGAGGAGGGGGCGGGGTGAGGCGAAGGTGGGGCGGGGGGGGAAGCATGGGGACAGAGGCGGGGCGGGAGCGAGGTAAGGCGGAGCGGAGCTGGATTGTAGCAGAGTGGAAGCGAGGCGTGGTGGGATCCGGGCCGGAAGGGTGAAGGCGGGAAGGGGCGGGGCGAAGGGCGGGGCACAGGGGCGGGTTGGGAGCGTGTCGGGGGACGGAGCCGGGGGGGGTTGGTGACTGCGCCACACGGCGTCTGTCTGCGCGAGCAGGGCGGTGAGGGAGGGGCGCGGGGTGGGGCGGGGGTGGGGCTTGGTGGCGGTGCGGGAGCGGGGGTTCGTGTCCGCGCCACCACCGGCTCTGCTGGTCGCGTTAGGTCGGCGAGTAAAGCAGACCGTGCGGAAGACTGCGCGAGTTCTGCTATCTCACGCATGTCTCACTTGCTGCGAGCTGCCTATTTACATGATCACAAGCAGTCACTGCGTGCAACTTAACTTGGATATTGGTTATCGAGAAAAATGTAGTTATTATGATTAATTAATGAATACTTATTTTATACACAGTAATCGAATTTGTCTTCTTTTCTCGCTTTTTCAAGACGCGTGACGTTCAAAATGTAAAAAGAAGAAAGTTATCCAGCCCGCAGGAGGGGTAAAATATTCAATTCCTTTGAGTAATAAGAAATAGAAGGCTGAGAAATGTTGGGAACAGAATGATATTTTCCCGGTGTCTCTTGCAAGCGCGCCGAGACGAAAGACGGGAGAGAAAGACTTAACTGAGAAGTCAATTTGAAAATTCTGGACGGGCGATTATTTCCATTATACTTGAGTTGCCGGCGGCGGGGCGGTGGGCGAGCGGCGAGGAGGAGGCGAGGGAGAGGGGGTGAGCAGGAGAGGGGAAGAGGGAGGAACAGAGTTCGGAGGAGACTGAACATGCCCCCTTGTCCCGCTATTGCTTAGCAGCGGCGAACTGAGATAATCTGCGCAAAATAGACGCAGCCTCGCTTGCGTCCCCTCCGCGCTCCCCTCCCCCCCACTCCGAACCCCTGCCCGCCTCTCGCCCCGAGTCGCCAGCGCGGTGGGGAGGTTACGGCAACCGCGCCATAACGAAAAGCTGTGGATTGTTTACTCAACTGTCTAAGATTCATTTTGTCAAACTTTAAGCGCATCATTCAGAATGTCAAGGCGCCGGGCGCGACACGGCAAGGGGGCCCGACGGGGGGGCGGCGAGCGGGCGAGGCGGAGCGGGGGACTGCGCGCAAGTTCCATAGGCCAGCTAGTAGGGGGAGATAGGGGGAAGGGTGGAAGAGGCGCGGTGCAGGAGCGGGGGTGGGGGTGGTCCGCGGACGGTGGCGCAGTCTGGAGGTGCCTGAGGATACACAGTGGTGAAAGGTGTGACGCCTTCGGGGACGGAGCCGTGGGGTGGGGGGTGGAGACGTAGTAACTTATAGAAGCTCGGGAATGCAATACAATAGCCGAATCTGAAAGCGTGTTTAGCCAGTGGCAGCGTGAATGAAATGACGAGTTGTGGAATTTAGGTTAATGACGTAGAGCTGTGAAAGCAAATGAGAATAAGGGATTAGTAATAGTCTGTGTGTTTGCAGGGAATACAATTTTGAGAGAATATGGCCTATGCATTAGTAGAAATTCACGCGTAGATATGTGAATGGTATTCCAGGAAGACGTAGACGGGCTGAGATTGCAACAAAATTATATTCCAAAAAAACTTTATTCAATCCAGATTTATAGAGTAGATTAAGGCGCTGGTGATTGCATTAGGCCCGCGAGCAATCGGAGATATTAACATGTTTTAAGAACGGAGAACGGCGGAACACGTTGAATATTGAAAAAGTCCTAAGACCATTAGTCAAAACTTGGACAGACTTGTGTAAAGACGCAAACATTAAGAGATCAAAGGAGAATTACGGTCAAACCAGAAAGTGAGACACTAATAAAACATTCCCTGCAACAGTCAATGCAAAAGTGATGAACGTTCTTAGCGACTGAAATACCAAATGGAAGAAACGTGATACATTTGGAAAAAGTTCGATAAGATCAAGGAGAAAGCATAAAAAGATGAATCAGTAAGACAAAACTGAGTAAAGACGGAACGAAAAATTGCACGTGGCTTGAAAAATGAAAGGAAGGAAAAGGAAGTTAGTCCGCGGAATAATTGCTCGCTGCCTGAGAAATTGAATATGCAGCATTACAATAACTTGGGTGCGTTGCAAACATAATTTTCACAAAATCAATCAAAGTGAGCCAGTGATACATCATTGATCAAATATAGTATAGGCAATCAATCCAACTATAAACTGAAATCAAAAATTTGTGAATGTAATGTTCTCTGAACTAACAACTTTGAGATTTCATTGTAGATATATATTCTCATCTGAAATATTTAACCAGCCGTAATGTGGTCGAATAATATTTAAAATCGAATTTAATTTTTAACAAAGTGTATTCAATGATTAACAGTTTGATATAAGAAATATTAGTATCCGCACCTGATCGTTCGCACCTGATGTGTCGGTAAATTTAAAGGCAATGTTTGACTTGAACGTGTGGTGGAGCTTGTGTGGCCCGTGACCTAAGTAGCTATGCCGGCGAGATAGCGTAGCTATTGGTAGGCGCCTCCTGGCCGGACAGTCGAAGGAGGGGTCAGACGAAGCAGCTACTCAGGAAGAGGAACCGGGGTTAGAATAGGCCCCAAAGAGAGGACTGAAACGACCGAAGAGGAAGTCCGACGTAGATCTGGCTTCGACATGGCGAGACGTCCTGTCGAGGGTAGGCGAACTCTTAGCCAGCAAAGGCAATCCCTAGGGTCGCGTGGCCCAAAATACCAACCCAGCTTGTTTGGGAAGCTGTGCGGTGGAGCCCCATTACCAAACTTAACCTGCGCAGCGCTCGTAACGGCGGGCAGGGAGTTCAATAAGCTACTGGCTCTCTCACAATGCCAACTGGATGATCATGGAACGAACCTTAAGCATGTCAAGGATAAACGATTCGGTATTAGGGACACTGAAACTAGCTACTGGAATTCAGAGGGCAGGTAATAAAGAAGAAGAACTAG
>BOPP01000204.1:1572627-1583465 GCA_017312745.1 Gryllus bimaculatus
AGATGGTGGTGGCGGGGGTTGGTGCGGAAGGTTGTGGCGGGAGTCAGTGGCGCGGACGCGGTGCGGTGCAGGCAGAGAACGGTGGACGGTGGCGGTGCGGTGTGGGTGGGTGGTGGCGTGGCGTGGTCGGGCGGGGTGGCGGGCGGTGGGCGATGGGCGTGGGCTGGGCGGGGTGCGAGTTGGTGGGCGTGGGCGCTGGGCGCTGGGCGCTGGGCGCTGGGCGCTGGGCGCTGGGCGCTGGCGCTGGCGCTGGGCGTGGCGGTTGGGCAGGGGGCGGTGGGGTGGGGGGTGGCGGGCGGGGGGCGGAGGGGGGGCAGTGAGCGGTGGGGCGGGGCGGTAAGATTGTGCAACGTGGTGGGAGTGGAAAGCAGCTGGTGGAGAGAGTTGAATTTTGTGCGAGGCAAGCGGAAGTAAGGGATATGTGGGAGATAGGGATTGTTTAGGCAAGGAGGGGAAGGAAAGGAATACTAGAGAATAGCGAGAGGTGCAAGTTGGTTTGAGACGAAAGAAGTTTTGTGTGGAAGCTAGGAGTGGCAATTTTTGAGATATTTGGGAGAGAGATTTGGAAGAGGGAAAGGGCGGGAAACGAATTGTAAAGGGGAAAATGACGAGAATGTGCGTAAAGGAGAGGTAGTGGAATGGAGGAGGCATGAGAGAATCCTAACCACTGCTTTGTAGTTAACTAACGCGTGGCCCGGGCGGCGGGGATTGCGCCGGGGCAGCCGAGAGGAAACAAGCGTTTCCTATCACTGAATACGGCGCTGCGCGTGCGTACGGAGTGAAAGGAGCTTCCGCAGTACGGGTGTGTGTTGCTGGTGTGTTGTCGTGTGTGTTGTGTTGTGTTGTGGTCTGTGTGCGTGTTGTGTGCGAGGAAAACATCAAGTGTTGGCGATTTTACTGTTGGCCATGGAAGCGGAATTTAGCAAGGTTTTTGTGAGCGGGTCCCCTGGATTGGTTTAGAGGAGAACGTTTTTTATGTCTTTGCGGGTTTTGAGCGGCAAGGGAAAAAAAAAAGGGAAGGGCATTTTTTTCTTTCCCAAAAAAAAAAAAAAAAAAAACAATCTTGGAAAAACATTTTTGAAAGGGGGGTTTTCTTTTTTTTTTTCTTTTGTGCCTTTTTTTATTGGGTTTTTTTTTTTGGGGGGGGAAAAATTTTTTTTTTTTAAAATTCCCGCTTTTTTCAGGGGGCATTAGGCTGGATGAGTTTTGTTGACCAGAATTTTAAAAATGAATATGAAACAAGGTGAGATTGATTTGTGAATGCTGCGAACAAAAGAGCCTAATCTCTTCTGTGGTGTGTGTGTGTGTGTGTGCGTGTGTGTGCGGAGGAACACAGTGTGGCGATTTACTGTTGGCCATGGAAGCGATTTAGCGAAGTTGTGAGCGGTCCCTGATTGTAGAGAACGTTATGTTGCGGTGAGGCAGAAAAAGAGCATTTCAAATCTTGACATGAGGTTTCTTGTGCTTTATTGGGGTGAATTTTAATCCGCTTCAGCATTAGCTGGATTAGTTTGTTGACCAGGAATTTTAAAAATGCAATCATGAGGTGAGATTGATTTGTGAATGCTGCGAACAAAAGAGCCTAAACATGTACCTCAATGAATGGTTGTACCTTTTTTTTAAATATGTTACCTAAAATGAATCAAATTGTATGGAATTTTATAGATGGTTCTGAGTAAAAATAGTATCAATCGATTTTGCTTGCTTGGAGATCCTCTAGAGGCGTCAAAACGCGTTTTAGATGCCAAAATACCATCAGGTTTTAATAGTTACAAAACGATCTGGAAGGATAAAAATGGTCAATGCTTACTAATAGAATACCAATGCACTCAGTTATGATGCCTCATTTGCTGTCTAGCTTTCTCACTCGTTCCCGAATGATGGAACAAAAGAGGTCAAATCGTGTGTAACGGATGAGAGGATTAACGGCAATGAGCCGATAGGTGGTCAAGCGCACAAGGCTCTTCACAAGATTCTCCGATAAAACAGTCGTTAGTCAAGTGACGATCTCTATTAAGATGACTTTCATCATAACTTAACGTATCCCACTGATCTGGTAAAATAATATTTAAAAAACTTCACATTGAGCTACCAACTTGTACAATCTCCTGTGTGTATTCCAATAAGCTACATCAACACGCTGGATCCTACAATGCCTGGACGGCCTAATCCTACAAAGAGTAGTCGCTCTGTAAATGCACGTTTCAGAGAATAAAACCGTAAACGTTGTGGAAGGATCTAGTGCTTTAATGTTTAATTTTCCAATATCATTTCAATATTAGCGTGTCATTTGCAAAAGTATATTGTCAGTGTATTCGATTCCGATATAATGTTGTTACGCGGAAACTTAAATACGCCCTGTCTACGCGGAAAATTGAAACGAGAACGGTTATGCAAAGTGACAGTATTTCTATTTCTGATATTGGGAAATTAAAGTTTTTACAAATTATCTTTCTTTAACCCGTAAATAATAATAATAATAATAATAATAATAATAATAATAATAATAACAATAATAATAATACGTTATCTTCGATATTTCCTTTTTATTATCAAAATAAGAATTCACACGTCATAAATATGTTTTGATGTTTGTTATTCTTAAGAAGTTCTACAAAATGTTTAAAAAATGTTTCCAGAGCTTATCATTTCTCAAAACGTTCATTTATGAAAATGTTTTTTTTTGGACACTAAAAAGAAGTTTTTAAGACCAATCAGAAACTAATTCCCATGACCACCTACAGATTGAAAGTATGCCTAAATACGAATTGTATGTATTCTAAGTATTTAGCAATTGTAGGTAATCTAAGTAAATTGTATGTATTCTAAATATTTCTTCAATTAATATTTTTATTCATGAACTCTTATTATTTTTCAAAGATACAATAATTAATATAATGTATTTCGTAAGAACTCAAAAGCTAATAAGTATTCAAAATTGCTTATATATTTCACAATGTAACTATTTACACACGATAGTCCATTAGTTTTATTTATTTAAAAGCCTTCCAAAGAAATGGTCAAGTACATTCCTTTATGTTCGTTCATCAACAACGTTTGAAAATGTTCTACGGCTTTTATTATTTTTCCTTTACATTAAAAGGAATTATCCCCGGAAAGTACCAGGATACTTTAATGATATTCTCAGAATGAATCACAACATAGCGATGAAATACTGTAACTAGGCAAATGACGCTATTCTCTAAATCACACAAAAGAATTTTTTTTAATTAATATCTTCCAATCGATCTGTTTCAAACTGAGAAATTAGGAATTTGAAAGTAATATTTTTATAATGAGTTGAAATTTATAAGAAGCGCAGTCAACCCCTCCAAACATTTCTAACAAACGGCACCTATTTTTAAAAATTGCTCGAATTTGTGTCCTATAAATATGGCAAAAGATTGGGAAAGTGGAGCGTACATGCTACGAGCGTGCACGCTCTTACTTGCGTCCGTAAGCACCGAAGAGAGCAGCAAGTGTAGCTTTGGGTGGCCTCTCCGCTCGACACGAGAACGAGTTGTCAGGGAGGGTGGCAACGCGGCAGAGAAGCCAGGACCCGCAGGCGAGCGATCTGCCCCCCCCCCCTTCGGCCGCTCCCTGCAGCCACCACTACAGCGAGCGCTCTGCTGCAAGGGCAGCTTTTCCGATACTTGTAAGCGCCTGGCACCACCTGCGCCGCCCCGACTTCGACCCCGACCCCTCACTCCAACCCCCAATTCTCCCGACCTCCCACCCTCGTTATAGTTGCTTGTTTCCGTCCCCGTTCGTATTATCCACTTCCTCTCGTTTCGTTTCTGGTCACACCAGTCGGTTGACTCAATTCCAGCTCCGTTCACTCCCTGCTCCAACCACTCCCTGCTCCGCCCACTCATCGCTCCCTCCACTCATCCCTCCGCCCACTCATCCCTCCGCCCGCTCATCCCTCCGCCCACTCATCCCTCCGCCCACTCATCCCTCCGCCCACTCATCCCTCCGCCCACTCATCCCTCCGCCCACTCATCCCTCCGCCCACTCTCCGCGCCGCCTGCTCTACGCATTTTCACTCCGCCCACTTCCCGATCTCCTCTACTTTCGGTCTTACCCTCGCCCACTCCTCGCTAGACCCACTCCCCGCTCCGCCCACTCCTCGCGTCGCCCGCACTTCCCACTCCCCGCTCTCCCAACACTTCGCTCCGTCCACTCCCCGTTTCCCCTCTGTTCACTTCTCGGCCCACCCGCTCCTCGTCAGGCTCACTCCCCGCTCCACCCACTACCATCTTTCTCTTCAAACTCCTTTCTTAGCGTTCTACTGTACATTCTCTATAGTGTCATTTACCAACCAACCTCATCGTCCACTTAATACTTTCCGTCTTGTTCCTTCAGCGCCTTTCTTTATAATCAGAACGTGTGACCAGCTCTGTTTCAGAGGCTGAGATTATACATATCTCAAACTCCCTTCTTCTCTTTACTCCATTCCTACCCTAATCTTACTTTTTTATTACTGAATCCAAAACCCCCAGTTTGCAAGACATTTCTACACACATACTTCTGAAATCTCCTGATCGAATATTATCACAGACTCACCATGTTTGGTAACTGCACTTTCATGAGCATCCTCCATCTGATTTCAAATTTGCGTTCTTTCTTTTATTTTCTGCTAGTGGGTTACAACATTCACTTTTCCATGCACCCAGTCTCACTATTTTCATTCTGTGCAGCTTCTCATCTCTTCCCGCATCTATTCTATAAAATATTTACTTCCCCTATCCTCATTCTCATCCTCCTACAACATTCATTATTTACCGCTATCGCAGATCCATTGCACCATGAATCGACAATTCTAGGCCTCACTGGTGCTGCGATTACATTCCTCCTCTTCCTCTTCCATCTCCTAATCCTCACCTTCTTCCTTCTCTTCTTCGTTGTCTTCCTCCCCTCTTCTTGTTTTTTTCCTCCTCCACTTCTCCCTCCTCTTTTCTTCTTCTCCCTCCTCCTCTTCTTGTTCTTCCTCCTTCACCTCACCTCCTCCCTACTCCTCTCCTCCTTCCTTCTCCTCTCCTCCTTCCTTCTCCTCTCATCCTTCCTCCTCTTCTTCTTCTTCCTTCTCCGCCTCTTCTCCTTCCTCGTTCCTCCTTCTCTTATTCTCCTTCTTCCACTTCTTCTTCCTCCTCTTTTCTTATTTTTTCATTTTCTTCTTGCTCCTCCTCTCTTCTTCTTCCTCCTGTTCTTGTTCTTCCTTCTCCTTCTCTCCTCCTTCCTCCTATTCTCCTTCCTCTTCCTCTCCTTCTTCCTCCTCTCCTTCTCCCTGCTCTTGTCCTTCTTGATCCTCCTCTTCCACCGCCTTTTCCTCTCCCTCTGGCCGCTGGCCCACATCGCCCGCCTGCCCCGCCTGACGCCCGCTCGCATCCACGCGCCCCACGCAGCGCCGGCTTTCGCCCCGACGCGCCCCGGCCGCGAACCCGCCGCCGCAAAACTACTCCATTCGGCGCGGAAATATTCCCACCCGCTGATAACATCGCGGCCGGACCGCACCTGAGCCCGCCCGCGCCCCCGCGCGCGCTTCGAATTCAGCCAACTGATACGCAATATCCAAACTTTTAATGGCGGACGGCACAGCGAAACGCGTGTGGACTACGCGACGCTGAGCTGTGGGTGGGCGATCAGGCCCAGGAGAGGGGCGTGGGGAAGGGTTGGCTGCCGCAGACGGACGGTAGGGAGCGGTGTGGATTTGGAATGGGAAGAGGGCGGTAGGATGTTGTAGGTGCGCCAGGGGAGCGGTATGGGAAGGCAGCAGTTGTAGGGTTGGTGCGAGTGTTTGCCAGCAGTAAGGTGGTGACAGGGGCAAAGTGTGGGTTGGTGGAGGAGTAGGCAAGTGAGTGGATTGGGTGGGGGAAGTGAGTGGGAGTGGGTTGGGTATGAAGAGTGGGCGAGAGTGGGTTGGTGGGAGAGTGGGTGTGAGTGGGTGTGAGTGGGTGGAATGGGTTGGGTGGAGAAGTGAGCAGGAATAGGTGGGTGGGGAGGACGTGGGTGGGAGTGGATTTGGTGGGAGGAGTGAAGTGGGATTGGTGGGTAAGAAAGAGTGGCGGAGTAGGTTGGGTGGGAGAGCGGGCGGAGTGGTTGGGGTTGAGAGGAGTGGGCGGGCAGTGGTCTGGGTGGGGGAGTGGGGTTTGGTGGGAGGAGGCGGGCGGGAGTGAGTGGTGGGAGGAGTGGGTGGGAGAGCGTATAAAGGGCGGCTGGCCGGCGGACAAGGCAAAGGGTGCAAGGGCAAGTACGGCAGACGACGGATGAGAGTGCTGCTGTAGATAAGGTCGTGACATACAAAGCGTCGAAGCAGCTTTTAGATCGGACATCTTTCGTCACGGTAATAGCTAAATAATTGGCAAATACCAACGCTTTTCGCAATATTAAATAAACTTTTATTTTTTTTCGACGTTTTAACTCTTTGGATTTCATCTGCAATCCGCTGGTTTGAAGTAACGTCCACATTATAGGAATTGACTCTTTCGAGAAAGGCGATAAACTCAACGCCGGGCTCTGCAAATGGCATTGGGCCTAGAATTTAGAAAGAAAGTTCGTGCACAGTACGTGATCCGATGTTTAATGGACTGCCTGTGTATCCAAGGAAAGCACAGAAATTGCCTATCAGGAGTGCAAGTCCTGAGAATACCTAGAGAGGCAGTGTGAGATCCTTTTTATTTAATTGGCGGTGAATGTACGTTATTATTATTATTGTTATTATTATTATTATTATTATTATTATTATTATTACGAAATACAAGGATTATCATTACGAAATACATTATGTTTGAATGTTTTCTTTTTCCCCCAAGACTTGAACTTTCGACTCAATGTTTTTTCCCTTGTATGCTGACAATAATCCCTCCCTTTCTAGTTTTTTCAGGGGTAATTAAAAAAACTACGTAAGAAAATCTTAGTTCCTTCAAAACCTCTTTGAAATAATTAGTTGTACTTATTAACATTTCACTGACTTAAACACGCTCTTCCCAATCCTCTTTTGTACCTAATTTGCTGAGTCACAAATTGTAATTGCTCTAAATTTGAGTAAAATCTCGTAGTGTTCATTCAAATACATTTACGATTAATTTTAATACATCCCTAACTTTAAATAAACAAATTTTATCTCACAAATGCCGTGAGAGCATTCCCTTTTCTATCAACTTTTTCCTCTCTCGCTTTCATTCCTGTCTTTGATGTGATAAACCCTTCATCCAAGTTTCTTATGTATTTCTCTTTGAATGAACTATTTATCATGAACTATTGATTTTTTTTTAAAAAAGTGGTCAGGCAAAAGCGCAAGCTACATAGCATGAGCCTAGCCACCGACAAAAGACATTTATTTATGTACGGTCGGGACTCGATAACACTTGTGAACTCACAATTTCACCCAGCGAGTATCACCTATGGAATAGTGGTCTGACCGCTCATCTTCCACCTCGTGCACCGGGCTTCAAATACATTAGTAATCTGTCGTGGACTAAGCGGGTAAGCGCTTGGGTTTCTCAGGATTCTCCCGTCGTCTCTTGCCTCCCACATCAACATTTCTCTATCATCATTCACATCAGTACCATAAACGCTTACCACTCGCGAGAGAACCCCTAACCGTTAAAGAATTTGTTTAATGTCCTCCAGTAGGGCCAGAGCGATCGGGGATATATTCATTTTGTAAAAAAATATGTGAATGGTTTATACGCTAGTGTTCACAAAATGACGGAAAGACGGACGGACTGACGGACTGACGGACTGACGGACTGACGGACTGACGGACTGAGGGACTGAGGGACTGACGGACTGACGGACTGACGGACTGACGGACTGACGGACTGACGGACTGACGGACTGACGGACTGACGGACAGTCGGACAGTCGGACAGACGGACAGACGGACAGACGGACAGACGGACAGACGGACAGACGGACAGACGGACAGACGGACGGACAGTCGACACACAGATAGATGGACAGACGGAAGGACAGTCAGACGGCCTTTTTGAAACCATTTTTTTTGGGGGGGGGGAATCAGGAAACCCCAAAATGTGTATTTCCTTTGAAATCATGAAATCGATTTTCCGCTTCATTACATAATTTTCGTAATACTATATATATAACTGCGTATATATTAATTTTATGAGAAAATAATAAAAATAATTGTAGCCGAGCAACCAGAAGGTATTCGGTCTCTCATAAAATCAACGTTAAGCGGAAGTCCATAAATGATATTAGTTATTCAATTAACACATGATACTTTCTTATAATAACCCGAAATATTTATACATGTGAACGTGGAAATACCGCTTTTTAGTAGTGCCGGGTTCCCCACACCCTTCGAATGCTCCTCTACGTGCACAATTAGTATGAAGTGCCCCATCCTGTTATGCGCAGAGCGATCGGTGTGATGCAAGCTCAACCTGTGCGATCATTTCGAGCGCGTCGCCATGCACGTGGTGCGTCCGGTGAATGCAACAGCAAATCGCGTTCGCCCACGTAATCAATGACCGTCGATGACGCAATCTTTAATTTATTCACTAATTTGTTGCGTCGACTTCATTTCGACCCGGCCTAAAGCCCGGCTGAGCGCCGCGGGGTTAATTAGTCATAATGACATCTCCCCACGTCCGATGGAGCCGTGGCTGCCCGAGGGAAATTTATAATACGTTTCCCGGAAGCCATGCAGGATAAATAGCGTTAAACACACAATCTTTGTGTTTTCGATTAATGGGAGTTCCAGGTACACGCCGTTCACTGCCAGGTGTACGCTGGTCACTGCCAAATGATAGTATTTAGAGTCGTGGGTTGCTCGAATGTCAGTCATTCTGCGTATGCATTGCAGCGATATGATGTCACGACTGATACACGACCATTTTCACGTAGATTATTATCAGTAGTCACCCAAGGCTGAGGGTTCATTGATCTTTAAGCGCACGCATTGAGATATATAGTTTTCACTACTTTTCTGTTGTATCGAACGTCGTTTATCATCGCAGTCCAGTACTTCTAAATAAGTAAAAGTAAAATATAAAAGTAAATTATAAGTTCAGCAAAAAGAAAAAAATGTATACGAAAACCTCAAGCCCCATGGACACTACAACCATTGCTTTTTCTATAGAAAACTTTTGGTTGTACCTCTATACATTATTAATAATTTATCCGTGAATTGGGCAGTACGCATATTGCGAAGAGATTTGAGGATACTGTTTTAGCAATTATATGTAACTTCGTGACTCTTATTTTCTAGTACCACATTCTATCATTCCCAACTCAGTATTACTTTGAGAGGAAAGTTCAGTACGTGAGCAAGAACAGTCAAATTTCGCCATAAAGACTGTCCGGGCTGTGCGTTGTTACGAGAGTGAGAAAAAGAGAGTGCACTTTATTGTACTTTTCAATAATTTGTTCATATCCTAAGGCCCTACGAAACTCCCCTGAAAGCCGGTCCTAACAAGTGCAGAATTTAGATGAGATGCATCATGTGAGCGGAGAGACACCATCGACAGGTAATGAAAGAAATTTGATATCCAACTCTGTTGAAATAGGAGACAAAATACATTTTTGCAGTGAGCAGTATTTTACTGCTTGAAAGAGAGTGGCCCACAGTGCTGAACCGTGAAGTTGAAGAGAGTGATTAATGGTTAGCACTAGATGTGATGTGAAGGGTCTCAGACACAACGCAGACTAGGAGAATATTCCGAAGATCACTAAGACCGTTGAAATCAGCGCATGTGGTTCCAATGTGCTTAAAAACACTCGCTGATGTTATCAGGAATATGCGTAACACAGTCGCACTTATGCGTAAAGTTTACAGTGAACACTGGCAGGGGCGACCAGAAGGGGAACGAAGAGCTGGGCCAACTTGCCCTGACTTAATTGGGGTCCCGGAATTTTTTTATTCAAAAGAAATTTTAAAAAATGTATTCATCTCTAAGCCAAATTTAACGCTATGAGTTATTTCTGAAGCAGAGATAAATTAATTTTGTTAATAAATTGGGGGAGGAGGGAACGTTTTGTTTGAAACGAGGGGCCCCCGTGGATCAACTGCCTCAGATACTTGATTTTCTGTGGTCACCCCTGAACATTGGTGACACGCGAAGAGCAAAGTTCAACTGATCATCATAGAACAAATTAGGACGCGTGAAGAAAGCAGGCTACACGTACAAAGTGCACAGCGCGAGATACATCACTTGAATTACGTGAATGCAATGAAGTAGTGGGATGAGAGCGGCTGCTACGACGCATTGAAATCGAAGAGAAATGCACTTAATCGCACCTTTGTGCATATAAAGAATTATGAGATGAGTACTACACGCACGCTAAAGAGTTGCATTAAAAATTTTAAAATTGTGCAAAATGTGCACGAGATGGAGAACACAGTCCTCTTACCTTGCTTTTTCCTTCCAAACTTAATTTTGGTCCATACGGCCAAGCATAAAACGCTCTGGGGGGGGGGTAATTTATAAAAGCATCTTCGGCGTATGAAGCTTTGTACATGACCAATGATACACAATTTCCTCTCAAATACGAGTTTAGCTGAGAAGGGAGAGTGACTGAAGAGGGGGCAACGGATTGAATGTTGCGCGAGGCAGTGCAATATGGCAACCGCCGACGGCCGGCCGGCCGTCTTCTGTTACGTAGCGAGTGGATGCGCAGAGCAGCGACCCGACCTTATCTCCAGGGCCCTATAACTCCCATATAACGTGGTGGGGGCCATTACAGTGACGCGCTCTAGAGCATCACCTTCTTACACAAACTGAAAAACGAACTGCTATCAACGTTATTTAAAACGTGTGCGGGTTCTCGGGACGCAAACATTGGCCAGACGCTCCTGAACTTTACGCGACTAT
>BOPP01000204.1:1594475-1605997 GCA_017312745.1 Gryllus bimaculatus
CCCCAGGCCCAAGTAATTTTCCTTCAATATCAATTTGTCACTTTGATGTCGGTTGCGACTTTAAGTACTGCTGTCGGCCCGCGGAATAGCCTGGCGATGGAATGGGATACAATGTACGATACACGACGACGCTTAAAGAAATAGACTAAGACTTTACACATCTGCGGTCGTCTCTCTGGCCCGCCAGCAGCGCCTGCAGCGGCTGTGAGAGGACGGGCACGGCTGTGCTAAGTAGCACTGAGAAGAAATGACTTAAGTATTTGGAATTTTCATTACAAAAAAGTAGCATTTTAGACACGTAAAATAGAATACAAGATAATGTCCAGAAATTTTGTTTTTATTTCAATACAAAATATAGCTCAAAATTATTGCATTTGGTATAATTTAAATCCATGCAAGGAAGTAGGTATTTTCGTAAACGTTTTCGTAATAAGCTGTCTAGAATTTTATAATATATCCGCATTATTTTTGCCTTCGAGAAATAAAACTCTTGTTAAATTATCCTGGAACATTACAATCGTTACGAACGTATTAAATTTTAATACATATATTTTAATGGTATACAATGCAGAATAAGTACAATTAATATTGTGTAAACTCTCTTAAACGTACTTCGTTTTAACTAAACGCTTTCAATAACGAAATAACTTAATTTTGGTTGGTTTATATAATAAACGCCAATGCCCATACAGTCTTTTCGTAAAATGAAAACTTCAGAACCACAGACAGTACTCGGTCTCTCAAGTTTCTTTACAAAATTTTCTCTCTACGTAGTAAAAATCAATCCACAGCCATTACTCTACGTAGTAAAGATCACTTCTTATACCCGGCATTCATTTCTGAAGGATTACATCAGTGTTACTTAGTTATGATAAATTCTCGTCTGATAGATAATATTGAACAAAATATTTTACAAAAAAACGAAAAGAATATTGCAAGCATTATTTGATAAATAAGAAAAAAGTATTTCTTTCTTAAAAATGTATACATCTTCTTTAAACGTCACTTCTTGACAACGTTATTATCGCCTGAGGGTTCGTTACGGTAGCCTTTTCTCTGGACTCTCTATTTTCGAAGGTTAAAATACCATTTCATATTTGCATCAACGATAAAATTCGTGTTTACATTGCGAAATATGTACGCAAAAGTAATTCTGAACGTTTCAATATTATTTACATGCAAATGGACTAGAAGTGCAATCAATTGTTTGAACTGATACACTATTAACTACTCAATCATAACCAACATCATGTTTGAATGAAGAAGCAGAAAAACGGTGTTATAGTGTAGTAAACAGTGTAAACAAAATATCACTAATAATACATCATTGTATGTATAATATATCATTGTATGTATTTTTTAACCCGCGTAAGTATGTTTATGAACAAGTACACATATTTTTTTCCTGACAACCATTTTTCTTTGAAACAGTATCGAGTACAATTTAATAATATCTCAACCCAAAATTGAAAAAAACATTAAATATTTTTCCCATATCGATGTCTTAAAAATAAGTAGTCAGGATTATGACACTGCTTGGTTGTGAATATTATATGCAGTCTGGTTTTTATATTCGTTGCTGTGATTTTTCTCTGATTCATTTCAAGATGATTCTGAAGTAATACCTTCAACAACAATAGCAACAACAATAACAACATTAACAACAATAACAATGAAGACAACAAACAATAACAACAATAACAATGAAGACAACAACAATAACAACATTAACAATGAAGACAACAACAATTACAACAATAATAGCAACAATGACCACAACGACATCAATAACAACAATCTGCGAATGGCGCGCGATCCTTCTTTCCCCAGCAGGGATCCACTTCCCCCCTTAGGTCCTGCTGATGGACTGATCACCATTCACACAAGTGACCGTCCAGCCATGTGCAGCCTTGACCCCGGACGTTGTGTATATGTACGATGTGAGGTTACACAGATGCCGTGGTCTTGTAACAGAAGAGTTACTTGCAGCGTGTGTCGCTGTGACGTGCAGACGCCGAGTGCCGCCCAATTTCGGTGGAAGCGCCTCAGGGTACGCAAAGTAGGCAGTGCCTACCCTGATACATACGTACTGTCTTAAATTTCAGACAAAATAAAATGTAAATAACTCGTCTCTTAGTACTGTGCGAGTATTTTTCATCTAGAAATATAAAATGAGCACTTCAATATCGTAGAAAAATCTATATTCACATTCCAACCGCTTCAAAAAAATGCGTTTGTGTGATTCGTTACGTCTCCCTTCTTTCTAAATCCACCCGCGCCGCTCTAGGCAGGCATGTTTGCAGGTTGCTTCTCTGTGCGTGGTATTATCAAAAATAGGCCTGTAATAAGAGTAGAGTCTTATCACGTTTTGTCCATAATGGCGCACGCGCGTTCTACTACGGTAGCCACATTATGATACCGTGTGCTCTTCGATTTCCAATTTGTATATTATGGACTATTTTTCGGTGTAACATTTTTTATTCAAATCAATTTTTACCTCAATATTTTGACTGATACTACTTCGTAACAGAGATACAACGATTTTGTCTATTAAAGATACCGATTAATAAAAAAATTACAATTGCCTACACCCACCATTGTTGAGTATTATTGCTCATCATTATATCGACGAAAATGTTCAAAATTTAATTTTCTCATCAGGGGTCGGATTCTGAAAGAATTTCAGAAGAATCAATGACACCTATAACACACTCCATACATTCGTTAAACAAAAATATAATTTTTTAGAATATATATTTATTTTTGAAAAGATGACCGATCAGCTTAAAGAGAACACTCCTTACGTAAGAGTACGATGCAATCAATTTGTGCCAATGGAAGAAATTGAGTATCAATGAAAAAGAAATATTGAGATAAAGAGCAGACAAGACACCCGTCTCACCTATCTGGATCCAGCACTGTCAATATTTTCGTTTCTTCTTCCCTCAACTTTCACAAATGCACTTGGCAATATCCTCGCTTTGTCAGGTCAAGAGGCCCCGTGTTACGTTACCTCTGGTCGGATGCTTTACCTTTCAGAAGCGCTTTCGGATCCCCTGAAGCCATGAGACACACTCATACGAGACGCTTTTGTCTGGAGTTAAAGTTGGTCTGAACCCGTAATGTACCGAACAGACCGCTCGCCTCCAACGATTGCGCGGGGTTCAAAACCCGGTATATAGATACAAAATTTGTGATATAGAAAGTAGGTTTGCTGCATTTTTTGTCGGGTTTCTCCATTTTCATATGCCTCTCATTACACCATTAAAATATCACCATCAAACATCATAAATTATTGTGAAAGTGTCTACTACGCAGGTCGATGTTTTGTATCTTTATGGCATAGAATACCTCACTTAGTGATAACACAAATGCTTGAATGTTTGGCGACTGTGAAAAAATAAAGAAATTGTTTGGAAATATAAATATTTATTATGTTGATAATTTTAACCCCTCTCTTTGGGATATTAGAGATTAATATCTTTCTTAAAACCCGCAAACTACTCCTTAAGTAAATTAAACATATTTATTTGGCTTCGAAAATGTAAGGGCATTGTAAATTTAAAAATGAGTAATTATACTTGCAGACATAGTCTGTCTATATTGACTGAATAAACACGTTAAAGGATATTCTTTGTGTGCAAAGTGCCTTCCTTCTTGTAAATTTGATACACAATTTATAAAGTTACGGAAATTAATTTTCTTTGTTGTAGACTTTTTTAAATTTTTAAAATTGTCCCGAATGTAAATGTTTAAACGAATTACATTCAAACTGACAAATGCTAAAGCCTAAGTTTATTAAATAAATACCAAATTTAATAAAGCGTGCAATCAGGGTATTACATTTTGAGAAATAATCTATTGCAAACAAAATAAATTGTTATTCTATTCTTAATCAAACACTTGATTTTGAAACAAACATTCTGTAAATACAACCATTTCCCAGAGTGCTGTGACCGTTGGTGCATGTGCACACATGATCATGAACATATGAAAATACAGAACTAAAAAGTTCAGAAATATGTGCAGTATATCCGGTTTGAATTCAGTTGTTACGAACTTGTGATCAAATTCCATTCAGCATGTTCACAATAATTAATTATTTTGAGATATTATGCAAGTACATCCTTATATTATCTGTTTATAAATGTATCTAATAAATTCAAAACTAACACCTTAATTTAGGAATATTGTAAAATCAATTGCCAGTGGAGTAATATTCGTTCAGTTTGTAATATTATTTATCAAACTTTTATGTGTCCTTTTAAGTTTTGACAATTTTATTTTTATGACTCATTATTGCTTCTGAAATCATTACAAAAATACCTCGTCGTAGACTGCAAGGCATATTTACCTTAATGATTTCTTCAAAATGCAAGAATTTGTTTACATTGTCCTGTACCATCGTTCTAAACTGTTTTTATCTTCTAATCCAGAGTTGGACAACAAACGCTGAGAGATATAAATAAACCTCGTATTTGGTTCGTTGCAACTGCTTAGCTGGTCGAGAGTGTTTAAGTTGTGCAACACTGTTCTAATTGGATTTTTTAAAATAAAATAAAAATGTTGACACAGTTTTCAGGCCCTCGTTTTTTAAGGATATTATTGCAATGCCGTTAAGCGTGACTTTACATAAAAATAACTACATTGTCATCTGCACTTACTTTACCACTGTCATATAATAATACATGTAGCCATCCAAATATTAGTGTCACTAATGGCACAGCAAACTACCCCAGTATCTCACGCGCATCTTCTTACCAACTCTCCATCCTTATTATTCTCCTGTTTTGTCACCATATCAATTCTGGCAACTCGCCATTCCATGCGTATCCCTCCGCCTCCGCAATCAATCTCTTGCAACCATCGACACCCTTCCCACTAAAATCAAGACACATCCCACGTCCATTGCCTCTACCTTCATCATTTGATGGATATAACCGCATTTCTCTCACTATCCTATAACTTCATTGATTACCATCGCTCCCCAACCATCCCCTACACAAATACAGTCGTTCCCTCGCCTAACGTTGCCCGCAAGGTAAATTTTCCCACCACTACACAGGATCGGCTGCCCTGCGCATTTTTTCCTACTTCTAGTCAAAATGTATATATCACCTTCTTGTATGTCACTACCAAACGTGTATGTCACTCTCCGGATGAGATGATACATTATTTTAAAAATCCTTTCTAAGACGATTTTTCTCCACTACACCATTTCTCTATTGCTCCTGCTTCCCATAATTTTCTACAGCTCTATTGCAATTTTTTATATCACTAGCATTTTTATTCCCATTGTACCGCACTTTTAAAGACTTCTTTGTCCATCTCTACCCTGTCACACAACAGTAGACACCATCTTCGTCAACACTATCCATGTCACTCATTGTTTCCGTGATAGCCATTCTGTACTTCTAGCACCTACGCCCGAATTCTACATGGCAATGCCTCTCTTAGTCACCATTCCACCATTGCCACGCATCTCCTTCATCGTCTTCCCACGTCCCAGAGTCCCCATCCTTCCAGCGCCATCTCAATCCTCTATCGTCGTCTCTTTCATTCTTCCATATCTTTGTCTCCGCCGCCCTCCTCACCACCCAAATCCCAAACCTCATTGTCATCACCACCGCCACCACCAGCATCTCTTGTCCCGACACGCCCTCTTCCCCACCCCCTTCCTCCCCAACACCCCCTTTCCCTCTTTTCAAATCATTTCACGTCTCCGACACTGATTTATTCCCGACGCCGTTAATTAGTTTTTAATACAGATGTTTCCTGCTCAAATATGCACAAAAGTCCGTCATGACGTTCGTTAGAAGCTAAATTACATGAATAGTGACAAGGTGGTAATGAGTTCCAACGAAAAAGATATTTTCTTTTGAATTCTGAACTACAAATGATCAATACTAATTCTGGTCGTATTACGGCCTTCGTGTTTAATTTAAAGGGGTGCGAGTCTGCCTGTTCCTTTAATCAATTGTATCAAGAGACGCTTCCGCTGGCCAAAGGTGTAATTTGAAGAGTAATTTCTTCGGAGCTCATCAAGTGTTTTACTGGGTAGGCGGCGCTCGAGGGCTCGGCGGGCTCCCGTGAGGTAAAAGGCGTTTATGCACGAGCCGAGCTCTTTGCCGGCGCCTCTCCGGCGAACCGCCAGCACCAAATTAGGATGCTATCTAGCGCGGTTGTACGGGCGAGGCGCCGGCTGTGCTCGCGAGCGCGGAGATATTTTTTTTTGGTAGGTTGGGGATATTGAAATAAGTGCGAGAAATTCATGTGACTGAACTTGAAGTCGCGTAAAGGAAATTAACTTTTTATGACGAGATAAGAGAGGGAGAGGTTCAGGATGCTTTAGACGTACAGTAGCGTTTAAACAGCAACCATGCAACTTTGTAACTTTTTGCTTGCTTTTTTAATTTTTTTTACAAAGATCATTCATTTTTCAGACCTACTTTGTTTAAATCATGGGTGTCAATTTCCGAGATGATAAAACCTAAACATTATTTTAAAGGATTTAAAAAAATCCTTTCCATGCCGATGTCATTTAGAGAACATTAATTATTTTAGTACAAAATTGTTCAACAAAGGCGAAGTTATCATAGGTAATATCCCGAGAGTTTTGTAAATTGGCGATAAATTCCCGACTCGTGAAGCGGGGAGGAGATTTTTCTGAGAATTTCCAAAGCACGAGTGGTATTTAATAGGACTATTTCAGGAGTGAAATTATGTCCAACAGAGTTCCAAAATGCGCCAAATATTGAAAATAACTGAATTCGTGTGTTAAAATCAATGTTGTGCATACGCTGTTTATTGGACATCGACATAGCGATCGATGTACAATACCATCTCCTAAGATAGATGAGTCACAGTTTATGATAGGCCAATAGGGAGAAGCGGTAAAAAATATCGGATAGAAAAAACGATAAATGTTTTAAAATACACCGCTCTGTTTGGCACATTTTGTACATATAGTTATACACAATTGTTTTTAATTTAACGAGTGGAATAGTGACGGTAATCAATGTCTCAAAAGGATGTCTATCGACTGATATCGTAAAAATGTCGATCTTTCGCGCACAGCGTTTCAGAAACAGACCAGCGTAGTGTTGTAGCAGAACTGCGGCAAATTATTAAGTTGCCTTTAACTTCAATTAATGAGAATCGGAGATTCAAATCCGACGCTCGATATTTCAGCAACAAATGTAATACTGATACAAATCGAAGTAGTGCATGTATAATTAAGTTTTAGAATGTATACGTTGTAAAATAATTTTTTCAATTGATGACACCTTCAAATCCTCACACAATGTTTCCCGAAAGTGTCTATTTTGAGTTGTTTTTTAGAGGTTGCACTTGTTATTGAAACGATATTATTCGTGTTTGAATTTTGCAGAAAAGAAAGATTTAACAAATATTACCTTTCTGTGTATATATGTACAATTGAAAATTAGTATTTGTGTACTGAAACATGTTACTTTCATTACAAATAAATTTTACAAGAATTACAAAGAACACTTTCAAAATAGTTTAATGCGTGTTCGCATTCTTCGTACATGTTATCACATTTCTCAGAATAAGATCTGAATAAAATATCACAATACATTGCGATATTTTTCTAACAAAAAAAAGCAAGTAATAAAACAGAACATATTCTTATAAATGCCCGCGTGAAATAAGTGATACTAATGCATACATTTTCAAAAACGTAAGTGTAAGTAAATAATTGAACTTAATTCAGATTTATAATGAAACTGTTGTCGAAAATTTTAAAAATGTTCACTATTGCATTGTAATTTAAAATACTTCCGTTTAAACATTGGCGTATTAACATATGAATTAACTGTTTTCCCTTCCATTCGATCATTGTTTATCTTATATAAACAATATATGTGCGCGTGGTTGTGTGTTTTTTCTCCTTCCTTCATAATATTTTCCATTACGTATAAGATGATTTGTAGAAACATTCACCTAGTAGTTCATATAAACTTAATTGTTTGCTTGTGATACTAAGATTAAGATAATTTATAAGAGATTATTTTCAACACAACTTCTGAAAGAATCGGAAATAGATACTTACCTAGATATGCCTGAACTACAGTATTGAAACATTTATACATTTTGGCCAGAATATGAAATTCTGGAAACCAGTCAAACTGCGTAAATTAGCGTTTTTACATCTAAATCACAACGAGAAAAAGAGCTGAATCTCGAGAAAATCTCAGTTTCCATAGTCACCTGTTCATTTGATTTCGGAATCGCCAACAGGCAAAAAAACTTTCGCTCCAATGTTTAACACAATACTTTCAAAATCAGATCTGCAACATTGATTACTATTCTCTATGAAATGAAAATGATTTAATGAAACGGAAAAATTAAATTCATTCGATCGCAGGAAACTAGCAACCTCGCCCGCTCCTTCAGCAAATTCCTTCCTTCGCTTCTTCTTTTTTCGCCATTTTGTAAGCACCGAGCCCATGTTGGCTGGCGGGTCGCTTGCAGCAAATTAGGATGTTATCTTCCACGGTTATGCCCCTCGCCGCATTCCACAACATTCGAGCCTCATTTTCGGTAGCGCCGCTTTAACCCGGAGCACGTAAACGACGGTAAAAATCACCCGACGATGTCTTTTAAACGTTGGCATCACTGAAACATAACTCTGGGATGTTTCGAGTTTTTGACGCCCATCAAAACAGTTTTTCGTTGTTCGACCATCGATCAGCATACTTCTCCTGGTTGTTGATCGTGGTGTATTGATTTATCATTACGGCGGCAGAACGGGCGATGTTAGAGCGGTGAAGTATCTCTGTACAATTCTGCTGACAACAGAATGGCGTTCTGAAATGAAGTTCTGTGTTGTTCATTATTTTTGGAAGTAAATTCATATTTTCATTGATTTTATTCACTGAGAAGAATAAAGATGGCAAAATTGTTAAATGAAATTAATTTACTTTGATCAAACTTGACGAAATGAAGATCAGTTTCGCGATAAGAGTTTTAAGAACGTGAGTGTTCTAATAATGCTTATCCCACTATTCTGTGTGCCACACTGTTAGCGTTGGTCAATGATAAAATAGTGATGTCAATAGGTAGACAACTAACATTTTAGATAATTTTTGTAGTTTCATAAAAATGCAACAGACATACATCATGTGAAATCAGAAGAAATTACTAAACTTATTAACCTCACATTTTAATTACACTAAAAATTTGAATGTATTTCCCCGACTGGTGTTATAAATACACACAAATCTTTCTTCAAATCTTACAAAAAATCTGTTCTTGATGTAAAAAATGCATGACCCACTTAAGTCATTTTTAAAATTATCTCTTTTAGAGCAATCATTATAAAGTTAATAAAAAATTAAAATCAATAGAACGAGTAAAACGTGGGCATATTGGAACCAAAGCATAGTTTCCATTTTGATGTGAAAATAGAATGTCCCTAACATTTGTTACTTTTTTTGTCATATATGTGGAAAGCTGTCAAAAATCAGCAAGAAATAAACAATGCAGTTCGCGGCACCGAGTTTAGTGTGCCATTCAATAGCTTTTTTGTACGTATCAGCATGTAAGATCTAAGCGCGAGTGCTTAAATCGTAAACGTAAGTGTCCAGAGCGTGCGAATAAGTGCCTATTGCATGAAAAGAAGTGTTAAGAACGTAAGAATATGTGTTTAGAACGTAGTCATGAGAGTTTTGAGCGAGAGTGTGGGTGCTTACAGAATGAATGTGGATGTTTGGAGCGTGGGTGCGTTAAGTGTAGAGTGTGGCTGGGCAGAGCATAATCGTGAGTATGAATGTCGGTCTTGAGTGTACGTGTGCATAGTGCGCGTGTCCGTGTGATTGGAGCGTGAGTGTGCGTAATGCGTGAGAAAGGATGTGCGTGGAGCATATGTGTGCGTAGAGCGTGTGCGTGCGAGGTCTTATCCGGAACAAGCTCTAAGCTCCCGACAGGGCTCTCGGCTTGAGAATTAGGGTAGTGCATATGAGTGAGTGTACGTAAGAGGTGAGGATAGTACAAAGAAGAGGAAGGCGAGATCGCGCATGGTTCATGGCCCGTTTGTTAATAACTTCCCCGGCATTCGTTTGATGTTGATCGAAGAAACCACGAAATTATATACAGAGTCGCAGGCCGCTAGAACTGTCCTCCAGACAGCGGCTAAACTCGACCTAGCTATATAGCCTGCCTCCGCAGGGGATCGACCCCTAGGATCTATCTCCCAGACAGAGGCACCGCAGCGACATCAGCTGATGCCCTGAGCTACCTCAGCAGATCTACGGGCACTTGGTCGAGATCCGCAAAGCTGTTCAACGCTCTGCAAAACTGGACTGCAAAGGGCAGTGATTGATCAAACGGTGCATTTTGGAGATAAACGTGTTTGTCGCTGGGTGTTGGAAGTTAACCGGCTCCATGCATAAATGTAAATAAAGTTATTTTCTCGCACGCCCCACATAAACGCGATGGCACGGGCCGCGGGTTTGTCCACAGATTAATACGGCGTTTCCCCGCGAATTGCTTCAATTTACAAAATATCAATTTTCGTTTTCGATCGATCTATTTGTATGTTCATTAGAGTTTCATTACCACAACGTACCCATTTCGTTAAAACAATCACAGTGGGTAAACATACAAAGATTTCTAATCTGCCCATGTGATGGTAAATCCAAGTATTTACCAATAACTCCGTATGAATCCAATAGTATTCAAATTGTTCCATTGAAATTAAGTGTAATGTACCGAAATAGTAAAACCATTTGCAAGTTTGAACTGAAAGCTTTTTAGTTTATTTTTATTTTTTGGTAGATAGCTATTACCATAACATTTTTGTTTTGACAAATTACTGTCTGCCATTTCACTACGTGAATAAAAGCACCAAAATGTTAGAATACACAAACGTGACTGAACATATTGTCCATTACTTTTCATCTACATCCATCGAAAGACATCGCGTAGTTATTTATATCTCTGATACATGGGCAGGTATTAAAATTTTGATTCCAGTTTTCAATAAACTGTATATTAATTAGCCGAGAATTATAAAATATTAGTTTGCGCTTACACGTTGTTGAAAACAATTGATTGACTTCCGAAATCTAAAAAATGCCATCAGTGACCTAAAATTTTTTCTTCCAAACGTATATTGCAACCTAGGCAACGATCACATACCCAATAACTCCTAATCTGATAAACGCTTTTTTAAATAAATTATTCGTACGTAGTCCTTCTATAAAGAATCCTTATCAGTAAGAAACGCTTTTTTTGCGGGTTTCATCATGGACTTTCATTCCTGATACATGAATCACACTGAAACAATATTTGTATTTTCAATAATGTCGACTAATTCATTGATGAAAATTCATAGAACCTTCCGAACAATTGAGAAAGTATGAATATTTGTCCAGTTTCTCTGAACATACTATTTCATTTCAGTATTCGCTGACAGTATCGTTTTAAATACTCTAGTTTCGTAATAATATGTTGTACGCGTTGAGAATATAAAAAAAACGAGCATTACATACTCATTG
>BOPP01000204.1:1641634-1652370 GCA_017312745.1 Gryllus bimaculatus
GGTTGGGGTGCACGATGTGGGATATGCCAAAGGAAGGGAAGGGGCGTGCAGTTTAAAAAGAGAAAACGAGAAAGCACGGAAGTGACGAGTATGAAGGTAGATAGACAGGAAAGAAGTACGGACAGGAAAGACAAGATGGAGGGAACAGAATGAACGGTCGGGCGTGAGAGGCAGAATGGGAGAGATGGAATGGTCTGACAGAAAGGACGGCCGGAATAGACAGACAGAATAGGTCTGAAGGGCAAGAATGACGGATTGAACCAGGCGAATGGTCGAACGGATGAAATGAGGGCAGCAGGTCACAATATCGAGGTGTGATCGTATGAGGTGGGGCATGGTCTCCACGTCGTGTCCGGTACGTGAGAGAACCGAGAGTTAAAAAGCTGGCCGGATGAGGGTGAGTCGCAGACAGGAGAAAGGTGGCAAACAAATTTATAGCTTACAACGAAATGGAAAAGAGAAAGACATTACAATGGAATGGGAGAGCGGGGTGAAACGGGCGTGGCGGGAGAGAGTTGAAGGGTGAGGCGGTGGCAACACTGCGTAGCGAAAGGTAGCGGGGCCACGGGCAGTATAGGGGGTGACAGAAGAGAGCGAGAGCAGGTCAAGAGCGGGCGACATGGGGTAGAAGGGAGGAGAGGGAGAGAGAGAGAGAGAGAGAGAGAGAGAGAGAGAGAGAGAGAGAGGGAGAAGGGGGCAACCGGGAATAGAGGTCACGAGGAAAAGGCGCACAGAGAAGGGTGGCGAATGCATTTGGTGGCAGGTCGATTGGAGGGGAAAACTTAGGTGAGCTGACGACCTACATACATCCGCAAACAGATTACCTACACCTCTGATAATTACACAAATATATTTATTTCTTATTTGTTGAATTATAGCTTTCCCCGCATAACGAACCTGTATTGAAAGCATCCACGTAAAAAGGATAATACGGAGAGTTGAAAGACGATGCGTATTCTTGAAGGGAGATAAATATGTGAGAAAATATGAAAAGTCAGCTGAAAATCAATATATTACAAACTGAGTATAGTTAAAATTAGTTTATTAGTTAATATTCAAATATGAATCACTTGTACGTAAAAAGTAATATCTTGTAAGTACCAGGGTCGTTAACTCTTTCTAATGATCTCGGGCAACACAAAGCCCTGCGCCAAAAACCCTCGAGTTTTTTTATCGTCGCTCAATCATTAGAATTCTTATAACGCCCTTGCTTCATAAAAAAACTATTCTTTTTACTGATATTTTATTTTTTGTTATTGCATTTGATACGGAGATCTATATATGTTGCATAACTTGCCTAGATCGAGAGTGGGAAACATGAAAAGACAAAGCGAATCAAGTTGATAAATCTGAATGGGTAAAAATATGTTTTATGTATCTCAGGCGTAGCTGGTTTTAATAATTGCGGGCAATAGGCCCTCAGGCTTTTTTTCGCCGCTCGATCATTAAGACCCTTATAACGCTCTTGATGAATAAATAACTATTATTTTCGTAGGCAACTTTCATTTGAGAATAGAGATGGGGTAGAAATGAATGTAGCAGTGCATCTGAAGACGATGGCGAAAAGGGTACTGAAGAGCGAGCCAGGCAATAGGCGAAGGCGTAATTAGGCGGAACCCATGTTTGGGGCAGAAGAAATTAGTTAACAAGGATTGAAGGACACTAAGGGAAGCAGAATAGTCCGTTTGATCGGAAGTCCACGGAAAATTGAAGTGACTCAAAAGGTCGCGCTGGTGACTTCACTAGTCTGGCGACTCTAACCTTGCCTTCTCTTTCTGAATTTGTGTCATAGACCATTCTGAATTTATAGTCCTGTAGTAATTGAATTGCAGGGGTCTTTGAGGTCAATGAGTGATTATCTTATGATGTTGATATTAAAAGAATTTATGGAAAGTGGTGTGATAAAAAGGTCGAAGAAACATGAGGGTCTGAAAAAACGTAAATTAACAGATATATTAATTCAGACACAAGCAGTGGAAGACGAATGCACGAGCCATTTACACCACAAGGTTCTGAAGCACATTGATTGAATATATAAAATAAATAAATTATATATATATATATATATATATATATATATATATAAACTCATTAAAGATCCTTCTTAGTTGTTGTCTTCTCTTGTAGTATATTAATAGGTCAGATTCCTTCAATCTTAGTTATAGACGAAACATTAATATTGTGCATGTATTTTACATGAGACTAATGGCATGTGTTGCATATAACAAAGACTGAAGCATTGAAACCTATAAATATATAAGTTATATATAAATTACGTTCGGCAGTTTATACTTATCTGCCAGTGGCAATGAAATATTTGACCAACAGCACGCACAGCATTCTTTTTAATGTTTAAGGAACAAGTTTTCCTCTCCACCACAGGATTGTAACGATTAGACTCAACTCAATTGTTTTGTCTGGCAACAAAATCTCATCGTTATCGGACTGAGCCCGAAGACGAACATTGTCACTGGCCAGGGCGCGGGGGAGGGGGGGGAAGGAAATGGTGTAGAGCACAGGTCAAGTTCAAGAGCGGGCGAGGTTACAACGGACTGCGTGGGAGACACAAAACAGTGGCACAAGCAGGAACAACATGAGAATGTGCACGGTGGTTGGGCAGTGGACGGTGGAAATCAATTCACGTCATTTCCAGAGATACAGCTGAGTGTCGAATATGTAACACTGCATTAACAATTGATGAGGGGGCAGGAGTAGTGTGTGAGTGTGAGTATGTGCGTGCGTGGGAGAGAGAGAGAGAGAGAGAGAGAGAGAGAGAGAGAGAGACTCAAGGTCAAGAGGTGGCTGACCAACCCGGGCCCGGGCAAGTGAATAGGTCTAACAGGGCAGGTGTCTGAATGGGAATGGCGGGCGAGGGCGAAGGGGGGGGGCTGCGTTTAGTGCCAGGTGGATTGGAGGTGACAGCCGTTCGAGATGCCACGCGTGGAGGTCGCGACGTGATGGAGAGAGCGGCTCGAGGTCGAGAGGGGCCGAACGGCCGGGGCGGGTGAATGGGTGGCTATCCAGGCTAGGGTTTGCAATGGAATTGGTAGTCAGGGGCAGGGGAGAGAATGCGTGTTGTGTCAGGCCGGCTGGGCGAGAAAGTCATTCGAGAGTAGACAAAGGATATAAAGGCATAAGGAGGCGATAATAAAAATAAATATTGCTAATCGATTATTCGTCTCATTGAGTGATGTTGAACGAGTTATTAATCTCTGTAGGTGAC
The DNA here is from genome assembly GCA_017312745.1 of Gryllus bimaculatus. Taxonomy (NCBI): domain Eukaryota; kingdom Metazoa; phylum Arthropoda; class Insecta; order Orthoptera; family Gryllidae; genus Gryllus; species Gryllus bimaculatus. The sequence continues at coordinate 1,644,858 of BOPP01000204.1, forward strand.
TTAAAAACCTTCAAACGCTTGTGAGATCTAAATTGTTTATGTTGGTCAATGTTTTGCTGAAGGATATAGTCGAATTATGAGGTGAAAATTGCCCCCCAAACCAAATCGATAATCGTGATACTCATATGAAAGAGAACCAATCACATGTTGGAGCGAATTTAAAACTTTTAAACTGAGAAAATGGTTTTTTATTTGTTTTACTGTAGCCCACGTTGTTTAAAAATTAAAAATATATCGTATAGAAAGTTATAAAACACATTCTAAGGGTAAAAAATGAGACGGTACTCGAATGGTATTATGTTAAAAATCAACTTCAATTTTTTTTCTATTTGAATTTTGCGTCGAAATTGGTTGGCAAAAACAACCTTCAAATTCAACTTTTTCCCCCGTCTCTACAACAGACTGCCAAGGGACTGATTTGTTGGGAATCAACGGCATTTTTTATTCTGTTTCATATGAGTACCGCGATTATCGATTTGGTTTGGGGGGCAATATTCACCTCTTTATTCGGCTATATCCTTCGGCGAAAGATGGACCAACTTAAACAATTTAGAGCTCAAAAGACGTTTGAAGGTTTTTAAGGCACCTACAAAGATTATTAACTCGTTCTCACTCAATGAGACGAATAATCGATTAGCAATATTTATTTTTATTTTTAAAAAGGAATTTCTTTAATACCTTTTCATGTAACTTCTACATCCGACGGTAAGCAATATAATCAGACATCTGCATTATATTAGAACTACCTTTTTATTAAATGCTTAAACACATACGCATTTTAAACATGAAAGTACTTGCTGGCGGCAACACGCAAAGTTAATACTATAATGACAGTCTAGTAAAATATATTTACTCTACTCTTTTACAATTTTCAGTATCATCTCACAAGAGATGAGTATTCCTTCCAAAAGCAAAAAAAAGCACTTTTATATGTAATAGCTATTGAAGTGACATTAATTTAAATCCCCACGCAATATTAAAATTATTCTCTGCTGAATTTGTTGTTTCAGTATATGAGCAAAATAACCATGAAGGTTAGAGAAAACTAGTCAATGAAAGCTTGTATCACTATTTGTTTTTTTTAAATTTAAAATATAAACCCAAAAGACATACTAGTTAACAACAGAAAGACAACATATGTATATGTTGATATTAGATTTTCTTACACAAATCTCGATATTGCACATTTTATTTTACCAATTACAATGTGGCCGTAAATAATTAATAGATAACATAAAATTGGCAAAACGAGAAAATAAGTTTGTATTAGTAATTTTAGATATGAAGAATTTTGGATGCCAGGCAACATCATGCAAATATTAACGTCACGATACAGCAGACAAACGCGTTAATTAGTTAATACTATGCAGATGGCGAAATGCATTACACCATGCTGAAATTCGCAAATGTGACAAATAATCTTGTTAGAAAAGCAAGTAATGTATTACTAATGAGTCGTCTGATTTTTATTTCTGAATTATGTCACGCACAATTGGTTCAGATTGAAACGGTATCGTTGAAGGATGATGGAAAAATAATATTAATTAATGATAAAACAAGATACAAAATAAAAAATCCGTGAGATTAGAGGTAAAGATACACAGTTGAAGAAATACGAGTGATTGAAAAATGCGGTGTCAGTTGAAGAGATGGAGGCCGGCTGGACGTCATAAAGAAAAGGTGAAGTCAATGAGGAGAACGCTTTCACCAGGTGGTCGATAAAACGACAAGGTACTTCAAGTAGTGGGCGATGTTGCTGGGATGTGTGCGTGTGATGATCCACGCTTTTTATATTGTACATCTTCTCATTAACAATTAAATCCATTTTATGAGAAAATGATCAAATTTAATAATCTACTATTAACATAAAAACTAAATAAGACAATAACCGTTTACTTGTAAAATAATAGCTAATTCATGGATAACACTATAGTTCAAATTTCCTTTTCACTAATAAGTCCATTTTTTATTGGTTTTTAATGAGAATCTTACAGGACAACCCGTAGAAGATAATATCTACGTATAGAAAAGTAAATAATTAATAATCATAATACGGTCGTAATTTTATGTTCTCATCAGCAAAATGACTTATTTTTCATGTAAGAAATTAAAATGCTCAAAATCATTTCAATCAACTCATATCATATTAAGAAATTTTTTATATTGCATTCGAATTATTATGTTCTTATTACACTAATTTCATCGTGCGTTAGTTACAAAATACAAATGAATTATAGAATTAATGGAGTTAATAAAGAATACAATGGAAGGAGCGGTGAGGAACTGAAGATGGGAAGATGATACTGAGAACAGAAAGTCGTGGAAGCGACAGCAGAAATACTGAAAATTTGAATGGGGCGGAGCTGACGGAAAAAGCCTCATCAGAGAGAATTTCGGAGTGGCGTTTCCTTTGTTTCCTGAAGATCCCCACTGAGTCCTCACACGCACGGCGTTGCGCAAGGAGTTGGCTTCAATGCTACACAACGCTGCAGGTGACAAATCATTAGGAACAATTATGACACCGGCGAGTGACGAGATGGCGGAAATTCAGGACTTTGGATCACTCACGTGCTTAGGAATGAAGCGCTTGAAATACGAAATTTGGCTCCTCCTATACCAGAACCTTTCATTAGTGATTGGTAATGCTGTTATCGTAATTAACCTTGCCTACGGTTACTCAGTCACGAAATTCATGCCTAATGGTATCGGTATCTCAAAATAATAGAGTTTAACACCAGGCGTAAGGAGATATCCTTAAACCCTATTAATCACGTGAATAACGCCTATACACGGTCGTAATGAACATCGTTCAGAAGAGTTTTAGCAATTGCAACATTGCGTTATGCGTTATAACAAAGGAAGCATTTCAAGCGTTGAACAGGGAAATTTCATAGTATATCAAAGAGTGTAGGCTAGTGGTGAGACATTTAAATCACGTTACGAGTCAACAGAACAACAAAGATACATTGTGCGTGGAGTTTTAGATATTGTGGCCCTCCGTGATGAGTATGCGGTTTGCTTTTCTCGAAAATCTAGGAAATACCTTAAAACAGCGTTCGTTCTGAGCGTAAGACATAACCTATCGCGAAGAAATGATTTGAACTCTGTTTTTGAGAATTTCTCTCCTGTCACCTCTCCAACATATTCCGTTAATTCTTGCCAGTGTTGTGGAGTTGCTAAGAAATAATTGTAACTGCCTCACATACGAGAATCGGTTTACCAGAGTTGGGAAAATTCAACGTTTCCAGTTTTTAGGCGTCCATTTTGCCGCTTATAAGGGGGACCGTAGAGGCTCTTACAGGCATGCACTATTTATGAAGGTATAAGGTCGTACCTTAGGCCTAGGGTAGGACGTTATGAATCCAAGGTCCGTCACGTGACTGTTAGTGCATAACGTGGCTTCCTTACGCTTGGCGCTAAAACTCCCTAATTTCTTGATTATATCTTGATTCTTCAATTTATGTAACCGAACAGGCAAAAGCATCTTCCGCCATTTTTCTGCTTAATACTAACTCAAGAATCACAGTGAACGACTTTAGCAGCATCTACTACCGTCGCTACGTTCTCACGTTGCCTTCCAACGTGTATCGCACCCTTAACGTTCGCCCGCTTCCCTCCTGTTTAAATTCGCAGTGATACGGGATGCACGTGCCGCAAAATTGGCTCTTTTTGCGAGCAGCGTAGCATGCACCTTCATCAGCGGCGAAGAGCGCCTCGCTTCCAGCGCATTGCCGCGGGGCAGCCCGCCTCCACGCCCCTGCGCTCCGCCCCACTCGGCGCTTCCCCCCTCGCCCTCGCCCCACGCCCCTCGCCCCTCCCCCTCGCCCCTCCCCCGCGCCCCTCGCCCCTCACCCCTCGCTCCTCGCCCCTCGCCCCTCGCTCCACACCCCACACCTCCTCGGCCACAATCCCCGCGTCACCTGTCTCCCTCCCCTTCGGCATCAGGTTTTCATCCGCTGCCCTCTCCTTCACTTAACCTTCAGCTTTTATTCCCTACCGTCCCACCATCCACACGCCTCATCACCCTTCGCCCCCACTTCCCAGTTCTTCAATGCACGAACATGCCCCCTTGAGCGAAATCACCCCGCCCAAACTCACTCCCATCGGCCTCATCGCTCAACCTTCACCTCTCTCTATCTGTCTATCGCTCTCTCCGTCTCTCTATCTCCCTATTTCTCTCCCTCTCAATCTCCCTCCCTCTCAATCTATCTCCCTCTCAATCTATCTCCCTCTCAATCTATCTCCCTCTCAACCTAGCTCCCTCTCAACCTATCTCCCTCTCAATCTATCTCCCTCTCTCTCTCTTTCTCTCTCTCCCACGCCCCTTCGGCGTCCATTTCTCGTTCTAAACCTCTCATTCCGCGCCGCTCACTTTCGTGTATCTTCCTCAATCCATCTCTCCCCTCGTTTTGGCCCACAAGCCCCGTTGCCTCTCACCCACTCGCCCCTCACTCTTTGTGCCACGACCTGCCGCGTTGAACACTACCGTCCGCCCACACCCAACTCTCATTTCTCCCTCTCTCCGTCTCTTCCGATCTCTCATGCGCTTTCCACATCCTCCCTCTCGAACACGCCTCTTCGGCATCCCCTCTCCGTCCTGTATCTTCACTAACATGCGGCATTACTTCCCCTCCGAAAGAAGGCGTACGAAGGATATTCTCGTCCTTAAAAATTCACGGCTTCGATCGTGTTTGAACCCATGAACCTGGGTATAACAGTCAGTTCTATCAATCTGCGCCCCTCACCCCACGTGACTTTCTCGAGCCATTCTCTTCCTCTCCCCATCGTTTTACTCTACACGCCTCACTCATCATTCACCCACACGCCCCACATTCACGATTCATCATTAACATTTTCGTGGTATGCTATTCAATTTACAGTCATTACATTATTCCGTGATTGTTTTAGATTGTCTTAAAGTTCGTAAAATTACCGAAAGATGCTAGATCTACCTGAGATTTTATTGTTGAAACGATGGGGTAATATCGCTCCGAAGAAAGAGAAATGAGTACACTAATTGTACCAAACATTGTAAGCCGTTTACAATAGTTATAATAGTGTGTACATGTATACTCACGTCTCAAGAGTTAAAGTCTATTTTGGATCCTGAAAAAGTAATTTTTATTTCACTTTCTCCTTTAAACATTGATATTTTCTTCTTAACCAAATTTTTGATTTTCCGAAAAGAACGTCTCCTCTTTATTTCGGTTACCAAATTCTACTCTGTTCACCGTGAATTGCGTAATTTTTCTTTGCCGGCGGGAATATGCTTACGGTTTTGCAAGAGAAGATCAATAGAAAAGTATAGCGTAACTCAACTGATATTCGGAAGTCCGAAAGCAATTTTAATTTAAATCAATCGGAATCAATTTAAATTAAATTTGCATCAATTTAAATCAATCGGAAAGTATATCGTGACTCAACTGATATTCGGATGTCCGAAAGCAATTTAAATTCACCCTGCAGATACTTCCTCATACCGGTTGAGTCTGGCTGGACTTGGAGGCACGAATAGCCCATGGCACTCTCCATGTCTTCACTTAATCACCGATGCCATCCACGGCCCTCTTTATTTAGTGTGAATCTTTATAAAAAGCATTTTCTGAGCTCTTGGGCCCCCACATGCAAGTCTGGTGTTAGAGAATAGAAGGGCTTACAAGAGTTTGGCGAAACCCAAGCGAAACGCATACTTTGCATACAATCAGAACTTCTACGCTACCTGGATAGGTCTGGAAAGAATGGCTGAGGTTGGAAATATGATGCATGGTGAGTAAAAAAACCGTAGATAAACTTTCGTGTCCAGGGATTTGAAACCGCGGCCCTTCGAGCCAAGGCCTCCACAGTGTTCGCATCTTCAGGAACTCCCTCATTCTGATCCTTTCCTATAAGTATTTTCTCCACAGCCCGCCGGAGCATCGAGTCTGCGTAAGCGGACACGGCCGCTAGTGGACAGTTGTAGACGACCACCCGGATCCTTAGTTTCACGGCGGCACTCACGTCGTTAGTCTCAAAATGGGACAGTGAGCAGGCAATGTTCAAACTCCTGCATGCCGGAGCATACGGTAAACCCATCAATTGGGCCTCTGGCGTGCCGACCTTTGGACAGGATCTTAGGAATCCACATATAATAGTCCGGCGAGAAATTACTTCCCGTCAGGTTGCCTAGGTTCTCGGTGATACGTCAGTAGCCTTACGTGTAGGCGGTGAAGAGACGGGATGCGGCTCAGAGCCACCCGAGCCTTAGTTCGGATGGCCTCCAGTTGAATTCTTGGCTTCGTCATGGCAGTGGCCTGGTACTCTGGGCGTAGACTTGGCGTTCCGGCACATGTGACCGCACAATATTGTCTCCGGTACTAGCTCGGATAGCTAGTAGCTCTGGGTGGCTCCACCCAGGCAGTGAATGAGGACGTTGCCGAGAGAGGGTACTGGGCTCAACCGGACCCGGATATCGGCCAGTTGTCGTTCACGTGCGGCAGCGGGGGTGCGGATAAAAACGAAAAGCTCAGGAGCCCACCCCAGGGGATTGTGCCCCCGATAGAACATGAATTGCTGGAATGTTGTGCCCACACTAGGTCTTCACAGATCATACATCTTTCTGACTTCGGCTCATTACTAACAAATCCACTACTTTACAAACACACATCTCTCATCAGACGACTCCTCCAGAATCCCTGTTCTGCCCTTTCTTCCCAGTCGCTTCCACTGCAATCGCCCTCCCGGTCTACCGCCGGGCGTCGGGACGCTGGCGCCGCGTGGACCAAACCCCTCTGAGGACGTTTTTCGCTCGGCCGTCGCCCCAGGCAGCCCCTCCCGACCTCTCCTCTCTCGCTCTGCCTGTCCCGGCCTGGCGTCCTCTGCGAGGGACCGCCCATCAGGACAGACGACCGCCCGCCGCCCGCACCTGCCCGCTCGCGCCGCTTCACCACTCACCAGCTACGCCACCACCGCCGCTCATCCGCCCGCGTCCGCCCGCCCGCTTGCCGCCGTCACTTCGCCGCCGTCTGCGCCACACCGTCCTGCTCGCTCCACCACCCGCTCATCCGCCCGGCCGTCGCCGCGCGCTTGCCCGCCCGTCCACTCGCCGCCGTCCTCTGCGCCCCGTCCTCTGCGCCCTCCACCCTCTCGCTCGCCGCTCGCCGCTCGCGCCGCTCGCGCCGCTCGCCCGCTGCTACCAAGTTTTGCTCGCCGTTCGCCCGCTCGCGTCCGCTTCGCCGCTCGCGGCCGCTCGCTATCCCGCTCGCCGCGCTCGCCTCCGCTCGCACCGCTCGCACCGTCGCTCGTCGCTCGCCGTCGCCCGCTGCCCCGCTCGCGCCTCGCCCGCTCGCCGCTCGCGCCGCTCGCCGCTCGTCGCTCGCCCCGCTCGCCCGCTGCCCGCTCGCCCGCTCGGCTCGTCCGTCGCTGAAGGTCGCCGCTGGACCGCTCGCACGCTCGCATCCGCGCGGCCGCGCGCGCCCTCGCCCGATCGCCGCGTCGCCGCTCGCCCGCTCGCCCGCTAGCCCCTCGCCGGGCTCGC
>BOPP01000204.1:1653822-1664092 GCA_017312745.1 Gryllus bimaculatus
TGTTTTAAACACTAAGGAGAATAGTTAAGATCCTTGGGTACATCGGCTTTGATTTATTGCTTTTAATACTAACTTTCTCGGTTGTAGAAATCTTCAGAGATATAGTACTCCGTTACACTTCACTGTTAATGACTTGTAAAGTGGTTTGGTCGATATCCGAATTACGTATTGGGTAGTGTATTGGTCTCTATGAAAAAAATTGAATAGATGAGATCTCATGGAATTTTTTGCATATTTGTTTTTATGAGCAGTTGTCCAGACCATTATATAATACCTTAATCTTAAACATGCATTAAAGAGAGCTGTTATTGCTGCAATTACATTGAGAGGTAACATATCATTTCATTATTTAAGTCATGGCCTGCTGATTTCTTGGCTTTAATACCTTAATGATTTGGTACGCCTTAAACGGAGCTATGAATTAGTAAGGACGGAATATCACGGTATTGATAAATTTTCTTATACTTTTAATAGTTTTTCTTTACCTGAATTTTGTTAGCGGCCATCCACTATCACGTACCTGATTCTTACAATTGACTCCCAGCACTGATTCTTCGTGAATTCTGTGTCGACTGCACGTATAGCTTGCTGCGGTATTCGGCACGAGCTGAGCAAAGTGCATTTAATGCGGCAACCCATACGCACTACTCATTCCGATAATTTTGTGGGGTAAACATTTAAATAGACCACAAATATCGCGTAATAAACACGAGTAGCCATTTGCAGAGCAGTTAACAAATGAAAGCATGCATTATGAGCGGACTCGCTTCGCCAGAGGGTGCTGGCAGCGGGGTGTTTTTTTCCGACGCAGCCGCCGCCACTTTTGCCATAGCAACACAGGCACATTTTTTTTATTCCAGCATTATAAACGACCTTTTACGTTACAAGAAATCGTTTATAAAAGGACATCTTATGGCACAGACAATGACGTATTTGCCGTTTATGGCCCGAATAATTGCGTCATCACACATTCAGACAATCGCAGCGAGAGAATCGTGGGGACGTTGCAATAAAGAAAATAAAAATTAGCATTGATTCTCTTATAAATTTATAATGCTGTTATTAAAAATAACGTATGATATTTGTTTATAAAGATTCTTTATTGTATTTGTTCAAATTTGAAAATTCTCTCCAAACGTCGGTCCTTTTCAAATTATGATAAGTATTGCCTCAATAAATTTTAACATTATAAACTAGTGGTTTAATATACTTTTTGCTTCTCAGTTTGTTCGCTTCTTCTCTACCATTCATGAGTTTACCGTTTTGTCGTGACTGCGCGAATGAAAAGGCGAGTTGTTGGATCTCGTTCTTTCTCATCCATCGCTTAAAATACTTGACCTTTAAAATCCGCTACAGAGTGAATCAGTTCGTTGTGAAGGGAAGGCTCTAGACTAGATTTTGTCTCTTCCAAAGTCGGAAAATCATTTTGATTTGAGAATATAAAAGTGTGTTTATTGTTCTTTCTGCATACCTAGTAAATTATTTCTAATCTATTGACTGATTGATTGATTGTTAGTGATTCAGGGCGCGCCAACTACTAGGGTCATTGGTCCCGTAAGTGTAGTCATTTTTCTCGTGAGATGTCGGTGGTCTTCCCCCGCTGTATGGCGAGATCCGCTGGCCAGTGGGGTTTCCACAACCATGTATCTCCCCCCAGAAGGGCACCGCCCTGCCGGGACAAGCTCTCAGCTCCCGATGAGTCTCCTGGCATTTGTGGTAGTGGAGTGCATGCTAGTATAAGTGTGTGTGAGGGGTGAGGACAGTACAAGGAAGAGAGAAAAGATCGCGCGTGGTCCGTGGCCCGTTTGTTAGGGTACTTCTCCGGCATTCGCCTGGTGTTGATCGGAGAAACCAATGAAAACTACCGATCAGAGCAGCCGGCTTCTAAATTTCGCCTCAAGACAGAGACAGAATTAGGCCTAGCTAGGAGACAGAAGTCTTTAAGTTGTTTATGAATAGAGATAAATAGTATTTCACTGCATGGAATAGTATTAAACAGCTCTCCACAATTACGTCGAAAGTTTCCCCACATCCACTAGTGCAAAAATATGAATATCTTCCGTGATCCATTTCCCATTGGTCCTCTTTTGCCATTACTTTCATAGACCCTTGCAAATTTTCCCTATTTTTCCGCGCTCCTTTCTCATCACAAATTGCACTCTCTTTAATCCTTAATTCCGTCCTCAGCCTTAATGTCTTTCCAGACCTCGTCTCCACTTTCGTTCTCATTCTAATTCCCTGGGTCGCTTTTGATTGACTCAGAATTAGGTTTCTGTTTCTCGACCTTAACTGTTCCGCCCCCTTTTCCCCATTATCTAATGAGTTTCTTATGTCCTGCTCTCTTTCCGACTTCCTTTCCATCATCCTGCACTTGCTTCAAAACGCTTTCCATCCAGCTGTCACCCTCGCCCATTGTCTTCATTCAGTATCTTCTCCGCCTTAAGTCAAGTACCGACCTGCGTGCTGTCCCCGCTTGCTGCCCGACCCGCTTGCTGTCCCTACTTTGCCCACTTCCGTCTTGCACGCTACAGCTCTCCGACCCCACGGTTCCCCACCCCACTTCCCCTCCCCACTTGCCCCGCCCCGGCCCCGCACGCGTTCCCCGCCCCCACCGTTCCAGCACCACTTCTCCGCACACGTTCCCCGCCCACGTTTTCCCTCCTCGCGCTTTCCCTCCTCTTCACGCCTTCCCTGTTCCTGTTCTGGCTCTTCTCCCCCCGCTCCCACGTTCCCCGCAGCCACGTTTCTCCGTCCACGTTCCGGCGCCGCCATCGCTGGCCCTGGCCCCCTTCTCCACCCCACGTACCGCTTCACCGCTTCCCATGCGTTGTATTTTCCCGCTTACGCTCTTCTCCACGGTCCTCCTCTCCGCTTTTCTGTCTCACATTGCAGCTTCCTTGGCCGCTTCCCGCCTTTTCGTATTTACATAGCTTATGACTTATTTTTCGCGTACGTATATTTTCTCGCACCTCCACCTCCTCTTCGGCTCCCTTTCGAAAGTCCGGTCTTGTCTGCCTCCCCGTCCCTCAACAGCGTTCTCCGCTTCTGTCGGCGAATACTTCCGATGAGACCCCGGCATGTAGCAGGTCTCTTTGGCCAGTTCGGAATCCCATTTCCGCATCATTTCTATGCAGGTTCCAGATTCAGGTTCCCTTCCCGCCTCCGCCTCACGCCAGTCCCAGTCCATACTCCCACTGTCCCTAATCCCCTCCCCCCTCGTCGCGGCAGGCGGACGTCTCCGAAAGAGCCGAGCCACGTTCAAACGTGAAGGGAAAAAGAGAAAAAGGGCGGCGCTATCGCCACATTTGTTATCAGATTTCTAGACCACCGCCGGCGACGATACATGAGAATAAACTGCTTTATATTTTACGTCGCAGCATATAAATCTCTGTGCGGTAGGTGTAATTAATAACGCGGAGCCAACAAAAGAAAGGAGATAAAAATTCGTGTTCATTTCGAAACACATTTGCTGGTGTTCTTTGCTTCGCATTTTTACTCAACAGCAGACATTCACAATAGGGAGCCGACGTCTCACTTAGTACAGCAATTCATGTGGTACTAATTTAACCACATTACACGTTAGAACACCGATCGTACGCTTTCAGTGGAAGAGCACTGTTTCTACGATTTCTACTAAGCTCTCAAATTCTACAGACAGAGTTTTGTGAATTAATGGAAAGCAATTTATTAGATAGGTTTTTCACGCGCTAAGACACTCACGCTCTCTGGTTCTGGATAGTGGAAAGAGTAAAGTGCCTTATCAATAGAAATACATTTAATTATAGCCACAGTAATCATTATTGTGTAGGGCACTTGATACTTTAATCACCGAAGAGGGATTAGTGGATCCATATATTATGCAACGACGATCACGTAGTGTATATGAATTACACAATATCATCAAAAAATTGAAAATTCCAATAGTGAGATATAAAGTAGGTCCTCATTTACACGAATGCGAAACAAATTATAATCCATTGAGGGCTCGTAATTTATATTGTCTGGTCGTTCGTTTAACACTATTAATAGAAATAACAAAGGAACTTTGCTCCATTTCCAATATACAAAATTCAAATAGTTTACCTGTCACATCCATGTTGCAAAAAATGTATTAAATGTGAATAAACGAATGAACGCTGGAAATAACAAAATTTTAAATGCCGAATTTTATTTCCGAATGCAATTTGTTCCGTACTTTGACATAGGAAACAAATAATCGTTTAAATAATACATATTTGTACCAAACACCTACCGTACGATGAATTAATAATCACACCAAATTCGTACTTCTTAAAATCAACTAAGGCCGTTACAATTTCTATTACTTAATAACTTTATTAGGTTATTCAGACTTTTTCTCATAAACGATAATGTATAAATACAAATTGCAGTTTACAAAAGACACGTTCTTCGTTATATGCATCGTACTCATGTATCCCAATTGCACTCAATGACATTATTGTAAAGCAATAGTTCATTAGAAATACAGTAGGTCATTTCTATTGAAGTAATAACCACGCAGTGAATAAAAACATTACGCATTTTCATGTACAAAAACGCACACCTGCTGCAATACAAATGGCCTTTAGCAAAGCAAGAGGCACATTTTTCATATCGTGATTTACTTTCTGAAACAGTTGCAGTACAATAACACAATATGGTGAAAAATTTCCTAAATTGCCCAAAGCATATCTCTAAATGCTGCATTACATAAACAAATATATTTGACAATACATACGCATCTTGTTTGATAATCAACGCATGACCAAAGTATTAAATGCACTGTAAAAGAACGGGTTCTGGGTTTTTCCATTTTCTGTGTACATGCATTTAAGAATGACATTTGATAGCAGCATTTTGTTCAAATAAGCAATATAGTACACTATTTTCGAAAAATTACATGAAGCGAATTGTAATTTCCTCAACAATATTTGTATAGATTCCAAAAACTTTTTAATTAAAATTAAGTTCAAACAATATGTGTATCGCTATTTCGCAATTTCGGTCTCATTCAGTGTACCCTACAGGGTGTAATGTTGTGTGATAAAAATTGTTTTAGTACACTTGATAACTTTATTATTGAAATCCATTTTCTGGACGTATGCCATTTTTACACTTTTTCATATGCAGATGGGAAAGTTGCCGTGCCAGAAATAATTAAATACAGTTTAAAAATGAAATTATGTACAAACACGAATTTCAATCATGAAAATGACGTCAATGTTCAAATATACAAAATGTAACAATTGCACATTAAAGAATAAAAATTTTGTAGATGATGTATTAGAAAACGTAGTAGTATAGAGAGTGTGTATAAAGTGGATGCAGTGTAATAAACAGAGTTGAGAACGTAGAGAATAAGACAACGAATTTCATTATTTCTTGTGTAAGTAACAGAGCAAACGAGAGAAACAAAGCTCCTAATAAATATCATGGCAGTTGTAGCAGGTAGGTTCACAAGTTATAACAGAATGTTCACGTATTAGTGATCATTTATTCACACACGGCATCTTCAATGCGATGGAAGATCAAAACGACAATCAACCTGGAATTCGGCAGACAAGACAGGCTGCAAAACAGCAAAGGAGGTTCGGTTCCTCCCCAGCAAAGACCTGTAAAAGAGCGGAGATTGTAGATTGCATCCGCCCGCGTAAAAATAAAAATGTGAGCCACGTCCGCTTCTTCGATTCATAAGAGGAAAAAGAAGAGAGCGGGCAATAAGCGAGGCGCCGTCTGTGGAAGAACGTCACGCTGCTCCTGCAAAGGAAGGGGGAAGCCCCGCGATGCCACGGCACGGCGCCAAAGCGTTTGATCCGGCCCCCCGCCCCCGCCCTCGCACCTCAAGAGACCCAGAATTCGGGCCTAGCTAGAAGACAGAAGTCTTTAAGTTGTTTTATGGAAAGAGATAAATATATTCTCACTGCAGGTAATATGTATTAAACACTCTCCACCAAATTACGTCGAAAGTTTCCCCACATCCAACTAGTGCAAAAATATGGAATATCTTCCCGTATCCATTTCCCATTGGTCCTCTTTTCCATTACTTCATTTAGACCCTGCAAATTTCCCTATTCTTTCCGCGCCCTTTCTCATCAACAATTGCACTTCTTTAATCCTTAATTCCGTCCTCAGCCCTTAAGTCTTTCAGACCTCGTCTCCACTTTCGTTCTCATTCTAATTCCCTGGTCGCGTTGATTGACTTCAGAATTAGGTTTCTGTTTCTCGACCTTAACGTTCCGCCCCCTTTTCCCCATTATCTAATGAGTTTCTATGTCCTGCTCTCTATTCCGGACTTCTTCCAATCACCGCACTTTGCTTCAAGACGCTTTCCATCCAGCTGTCACCCTCCCCATTGTCTCATTCAGCATCTTCTCCGCCTTAAGTCAAGTACCACCCTGCGTGCTTCCCCGCTTTGCTGCCGACCGCTTGCTGTCCCTACTTTGCCCACTTCCGTCTTGCACGCTACAGCTCTCCGACCCCACGGTTCCCCACCCCACTTCCCCTCCCCACTTGCCCCGCCCCGGCCCCGCACGCGTTCCCCGCCCCCACCGTTCCAGCACCACTTCTCCGCACACGTTCCCCGCCCCACGTTTCCCTCCTCGCGTTTCCCTCCCCACGTTCCCTGCCCCACTTCCCCGCCCCACGTTCCCCGCAGCCACGTTTCCCGCACCACGTTTCCCCGCCCCACTCCCTGCCCCCTTTCTCCACCCCACGTACCCCGCTTCACCGTCCCATGCGTTTATTTTCCCGCTTCGCCTTCTCCACGGCCTCCTCTCCGCCTTACTTCTTTCACTTGCATTCCCCCTCCCGCCCTTTTCATTTCATAGCTACGTATTTTTCCGCTACCGTAATTTCATCCACCTCACCTCCTCCGCTCCCTTCGAAATCCGCTTGTCTGCCTCCCCGTCCCCCTCAAACACGCGTCTCTCCGCTTGCGCGTGAATAATTCGCCGATGAGACCCCGCAGACAGCTCTGCCCATCGGAATCCCACCCGCACATTTCTATGCAGGTTCAGATTCAGGTTCCCATTTCCTCCGCCCTCCGCTCCTCACCAGTCCCAGTCCATACTCCCACTGTCCCTAATCCCCTCCCCCTCACCCCCTCGTCGCGGGCAAGGCGACGTTCTCCGAAAAAGAGCCGAGCCACGTTCAAACGTGAAGGGAAAAAGAGAAAAAGGCGGCGCTATCGCCCACATTTGTATCAATTCTAGACACCGCCGGCGCGATACATTGAAATAAACTGCTTATATTTTACGTCGCAGCATAAAATAAATCTCTGTTTGCCGGTAGGTGTAATTAATAACGCGGAGCCACAAAGAAAGAGATAAAAATTCGTGTCATTCGAAAACACATTTGCTTCTTCTTGCTTCGCATTTTTACTCAACAGCAACATTCACAATAGGGAGCCGACCGTCTACTTAACACGATTCATTTGGTACTAATTTAACCTCCATTACACGTTAGAACACGATCGTACCTTTCAAGTGAAGAGCACTGTTTTCTGACCCATTCTACTTAAGCTCTCAATTTTACAGACAGATTTTGATATTAAGGAAAGCCATTTATAGATAGGGTTTTCACGCCGCTAATACATCACGCTCTCTGTTCTGGATAGTGGAAAGATAAAGTGCCTTATCAATATGAAATACATTTTAATTATACCACTAGTAATTCATTATTGTATAGGGCACTTGATACTTTAATCATCGAAGAGGATTATGGATCCATATATTATGCAAACGACGACAGCGTAGCTGTATATGAATTACACAATATCATCAAAAAAATGAAAAATCCCAATAGGAGATATAAATTAGCGTTCCTCATTTACACGAATGACGAACGAATTATTAATCCATGAGGGCTCGTAATTCCATATTGTCTGGTGTTCGTTTAACACTATTAATAGAAAATAACAAAGAAACTTTTTGCTCCATTTTCCAATATACAAAATTCAAAATAGTGTACCTGTCAACATCCATGTATGGCCAAAAATTATAAACGTGAATAAACGAATGAACGCTGAAATAAACAAAATTTAAAGCCCGAATTTTATTTCCGAAATGCAATTTGTCCGTACTTTGCATAGAAAACAAATAATCGGTTAAATAATACATATTTGTACAAAACACCTACCTTCGTATCGATGATATTAATAATCACACCAAATTCGTACTTCTTAAAATCAACTAAGGCCGTTACAATTCTATTACTTATAACTTTATTAGTTATTCAGACTTTTTCTCAGAAACGAAATGATATAAATACAAATTGCAGTTTACAAAAGACACGTTCTCGTTATATGCATTCTACTTCAATGTATCCCAATTGCACTCAATACATTATTGTAAAGCAACTAGTTCAATAGAAATACAGTAGTCATTTCTATTAAGTAATAACCACGCAGTGAATAAAAAAACATACGCATTTTCCAGTACAAAAACGCACACCTGCGCAATACAAATGCTTTAGCAAAGCAAGAGCACATTTTCATATCGTGATTTTACTTTCTTGAAACAGTTGCATACAATTAACACAATATTTGTGAAAAATTCCTAAATTGCCCAAAGCATATCTCTAAAATGCTGCATTACATAAACAAAATATTTGACAATACATACGCATCTTGTTTATAATCAACGCAGACCAAAGTATTAAATGCACTGTAAAAACGGGTCTGGTTTTTCCATTTTCTTGTACATGAATTTAAGAATACATTATAGCAGCATTTTTTTCAAATAAGCAATATATTACACTATTTTCCGAAAAAATTACATGAGCAATTGAATTCCTCAACAAATTGTAATAGAATTCCAAAAACTTTAATAAAATTAATTCAAAACAGTATTGTAATCGCTATTTCGCAATTTCGTCTCATTCAGTCTACCCTACAGGGAGTATGTTGTGTGATAAAAATTTTTTAGTACACTTGATAATTATTATTGAAATCCATTTTCGTGACGATGCCATTTTTACACTTTTTCATATGCAGATGAAAGTGCCGCTTGCCAAGAAATAATTAAATACAATTTAAAATTAAAAATGAAATTATGTAACAAACACGAATTTTCAATCATGGGAAAATGACGTCAATTTCAAATATAAAAATGTAACAATTGCACATTAAAGAATAAAAAATTTGTAGATGATGTTTAGAAAACGTAGTAGGATAGAGAGTTGTATAAAGGATGCAGTGAATTAAAACAGAGTGAGAACGTAGAGAATAAGGACAACGAATATTATTTATTTCTTGTGAATAACAGAGCAAAACGAGAGAAACAAAGCTCCTAATAATATATCATGGCTAGCTTTGTACAGTAGTGTTCACAAGTTATAACAGAATGTCACGTATTAGGTTGAATCATTTATTCACACACGCATCTTCAATGCGAGGAATATCAAAACACAATCAACCTGAATTCGGCAACAAGACAGCTGCAAAACAGCAAAGGTAGCGTTCGTTCCTCCCCAGCAAGACCTGTAAAAGAGCGAGATTGATAATTGCATCCGCCCGCGTCGTAAAATAAAAAAATGTGCACCACGTTCGCTTCTTCGATTCATAAGAGAAAAAAAGAGAGCGGCCAATAGCGAGGCCTCTGGTGGAAGAACGTCACGCGTCCTGCCAAAGGTAGGGGGAAAGCTCCCGATAAGCACGGCACGCGCCAAAGCGTTTGATCCGCCACCCCGCCCCCGCCCTCCACCTCCGAACCTCCCACCCCCGCAATCCAGCCCCGCCTCCACCCCCCTGCTCCAACCACGCCTCCGGCAACCGCCTTCGACCCCGTCCCAATCCTCCCCCAATCCCGCTCCAACCCTCCTCAAACCCCACCCCCATCCGGCCCCCCATCCGCCCTCAAACCCCCCCCAACCCCGCCCCGCCACCAGCCCCGCCTCCACTCCCTTTTCAACCACGACACCAACCCTACTCACCCCACGCAACCCCCCCTCCGACCCCCCCCAACCCTGCCGGTCAACCCCGCCCCCACCCCCCCAACCCCCCCCAAACCCCGCTCTAAAACACCCCTCGTAAATTACCACCTTAACACCGCTAATACCCCTTTAACACCACCCTAACACCGCCCCAACCTCGCCTACAAACACGCATCCAACCCCATCATTTCCCCCACAAACATCCCCGCCACTGCCCGTCACCGTCCCGCCCCAGCCTTTCCGCCCTCATCCCCGCATCCATCCCGCCTCTTCATTCACCTCCGCCGGCCCTTCAGCCCCACGACCCCGTCCCATCGAGTTGCTGTATCCGCCCATCTCA
>BOPP01000204.1:1673282-1691492 GCA_017312745.1 Gryllus bimaculatus
GGCCAGGTTAAAGGGAGGCGGGTAGAGGAGGGTAGGGCGGGAATACACTTCATAAACATAATTTATTCTTTTTCTTTATAATTTTTGAATGTCAATAAATACTCAGGCAAAGCAGGCAATCATTTATAAATACGTTCTTCCTATTCTACGAATACATCTTTCCATTTACAGGTACAATCCAAATTGAAATTGTGATCAGTTTCATCCGATAATTTTCCCATATATCAATACATCTTTAAAGTTCTGTCATCAAAAACGTGAACCGAAAATGATTTAATTATTCGATTTCACGAGTGTTGGAATATTTCAAATTTTCGATGGATTAAAATACCCTTATCTGTACCCTAGGTCCTGCACCACACTAGAAATAACTACGTTGGGAGAATTTACATTTTTTTTTCTAAAAATCGAAAACAAATTTATGCTTTTTAATTACAGCGCAGTATTGACTTTCAGATGATAAATTATTTTCCACCAATTCTCGGTTAGAAGGGAAAAAGAGATTAGAAAGAAGATGCGAGACCAACGAACGTAGAGGAAGGAAACGTAACGAGGAAGAATCAGGGCTATCACGCACTCACGCACACGCACACACACACGCGCGCACACACACGCACACGCTGCGGAGCTTACATGGCGACCGACGCGTCTTCCCACGAAAAGAATTTTATGTAATATTGTTTTATTGGGAAACAATACCGAGGTATATGGGTAGCACGAGACGTATTTCATGCATATTAACAAGCATACATTGATTAAAATTCTTGAAAAGTTTTCCCTCTCCACCCCGTCAAGCAATTGAGATTCGAGGGTTTTGCTCACCTCTCCCCCTCCTCCTCCTACCACTCTACGCCCATCCCGCGCACCAACCTCTCGAAAGCGATTTAAAGGGAAAATGCGCTCATAAATCCAATTTAATTAATTGGATTAATGATTTGGTCGTCTATTTGCTGGGACTTGAGCTTTTTTCCTTTTAGTATTTTCACTTGAATGGAAGCGGTATCGATCGCACCGCACGAGTTGTACACGCATAAAAACAGGCAGCAAGCGCCACTGCGGTTCGCGCCGCACAAAACATATTCCCTTCGAAATATCAAATGATCCATTACCCTCGTTTACTGTGTTATTAATGTTTAATGCGCAGACCATTGCGCTAGGGTTATGGCCGTAGTTAACACCGCACGGCCGAGTGAAAGCGCACGAAAGTACGCACCTTCAGCAGGCCCGATTCCGCAGCCGGTGCCCTTACTGGCGGGCAGGGGCGGCGCGTGACGAAATCAAAGGGTCAACACCAGCACCAAGGGCAAATGGTTCGAAATGGTGATTGCTGTGGCCTTGGTGTGAATGGTGGACATTAGTTCCGGCGCTTCTCAAGAGAGTGAAGACGCCGCGGCGCCGTCACACTCGACCAGGCTCCGGAGCGGACGGGCGCACCCGTATCGGACAGCTGGCCAGCGGACCTGCAGCTCGAGCCGGCTATAAGAGCCGCGCCCGGTGAGCTGAGAGACAGTCAAGCGCCTGCCTACATTGTGAAGTGATAAGTGGAATGTGAACAAGTGCGACGACACAGCTACGGTTACGGACTTTCTCTTTCTTGGAACAGTGAACGGCACAACGGCCGCGATTTTGGGCATCTCCCCGGAAAATTGTGACTTGGATATTCTTCGGTACATCTTCTGGAAAATTGTTTGGATTTGGCTTGAATTTGTCTACCTCTGTACTGATTGTGGTTGGAATAAATCCATTTTTTAGAAATTGCTTTCTTTTGTGATACTACAGTGATCCCTTAATATAGGTGTCCCGTGATCACCATAAATAAGAGTTCAATTTTTTTCTTCAGGGGGCTTTCGCAGCATCAGAGAATGCCGGTGTCGACAATCCACGCCGAGTAGTCACTACACACCTCATGGGGACACATTTTAACCTTTGCACTAGACACACATGCGGGTTCCTCAGCCCGTGGCCAGCACACACTCAAGTCCTTCCACGACAACACACACACACACACACATGCATGAAAGCAAGGGACAAACAAGCATGCCCATGGCGGGACTCGAACCCGCGACCCTTTTGACCGCAGCGCTGAATCGGCATGCCATCGGATAAATAACATAAATCATGCTTTCCTTCACAACATTAAATAATTAATACCACTAGTAGACATTCATGTAACTAATTTGTACTACTCAGTATTTACATATACGTAATTCAAGTTCAAATAATTGAAGATTATTTACATATAAAGGGCTTGGAGCAGTAACAAGGTAAAGCACACCAGCGGCAGCGAGCCTAGTATTCGTGAATGAAATATGGAATAATGTAATATTGAGAGAGAACCAGATTATGCATTGAATTAATAATAATTAGTTTATTAGTCAACATCAAAAAACAAAAAACTAATCAAAAATATGTGTACTATATACCAAACAAGATCCACAGCATATTTCATATATGAAGAAGTGTGAAATAATATTTACACAAATAAACAAAATATTAGTCAAATGGAAGTCGTTATCTAAATTCTTGATTTACAATAAAGGAGAGTTACGTAAAATTTGAAATTACTATTTAATATGTCAAAGTAGGGAGGAAATAGAATATATATACAGATTGGAAAATGAGCTGATAATTACGGCTGAGTGTTATTGAAAACGCATTTATGAGGGCACACGGTACCACTGGTAATGCTCAAAATAAATGTTGAAACTTTTAGAACACACGTGTGTTAGTGAGTGAGTAATTAGTGTTTCCGTGCGTATCCTATAGCTAAACCAGGTGCAAAAGAACCATCATGGCGAACGTGCAATTCGCTAAGTCTTGAAGGCTTCCCCCACCCTGCGGCAGCTGCGATTTCCCCTCTCTGCGCTGAGAAGGCGACGAGGGGAGGCGACTACAGCGATCGCGCCGACGGCCACTTGTCATGGCTGCCCTCGTCAAAGGAGGAACTCGCACAGCCAGGAACGTTCCAATAAACCATGAATTCCTCAATGTGTTGGTCCATTACATTATCTTATTACTAAAACCCTTCTTCAAGATACAGCGTATTTTCAGTTGATCATTTGGACAAGCCCTACTGTAGAAACATATAAGCTGCATTTCGTCTGATCTTTCACACTCAGCAGTTTGTAATCGCCAATCTCGCGGTGTTGAATTATCGCGCGACCCGCGAGAGAGAGGGGGATAGAGAGAAGAGAGAGAAAGAGAGAGAAAGGGCAAGAAAGAGAGAGTGAGAAAGAGAAAGAGAGAGCGGGAGAGACAAAATGAGAGAGAAAGACAGAAAGAGAGAAAAAGAGACTAAGAGAGGAAGAGATAAAGAGAGAAAGAGATAAAGAGAGAGAGAGAGAGAGAGAGAGAAAAGATGTATAATGAGAGAGAAAGAGAAAGAGATGTGACAATGAGCGCTGGCAGGCGAATATATATTTGTAGCTTTGCTGAGGAGGCCACGTTCGGACATGCGCAATAGAAGGTTCTTTTGATTGGTTGAGCAATACTTTGGACATCAGTCTAGTGAACGTAACGCATTCTTCTCTCGCTGGAACGTGAGATCCGACGCTGACCTCTACGTTCGCGTGTAGGGTTTCCCTCCTCCACGTATCACCCCATCCAGCCACCGCCGCCACCTCAACCGGGATCAATCACAAGCTACCGACATTTGGGATAGTGGACTGCTACTGATTTGATGTTGAGTTGTCATTGGCATTTAAAATTAAAATAATTTTACAGATATTTCAAATAAAACAACAATAGTAAGAAACTAATTAGGGCTAAGCCATGGAAAGCGGCTCTTCAGCGGCTCTTTTAATAAACAATATTGTTGTCAATAACTACGCCTATAATTATTTCATTTAGTGGAATGCATTTCATCGTAATTGAATGTGAGTAAGAGGAAAGGAGGGAAGTGAACGAGAAGAGCGTGCGCTGTCTGAAACTTGTTTGTGAATCTGTCATATGCCTAGTATTGACTGGAATAATCATGGTAAACTCCCGATCAGAACATCCATTCGCTACAATTTGCCTGCAGACAGGGATTGAATTCGATCTAGCTACCCAGTGTGTCAAAAATCCGCTATCGTTTAAACCCAAATCCTAATACCTCCTGGTCAAATCCTACCATTAGACCTAGACCATTAGCAATTGTGGTTACTGAACTACCTCCGCCACTTTTTAGGATATGAATGATGATATTTTTTCCCGAACAAGAGTGAGAAATATCATGTAACTAAAATACACATGACGCAGTTTTAACGTCCCCCTCATTGATAGGCAGTTGATGCCCCCCCCCCTAATATTTGACAGGTACACGAAATCACGGGACGACTTTTTCACTGGTAATAACAATATTGTGTTTCATGTTTACTGTTCAGTTTTGGCTAGATATGTTTCAATTTGGCGACCACGTTGATTGTTGCATGCGAAGTGAAGCCGACGCATGTTTTGAGTTAGACAAAGGAAACGTAAGAACCTGGATTAAAATACTTTATCGCAATTACAGCCACTATAGTACTAAAAACCTTACAACTAAACAGTTTTGCTCTCTGAAGTAACGGGTCATCAATTTGGCTATTCTTGTGAAACATTTAGTCATTCTGCTGTGTTCGATGCTTCGTGACGTACTGAACAACCTATCTCATTTCCCTCCTGCGTGTATGAGATTTTCTACATTTTTTTGTCAAACATATTTTGTTTTAAATAATAATAACTTTTAATGTGAGTTCATAATAAGTTTTTTTCTCTCTCCGAAACTATAATTGCTGTGACTTGAAACGTAAAAGGACTCGAGTCTCACGCTTTTGCAGTACCAACCAACTATTGAATGTTGATATCTAGAATCGCATGTAGAAAATGAGAATTCTCTCTCTTTTGGTTTTCACAAGATCGTGACAAAACAGAAAAATCCAAACTCGTCAGCAAGCTTAACTCAACTATTCGCAATGCCTTCTATTAACGTCTAACAGCGATAAATTAATTATTCTTGCTAAAAAAATTATTCTTGCTAAAAAAATGTATGTTTTTGTGCGTAACTATACTTATCATTTTAATTCTAGTATTTATTTGTTGCGTAGAAGCATTTTATTATCTTAGATGTGAAAGAAAGCAATTTGTTATGTTTGCACGAAGAAAGATATTTGTTTATGTGGATGTACAATTCTAGGAACAATCGTTTGTGTTTACTCTGCGTATTCCCGTTGAGATGTTCTTTATGCTACATGTCAATGTTGGCTCCCTGTTAACATGAGTCGTGGCCCGTATAAAGCAACCATTGTGAAAATTTGCATGTGGAGATTTTCTGTTAAACAGCGATCACATCAAAGTATTCTATACACACTTAACCTATTAGCTCTTCCAGAACAATGCAAGACAGTTCTAACAAACTTAATTTTCCACAGAAATACTCTTCCAGCACGCGAGCTTTACACCAACTCTTTTTCTGGCAGCGAAGCGAGAATAAATCCATTGTATTCCAAATTCGTAAACAATTACATTAGGTTACCAAGCAATTCTCTGAAAGGTAGAAATAAATTCCTGAAAGTTCGTTGAAAATGAAATTGTTTCTCTTTTGTTCTGGTGTACGTGATTCGTAAACATGCGCCTGATTCATTATCCTTTTATTTTGAGTAAAAGGTTGGGTGATTTTTATAAACGAACCTCTTATCAAATATTTAAAAAACAAAGAGATAAATTAATATGAACGTAGCCGTTCTGAAAATACCACGAATCGGACTTTTAAAGAATTAAAAATCGAAATTTCTTTAAAAAATATCACAAAATAAGGGCATTAATAAATCCTTAGCGCTAAAAACTTCACTTAAAAATCATTTTATTTTTTACTAATTTTTTATTGCAAAAAATAGCACTAGAATGATAAATTATCGAATTGTAAACCATTGAACGACTATAAAGTCTAACAAGAACAAATAAAAATTCAATAAAAAAGCTTTACAAACGAACACTGCAATAATTACTTACCAATAGCACTTCTGTAACATTCTTTCTAAATAAATCAAACAAAAATAAATATTTGAAGCAATAATTGATGGAATATTTAATGACGTTCGTACAAATACGCAATAATATACAAAAACATTAAAACCTTACTTATGTTTGAATGCACATAATTATCTCGCTCAAACTACTTAATTTATTTAACTTCATTTCTTCCTCGAACTGAATTTCCGCGCTTAATTTTTGTTTGATTAGTTATTTGGGGTTGCATCAACATCTAGGGGATATTGGGAACCATTACCATACATATCATATGGACTAAATGTTTTTTTTTAATTCCACGAATATTTACAATCTATTTCAAATGTGAAGTAGTAAGTAAATACTAGAAATGTGAATAAAAATAACAAACCGAATGAATAAACTCACCCATTGGCAATTTTCTTTTCTTCCTGTAATAATCCTTTTCAAATCTGTAATAAAAAGATCATTAAAGCACTATTATTGTTAAAGAGTACAAGGATTAATAGTACATGTACATATTAGACCAAAATAAGAGAACATGGTTAAATAAATGTAAATTATTAAAACGGAAGGGGAAATGAAGAGGAAATTCTATTGAGTCGAGAAATTTCTTGGCTATTGTCAAGTAGGTTTAGAGCTAGATGATTGGGATGCACTTCCAGACGTTGGTGATATGTAGAACATATTTCTTGAATCTTTTCTTCAACTGATTCTATATTGCGACTTAGGTGTAGAGCAGCATTTGTTATTAACCAGGGTGCAGATGAAGTTATTACTAAAAGTTTTGATAGAAATCGTTGCAGAAATGACAAATTCGTTTTGCTGGCAGTGCACGAGATCTGATTTCCGTATGTCGATACAGGAACAAGAATAGTTCTATAAATTAATAATTTATTTGCAAAAGGTAGTTTTTATGTGTCCAATAAGCCAAAAGAATTTTCTCAGTTTAAACTGTAACTATTCTTGTTTGTTCGAATGTATTTTTTCCACGTGAGATGGCTGACCATATGAATACCCAGATATTTAATGCTCTCAGTTTGCGGTATTCGATTTCTGTTGCTCATAACAGATGGATAAGTTTCTTTCCTAAGAGAAAATGTTATAAGTGCTGGCTTACTTTCATTTATCTTGATTCTTCACTTGGTGTACCGTTCTTTCAGTGCAGTAAGTTGATCTTGAAGTGTCTTGGATCCTCCTTGAGAATCGATACAAATAAATCGAAACAAATAATTGAAAACTACTTCAATAATTTGTTTGAGACCTCACTTTCATCATTGAAAGTCTCACCAAAGAAACTCTTTTTTTCTCTATTCAGCAAGAAATTTCAATCGTCTCACTCCCTTGATTTTAGCGTCCTCAGTCTATGAAGAATGAAGTTCAAATTAGAACACGAAAAACGCAATCCTACGAATGCCTTCTCTTTCTTTCCACGGGTTGAAACACTTCGGCGCAAGTTCTACATCCAAGAGGTCACAAAAACAGCAATTCCTCGTTTCTAAGAACTCGCTTCTCTTCAATCCGGTCGTTGAAGATGAACGATTACCCTCTCAATCCGATCGCCATCTCGGGAACCTTCCCCTCTTGTCCCGCAAAATGAGAAAGTTGCCAGCCAAAAACGCAGCAGAGAATTGTCGAGTATACACGCTGGTAATTCTGCTACCTGTCTGCGTATCGTTCTCCGCTCTTCAGTATCTCAAAACTCGCGGCTGAGTACGAGTATTTGACATAATTACTACGTTTCATACATTCAGTTGTTATATTAACGCTGTATTAACCTGTTTTCCATAACGCGCTGTCTCAAGGGAGGGTTAAAAAATGTCCACAGTCAATGACACTCCCTTGCTCAATGCTGGGTTTATGTTTACTTTCTCTTCAACTGTGTACTTACATAGTTTTGTTACGCTGAAGATGAAACTGCCAATTTTTTTCATTAGATACAGAAAAAACATGGCTTTTGCCTACACCATGTGTGACAGGTATTTGTGTTTCTATATTTAGCAAACAACAATTTATCTACTTTTTCGATACCAGGGCCCAGCAAAAAGAGTTTTTTTCTGCCAAAAATTCGCCGGTTTCCGGGGCAAGATAACAACTTTCTCTTTTTACGAAGTTCTTTGTAAGGCGAGAAAGTAAAAGTCTTGTGCCAATGTGTGTAAATAGTAAATTACTAGTTATAACACGACGTGCAGTCAGAACCCACGTTTGTGGCTCCTTGACCCCCAAAAAATGATTTATTCCAAAACGACTGTCCAGTAAGCCGTCTGTCGTCACAAGTGCCTAAACCGTTCACACAATTTTCTCTCAAATTGATATTTCCAAATGATTGATTGATGAGGTCCAACTCAAGGTGCTAAGAGTTTAAAACTGATATTTTAATTTTCCGGGATAACATTATAATAACCTTTTTTTTAAAATACGAGTCATGAAGGAAACGAGGAAATGCAATTAAAAAAAACATTTTCTCAGAAACACACATATTTTCTTAATTTTCTTCTTTTGAATAGAGACAACTTTTGTGATGATAACGTAAGAAACAATTGTGCAAACAAAACAGCAATGCATGAAATCAGATCAAAGGGTCGCCATTTTTAGCTTAGCTAGGCGTGCACTGTCTTTCTATTCTGATTTGAATAAAATATGTCAATAATTAGCCACTATTTTTTTATAAACAGCGATATCTAAGAAAAATAAACAAAGGTATTTAACACATTTACACAATCACATTGTATTTCTTAAAACACATATATAGTGAAGAAATTAAAACCACAATGCTTTGTGTTAACACTTAAATATTAATCACTAAGATCTTGCTAAACGGCATTACGCGTTCCAAGTCATGGAGTTCCTCATCCAGAAGTGCAATGGATCGATATAATGAATACGTAAAAGACAATTCTCTTCCCGAGATTTGATTCTAAAGTTAGGTACATGATGAAGACGAACTCCATGCCTGGAAACGCCCTAACAAACGGACCGCGCGCCATCTTGCCTTCCTCTTCCTTGTCGTATCCTAATCCTTTACGTACACGCTCTTCCATACAGTACACACATGTACACACACTCCCTCTCCGAACAACAGCTTGTCTGGGGTGCGAGAGGTTCCTCCCCCCTCCCGCTTTTTTCCAATAGCAACTCACGCCAGTGATTACACTCGAGCCGGGAAGTAGCACTTGTTGCAGGCCCCGCTAAATCATGACTCCAAGCAAGCCAAGACACACATGTCGGGGCTTAGAGATTGTGAATTCTCCGCTGTCCGGAAGACGCCGCGTCGTTGGGCTGGGGTGCGCCGATGTCGTTTCGCGCGCCCGACATTACCCTGATTCGCCGGTCACTGTCCTGAGGGAAGCCTGCGAAATGTCGGGCGAAAACGTCGCACCCAGCCAACGACGCGGGTCTCCCGACAGCCGAGAATTCATGAATTCGAGCGCGAAGCTTACGTACACCGCTTAGAGATTGTCCCGGCTGGGGCGACTCGGCATCCCCCGCCGGTGGGGCATCCCCAGCTTGCCGACGGTAGACCGGCGATGAATCCCACCATCTAGCCAGGAAAGATCGCCACCACCTCCCGTGAAAAAACACGCACTACCCTTACGGGAATAATGAGCTTAGTGCTCAGAATCACTAATCAATTATCCAATCCAGTCCAATTATCCAAAACAGAAACAACAGAAACGTGTTAAACAAGAAAATTTTGTACGAAAAGAAAGAACGATGACCAGAGGCAAAGGATTCCTCGGAGCGTGATGTCCCGAACACAACGAAGGTCACGTGAGCGATGATAACGACGGTGTGATTGATGGTCGAAGTGAGTGGTCAGTGGTTGGGAAGGAAAATGGTGTGTGTAATCGAAAACACGAAAGGTCGATACCAATGTACATTGGCACGCTGACAGGAACGACAGTTTATTCACGAATCGGTAGCAACAATTGAGATCGCCTGTGCAGCAGGGAACGAGAGAAAGACAGGGTGGCAAACTAAAGAGTTTACAGTAGCTCAGAGGTATGGTGACAAAGGGACAAGGTGATTGAACAACGACGTGACCGGACGGTCTACCTACAAGCGGTCGCAACAAGCACACTCCAGAAACCGTATCAGCAAGGGATCCCTCGGAGCGTGATACCTCGAGCACAACTCGGGTCACGTGAGCGAAGAGGATGACTACAATATGATCGATGGTTGACGTGAGTGGTCAGTGGTTAGTAAGAAAAATGGTGCTTGTGATCGAAAACATGAAAGGTCGATACGAAAGTAGAATGATACGCATACAGGAGGACGCATACAGAATGAACGACAGTTCATTCACATTGCGGTAGCAACAATTGAAAACGTCTGTGCAGTTCGAGGAGAGAACCCGAGAAAGACAGGATGACAAACTAGCGATTTTATAGTGACTCAAGGGTAGAGAGACAGGGACAAGGTGACTGAACAACTGAACAAGGAGGTGGCCGAGCGGTTTACCTACAAGCGGCCGCAACAAGCGCACTCCAGAAGCCGTATCAGCACGGGATCCCTCGGAGCGTGATACCCCGAGCACAACGCGGGTCACGTGAGCGAAGAGGATAACGGGCAGCCGGGGGGGCGGGGGGCGCAACGACGCCGGGGCGGCACGAAGGTTATCGGCGGCAACGCCGGCCGCAGCGCGTTACCAAAGTTCGTTTTATACGCAGCCATAAATGCGCGCAAATTTTCCCCTCCGCGCGCGTATCTCGCGCCGGAAGTCGAACGCCGTAAACCGACGCGTCAGACGTGTTAATCCCCGGAAGCCGCCCCGGCGCCATGATGAGAATCTGTTTCTCGGGTTGCGCGGCGTTGCCATCCTTCCGGCCAGGCAGAGGTGGGGTCTTTTCCGGCGCGTTAAATTCAATGCAACGAGATGACAACGGGGGGAAAAAAGATATATTGGATTCCTTCACGGAAATCCTCCTTTCCGTTGCCGTAACTTGTGTCGAAGCTGGTGATGTATCGCTCTCTGCGGGATATATATTTTTTTTACGCCGATGCACATCGGGGGACAGCCGAGTAAAAATACACTAGTAGTAGGAGATGTAGACTCGGAATAACAATGTGTTAGAGAGTGGTGCACGAGTTGGAGCAGAAAAAAATACAGATAATACATGGGGAGTAAATTCCAAACTTGCTGCAGTCATGTTTGTGACATGGTTTGTGTAACATTGAAAATAAATATACTTCAGAAAAAGTAGAAAATGTATGCTTTGCGTCCAAGAGTTCTAAGCTACATTCTGGCAAAAGCAGAGATATCTCAGCTTCTAGGTTGAGATATTACAATCACTGTCTGAAAGACTGAAGATAATTGGAATTACATTTAAACAAATATAAAACATTAAAGTTTGTTATAGTTTCTTTATAGTTGTGTTATAGACACTTTTCCTTTTTTTATCTAAAATTCATCCTGAAGTTGTAAAGGGTGTAGCTGCTTTCGTGACTGTCATACGATACATGTACGTACATAACTACAGTTTGTCAAATATCAATCATGGAACAACAATACTGGAAAATAAAACTGTCATTTGGACTAAAGTTTATATTGTTCCATACAAAAGAGTGCAGCCACGAATTTCGAAAGAGCGCATCTCTCGAGAAATTCGTAAAGAATCAGCACCTATCGAGTCTGCAGCTCTCACTACTTTGAGGGTCTGAAAAGGAGCGCTCATTATCTACAAATGACACGCGGACGGCGAATATACTTCTCTTAACCAATATTTTTATTTCACGACTTTGATAATGTTGCTACATTAAACGACCTCTTTCTTATACACGTGGTAGAGAAAACGTTAAGTAATGCTGGAACAAATTGATTGTATTTGTAAGTAAATATAGTGTCAGAGGATCTGGCACCCCAATGCGTGTTGCTATTTTTAAAAGCGTTTGTCGCTCTTTGTCTCGTCTGATGCGTCTATCTCACCTGTCGATTGCAACGGTGGAAGGTTGTTAAGCTAAGCAAAATTTCAAGCACTGTTACCATGGCAAAGAATATTAAATGGCAAGCACATAAAAAGAGTTAGCATGGCTTAACATTTTATAGGTCGTGAACGCAATAAAAAAGACCATTTTATTTCCAATTTGCGTATGAAATACTCATGATTTTACTTAACAGTTGTAAATAGCACGAGAACATCTGTGCTACATTGTTCGACCACTAAATATTTATTAAATTGACATTGTCCTCCTCTCTAATAAAATGATACAAATCTTACAGTGTCAGAGAATCGCAATCTCTATTTCATCAATGGTTTACTGGACGTATTACCCACTACTTCCATTAACTTTCCTATAATATATAATTGCAGATATCACATTTCCACGTAATGAAAACTAGTGAATATTATCACTGCACACGAAATGCTGAAATCAAACTTAATCAACGCGAGTTCAGTCACGCCGGAGAGATGTCATGGAACAAACTATCATAAGAGCGAAACAACGAAAAAACGAGCTTATTGATCTTCTCGTTCACCGGAAATGTGACCAGTTAAAAAGGTTCACGTGAAATTCCAGATTTAAAAATAATCACCCACAATAACGCAGTGTGTAGGTCAAGTTCATAACGGCCAATCCGAAACACAAAAAAATTCCATATATGTTTTTAAATGCAATGCGCCAGGGAAGTCTCTGCGAAGAGGAACCTTTCTGGTGACTGATAGCAAAAAAAAATTATGTTGGTAGCACGAACTACAGCTTGTAACAGAAGAAAACCTAAATTACGTACTCACTACAATCGTAACATATGCTGGAAGTGTGCTTCTTCTTTACTTGCTTTCCAGTGATCTGTTTTCAAAATATATACACCTTTTAACAGAAGACTGGGACTCGGTTCGGTTTGGAGAGATTTTCCTGGCGCACGTTATCCACATTCATAACACTTGTGCATTAGTTCAAAGCCTAGCTCAATCCTCGAAACGTACGAAGTCGAGTACGAAGTCTCTGCGCAGTGGTACCTTGCTGGTGAGTGATAGCAAAAAAATTATGTTGGTAGCACAAACTATACTTTGTAACAAAAGAAAACCTAAATTGCATACTCACTACAATCGTAACAAATGCTGGAAGTTTTTGTCCTCTTCACTTGATTTCCAGTGATCTGCTTTCTACCAAAATAAATACAACTTTTAATAGAAGACTGGGACTCGGTTCAGTTCGGAGAGATTTTACTGGCGCACGTTATGCAAGACAGCGCATCCACATTCATAACACTCCTGCATTAGTTCAAAGCCTAGCTCAATCCTCGAAACGTACGAAGTCAAACCATACGCACCTCAAGTCTCCTCACACCAAAGAGACGGCCCAGGAACAACGAACGCAGATTCCGCACGCCAGGGTTGAAACCCGAAATTTCAAAAGGCGACCTGATGGGTTTGGCGGTGTCTTCGCGCGGCGTGGCGTGGCGTGGCGTGGCGTGGCGTGTGTGGGGGGCGTTAAGGAGCACCGCGGAAATCCGAGACGGGCGTGTAAGCGAATCCGTCATCAAAGGACCGCCGCGTCATTAAATGTGCACGCCCCGGGGCCGCGAACGCGTCTAATTGGACGAGACGGCGCCCCACGGCCCCCGGGCTTCCTCCTCTCCGTACCTCTTCCGGCCCCGCCACCGCACAGCCCACTGCACAGTGCACGACATGCACCAAATGCTTGGGAAGGGCGGATGTTGGAAGGGTTTTGCAGAGCTGTGAACCACTGCGTGAAAGTTTAGCTGAATTGGGATTAGAAATGACGAAAGTTAAATTTGAGGAACTGAATCTTGTGTTTACGGCAGACTTGCTTTCCTCCGCTGTTCAGTACCCCTCTTCGAAAATGATAAGGTTCGGTTATGGCTCTCGCCAGGACGTAATTGTTGGGCAACATCTCGTGAGGAATCAAGACTCACTTTTAAAATATGTATAATTTTTGCAATAAAACAATGATTAATATAAAGTTTGCAAGAAAGGAAATGCAAACGCAACATAACCAACACCAACTGCAAACGAACAAATTAAGTATTAAGCATCAATTGACGAGCTCATGAACAGAACCAGCATTTCTACAGCTAACAGTAGTTTCTTTTACTTACGTTCGTTGTCACTTTCGTTTTTCTAAAGGTATCAACACACGATACGAACCCACTTAGAGTTTGAGAGTATGTACTAACTCTAGCGTCACGACAAAGTTATGTGGAAAAACAATAGTTCGCCATAAATTAACAGATATTAACATTGAATTTGCATGGTGTACGTCATGCTGGTCGGCAGCTCTAGTTGAGCAGATGATAATGAAGACGATGTTGATCATGACGAGTTGGCATGACGCCATCACTGATCAAACTACTTCACCACAGTCTTAGAATAAAAACGTTGAGTAAAACGTGCCTATAATGTTCTTAATAATATTTTACGATAAGCTCCCTACGAAAACTCCCAACTATTCATTTTATTTCTTGCAAACGTTCTGAAAACACTCGCTGCAGTCTGCAACTCCGTCACTTATTGGAGTCTTTTTAACATCACGCTTACTCATCCAGGAGGGAGGTTTGCTGCTACTGAGCCCTCAGTAGGCGGTCATTGCGGTTCAAGAGCAACGCACAGCTCAAACCTAAGTGCCATACCTGACACCCTCTTCCTAGAGATTTAACATTTTAATATTCTGACACTATTTTCAACTGACAGTTAGGTGGATTCTGCTGTAGTTTGTTCGGTTCTTGCTTACTTCCCACGTAAAGTATCTCCAAGCACATATACATTCCACTCCTATTCTTGTGCTAATATCAAAAAGACAAATTTCATTTTTTTAAATTTACCTCAAAACACTTAAGATACTGGCATTACATAAGTATTTTTTTCCCAATTTTCTGTTAATGACCGGTCCTTTTCAAGTTCTTTTTACACACACACACACCTTCGCTACTGTCTAGTGTCTCTCACCACTTGTTCTTTGCACCCCCTGCGTCATTCCTCGGCCAACAAGCCCTGTTCTAGATTGTGAAGAATGGAACCTATGAAAGTAAGAGGAAAAAACATTGCTCGACTCTAACGATGGAAGTGATCCCAGGACGGGATAGGAATGATCGCACGCGATCTGTTGTTCGTTGTTTAAGGCAAGGCTGCTGTAGCGGGCAGCCCTTTAGGCGTGCCCTTACCCGGCATTAATGAGCAACCGGTATGGCTTGCTACTTTTCCAATCAGCTAGGAGAAGAGGAGGGAGGAGGCACTCGGGCGAGATCGGCTCTAGGCTAGTGAAAGATGAGTGGCACGCGGGCCGCCGTGGCCGGTCTGGCCCCAATTCTTGCATTTTGGTGAAAGGCACAGCACCATTATCCACATATATTGGTCGGAGAAATCTACGAACCGGGGAATAAACACATAAGTCGTTTCTAAGGAATATATTAACGTCTTTTATCCGGTTGAATTGTAATAGTTTTCTGGCCTTACTAAATCAGACGTTAAAATGTCTTGTAATTAATTTATTTTATTAACGTTTTTTGACCCACTTGGGGTCATAAGTCATTTGTCGTGCAAAAAAAGTCCACAATGCTATGATCAGCCAAGCTCACGACTGGTCACCCCACCATGTGTTGAAGCGTAGTGCACGTACGGGTAATGGTGTGTGAGTAAAGCGAAGGAAATATTAAACCCGATCCGTGGCTTTTTAGGATCCTGCTCCGGCATTCTGCTGGTGTTGATCAGATAAACCACAGAAAACAGCCGATCAGAGCAGCCGGGCGCTAGAATTTCCCTTTACACAGCGACTGAATTGAGCTAGCTATCTACCTAGTGTTGAAAATCCTGCCAGGACTCAAACAGTAGGACCTCCCGATCAACGCATTGAAATGACATCAGCTGATGCCCTGACCCCTTTCAGTCCGACTCCCTCCGACATTAACACATTGCACAGAATTTTCGGTCAATGGCTTCTCATAACTCGTAGACAGCCGTCATCTTTTCTTGGTGTATAACGTCTTTCATGCGTGACGGGTGGACCCAGAAGGCCTACCAAAACGGACCCCTTGCGACCACTGTGCCTCACCCCTCCCCTTCTCCTGCCCCCCCTCATTCCTAACGGCACCATTTCCTGCGTTATGTCGCAATGAAGACGGCGACGGTACCACTAAGGGAAATATACGCGAACCTTCATTTGCGTCGCAACGCCGTAAGACGCCGCCGCAAAGACGCGCCGAGCGGGTTTTGTTTCGTTCCGCGTCGTTACATTATGGATTTAGTGCCGTTACTTGCGCCTTGCGCACGAAATGAGTTATTTGAATACCAAAATGAGGATTCATGCCGTATCGAATGTTACGCAGAAGTATAAGAGTGGAAAGTTGCAGCTAATGGAATGAAATATGTGGAATTTTGAGGTAGTTTTTTATGGATCAGTGTAATGTTTCTTTATTTTGAAACTGTGAAACACTACTATTATTTTGATTTCTTGTGTTTTTAAAGCATATTTGTTTTACGTGCACTCTTATTTTAAGGCGATCCCGTTCTTATTTATGGGTTTATTAAAACAAATTTGATAAGATAAAATTGTGGAGAAAAAAACATTTAAAACGTACAACGTAATACAGCAGTCTCTAAATTATTCCGGTAACTGTAACCTCTAAACTATGCCTCAGTAGTTATTCTTTTGTACATTCAAGATATTGTAATTTTTCTGCACGTAAGTTATTGTAATAAATTTATATATGAGAGATTATTTTATAATGCCAATTATTGATTGAAAAAGCATCGCTCAGAAAATTCGTGGAGGCATGTTTTATCTATCAGAAAACAATAATAAGCTTCAAAAACACTGCTATCATCTTTTCAAATCTTCACGAAAAAATATGTTTACTGCATTTTAAAAGCCAATTATATTTCATTAACTTGATATTTTTAGAGTGTAGCAAAAATGGATTTATCGTAGATTCGTGCAACTCTGAAATCAATTACATTTCAAGTTGAATTTTTCTAAATTTCTTGTGGAAATCTATTTCCACTCAGCTTCCATCTGACCTTCTTTGGTCTCATAAATTATTCGTCTGTTAATCAATCGCACGAAGACTCTATATTGCAGCAACACAATTACGCATTAGCCATGCAATCGGTCTTCTGACATCTTTGCCTCAAGAAGGGGCCAACGTGGGCACGCTATAGGATTGCACGCTATCATGCTGATCCTTTCAGTTAAGGCCGATCCCATGCAAAGACCCATTAACAAAAGCGCTCGTGGAGATAAAATATTCACGAAGATTTTATTAATAATATGTAATCAAATAAGGAACGTGAGCCTAATTATACTCCACACAACGTAATAGCAAATGTGTACAAAAATATCCCTTACGAAATAAATTAATTAAACAATAACGTTAGACAAAACTATGCAAACACAACAATACTGTTTTCAATGCCGGACACTTTAAGGCCGTGTGTAGATTGAAATCAATCAAGAAATGAACACACTTCAAGAGCTCCATATAATATGGAGGTGTATGGTCTAAGTCACTAATTCGTATCACTACGGGATTATGGATAATAACTCCGTGAATTTGAGATATTCCGCGGCGTGAATAGATTATAATAATTTTTTATTGTTGCAAATAACCAGTTAAATGTATCTTAATTATGTTACTAATTACTGTTGACCATATGATATCCAAAACATGCGATAGAATATTTCTGACGTGTAAAAGAAACACAAAATTCAATTCTCAGGTACACATATTAATTACAACATACAACTGTTATTAAATTTCGTTTGTTGGTTGCTCCTACCCTCGCTCAACTGCAAAGTTACGAATCAAACGAACTAAAGGAAAAATTTCAATATCCAATATCTCAAATTGCCTGGATAAGAGATACGGAATAGATATTACTTGAATTCGTGGTATCAATAAAAGTTGGGCTGTCAAGAAATCCAAAAAAAAAAAAGAAAAACATTCGAAATATGAAGAAACTTCGATGTAAGAAGAGAATGTCATATATCAATAATATTGGACATTTCAAGAAAATTAGGAACATCAAACTTGGAGTAATCGAGGTTGAACTTCACCGTTAGGGCTACCACTTCACCCACTTGTACTCCTCCTTCAGCACTGCGGCTGCTGGCTCTCAGAAATGGCTCATCTCCTCACCGGGCGGCGGCCCACTTCCCGCACGCGCAGCCTATCCGATCTCTCGAGAGCGGCGGGAGAGGCATTGCCGCTCGCAGACGAGCCCGCAGACGCCACCTGCGCCCAGCTCCCCCCTCCCCCCCCCCAGTGCACATCCGCTATAAGTTCCCATT
>BOPP01000204.1:1692960-1717886 GCA_017312745.1 Gryllus bimaculatus
GCGATTGCGGTCTGCGGCGGCGGCGGCGGCGTCCGCGCTATTACGGAGAGGGATTTCGAGGGCGGCGGACGTCTCCCTGGGAGCACCGCTCGAAACCGTTAATTGGTCACTCTCAATACTACGTAAAAATCCGCGGCTAGACACCAAAAGGAAGATGAGAAGTCTGTTATTTTCTTAACTAAAATCTGTCTCGCCGGGGGCGTCGGCGAGCGTCCGCGATTTTTTTATTGTTTGCCCAAAATTTCTCTCTACTTCTCTTTAATGTTCTGTGAGTTTCTTTGGAACATGTTTTAGTGTTCATCATAGCCGTTAATAATTCTATCATTGCAATCGGTGAAACACTAATTTAATTATTCCATATGTCCATTATGAATTACATAAGATGCTATTGCCAATACAATGTTCTCTATTACATATTTCCATTATCTGCAGTACTCTAAGGGAAATTGCCGTATATTTTCCTATGCAAATAAAGATTGTCCAGGTCACTAAAACTCAGATGTTCCTTTAGATATCATTTTAAATTTCTGTCAAGTTAAGCTTCCGTGTATTTAAGTATAACGTTTAAATGGGAAGTAATTTAGCGGGAAATATGTGATGGTATTCTATAATCTGAAGAAATAAAATCATGCAGATACTATATATTTCACTACTTTATTTAACTGTTGCAATTGAAGGTAAATAGTTGAAACTAAGACGATAGCAAAGGCGCTCCCGACCATAGAAACAACGAGACCACAAAAACGTACGCATTTTCTTGGAACTTCGTGTTGACGCGAGTACTTGTATATATGGAAACGCCCACTGAAAAAAACGAATACGTCTGCCGCCCCCTTTTTGAGCAGCCAGTTAAAGCTCTTTTACACTCTACTACTCTTTTACCGAAAATAAGAATAGGCCAACGCAATGAGAAACGATGCAAAAGGTTCCAAGTATTTTCGCAATGAACACGTTGCACTGAACGTAACAACTCTTCGTACCTAAATATCACAGAGACCCCACCGCAGACGATTGTCGCCACCCCGAGTCACAAGAAGAGAATACTAGACTTCTCAGTGCAAAATACTTCTGAGATGTCTGTCTGTCCGGGCATAACAGCTTCTAACGGGGCAAAGGCCTATTAGTGGCGTCCCGACCTTGCGGCCATGGGTTAAGGGCTTACGTGTGGTTAGCACATAGACATCCTTTTCTCGACCTGAAAAGTTAGCTTTCGCCTTGTCACACGGCAACAAATACTGAGACACTGAAATGAACCGCACACTGTTATCTGTCCCGACCGGGAATCGAAAGCGGGATCTCGTCGTGGAAAGCGAGCACGCTGACCGGTAAGCTACCCTTGGGACAATTCTGAGGTGTAGTGTAACATTATTTCACGATGAAGTATAATTTAGCGCGGTATTTGTAACGCGAAGTGGATCTAGCAAAATTATATGATCAAATTGCACTACTTTCCACACCACGTTTCAAAAACTAGCGTGATAACATACTTCTGCGTATATGAGAGCTAAAATGTGTTAATGAGATAACTGTGATGTCGATAAGATAAATGAGAACGTAAATGTTCACGAGATTCATCTCATTACAAAAAGTATTTTGAACTCAACGGCTATGTACGGTATAAGGCTGCCGATTCAAGACTAAAGTTCTGCAGGTTTGAGTACAAAAGTTAAAGCTTCTGGCCTCATTCGACATATCCCTCATATGCTCTTATACTGAAAGTTGCTAAAGTTATACTATCACGCACATATGCTATAAAGTGGTGCGTGAACGGTATCAGAAATTTCGAACGATCATTTGCACGCATTTTATGTATTTTTAACACATGGTGGCGTTACTAATCATAAAATTATTAAATATATAAACTTCGTTGATCACAATTTATCATGTTTATCACAAAGACCAATTACCCTTATTTGAGAGCTTCATTCGTGAAATAATGTTTTACTTTTTGTTTTTACTATCATTGCAGTCCCTTATTAGATGGATAAAGCTCGTTTTAAAATGCTATTTTTTGTGATACGAGTTCATTACGGTACAGAATTTCGATTAATCACAACAGTTTTCTAACCAAGATATATTAGGTAATTCGTCATCGGTGTTCTTTCAAATATTTCGTTCGATTGTGTTCTCAATGCAGAGTCGATTCGTGCCTTCTCCTTTTAAAGAATTTCATAATTATATTCTGAAGATCCCTATGGGGAGTGTGTCAAATATTAAGTTCATAGTAAGTGAGAACTGATAATTCTGAGTACTTTTAGAATTAAATTGGATGCTAAACTCACTCTTGCACACATACACGCGCTTGTTCTTTACTCGTAGTAATAATTACATTATCATTTCAAAATTCTACACATTAATCCGCCATCTTTCTTGCGCTTTGTAACTGTTCACAAAAACTCAAATTCACTCTTCTCTCGTAACTCATTCCTAAGTACACTACATCCATACAACATACATCAAACAATAATGCCCTATTTTACGAGGCGAGGCTCATGCCATCAGATCTACTATTCCGCTTGAAGTCGTAAGCTTCCGCGACCAGAGTCATGTGGGTGATCTGGGCTGTCCGGGTGACGCCGCGTCGAAGGCTGAGTTGCCGACGTTTCGACCTTCCTGTCGTGGTCTTCCTCAGGCATACCAGCCCTGATGAAGACCACGACAAGGTGGTCGAAACGTCGGCAACTCAGCCTTCGACGCGGCGTCACCCGGACAGCACAGATCACCCTACTATTCCGCCTGACAGGGCAAACTTCGCTACGCTTCTTTCGCCATCAAGCAGAGAACGCTGTAACACTCGGGCGACGAAACTGCCGATTTTGAATTTTGCTTAGGGACTCCTTTAAGGCTTGAGAATCTTTTACATGCGACAAGCGACTTTACCTCCCCTCGGAAGGAAGACGTATGAAAGACTTTTCTTGCCCACTGCTTCTATCGGGTATGGACAGGAAGGGGAAGGGGAACCAGGAAGATTCTACTCAAACATGGTTACAACAGTCCGATAGGTAAACATTTCACCACAGAAGCCGCAAAAAATAGACGCCAGATACACGTTTTATGCGCCGACTACTTTCCATAAACGAGTGATATAATTATATTGCATATTATGCAAATATAACCATAATAATACAATAAATACAATTTAAAAGTATAAGAATATTGTCAAATCTATAATCTACTAAAACATATTGGATTACTGTGGAATTTAGAACGATGTAGTACAATATCTTGGAATATATATATATAAAAATCTTCCGCAAATGACAAATTGTGTACAAAGTAGAAAAAAACTGATTTTGCATTGCTTAGCAGCGTTTTTCTCTGTTTCAATTCACACTGCTTCACATTATTTTATTGGCTTCACTTCGCTAAAACTCTTCGCACTACACTTATTTTCTGAAAAATTATCAAAAAATAATGATTAAACAAAAAATGTCAAAATTGTAATTGTGAATTTTTACCTGCTAACTTGTTAATTTGTTTGGTACGTCTGTTTTTTTAATGTGACGGTATTTTTTTTAAATTTTTACTGACCGTTGTAAATATATTATCAGCTTATAAAAATTTTATCACTTGACTCTAGTAAATATTTAATGCGATTTCGCAGCCATGTTTAAAAAATGGAAATATGTACTAAAACAGGTAATGATCACTAATTGTTGTAGAAAATTCTAAGTTTCATTTGCTCTGTAAAATACAGATTTTCTAAAGAGGCATGTTAATTATCTTCTTAACTGCCAGGAAGATTCTAATGCAGAAAATTGTTATATTTAGAAGTTATTTCTATCGAAGAGGAAGACCATTTTTTTCACCTGAACTCTTGACTTAAAATTAGTACAGTAACTTTAATGTTCAAGAGGTTGTAGAAAATGGACAAGACACAGAAGTATTTCTGTGAAATAAATGAAACAAAACTTAATTAGTACACAACATAGTTCTGATAGTGGGTTTTATCCGGGCTTTAATAATAATAATAATAATAATAATAATAATAATTATTATTATTATTATTATTATTATTATTATTATTATTATTATAACATTAATATATTTGCCGCACTGGGAATGTCAATCTATTAAGAATTTATCCATGGTCTTTATTTGTATGAAAATTATTAACACCCTCTTATTTTATTTATTTAATTATCCTACTATCCTATATGACACTCGAATTTTCACTATCACGAAAAATGTATATGTGTGGGTACGATAGATCGCCCGTACGGATTTCCGATGACAAAATATTTACAAACACGCGATTACTTATTCTAACATGGACTGGGGAATTCTCTAGGCCGTCCTCTGAAATAAATATACTTACAACATGCCACAAATTATTTTGGTAGAAAGACGTAGTGATGAACGAATTTTAGATCTTGCTGCGTACAATTAACCACAGGAGAACCTGTGTAGTGTCCACTAACAAGCAGAAAGGCACCAATAGCAGCCGATAATGTAGTTCTTTTTTACAATGAACAACAAACCGAATTAAACATCGTCTTTATTTACAGAACAAATATCAAAAACCGAATGTTTTGCAAATAGGAACAAACGTGTCAAATGGACAAAATAGGAGACTAAATTGGCAGTTCATTTCTCGTGACCCACTCCAATATAATAGAGACAAAATACGCAGCTCAACACAAATGACACAACTCAACACCATTCAACTCAACGCCAACAAAAACGGATTATTTAAAAGAAAAGTGAACAACAGAACACAATTGACACCGCCACTACCCAAATACAACTTTTTACTAAACGGGGCATCCTGCGCTCTTCGGCTCCATTATTATTAAACATACAATGAAATAACCCACGGGAGGCCTAAATCAAAATTACACTGAAAATATCTATTTTTCTCAAATTAGCGTCAATATCATATAGTTTATGAACTCTGTAGACAAATATTGGCTTTCAGGTGTCAGTTTTGGTCATGCTGGCTAAACCATCGAAAGGTCATCATATAAATGAAAATTAATATGTTGTAAAAGATTTAAACTTGCATGACTACGTGTAATATGCTGTGCCCTTCATTACACGACCACCTCGCACTGTTTCTGGCCAGCACAAGAGCTAGTTTCTTATCAGTGTAATGGCCCCGCCGAATGACTTATAAGCGAATGGGTACGGTGAATGAACTTGCGTTCCCACCCAATATAGGAGTGAATGACCATCTACTGCCGGAGCAACGTTCATAAACAACTCTGATGTAAGAGATATTAACCTTCAAAATCGATGTTTTTGTCATACTATAAGTTTTGTCTCCTATAATCTAATGTCTACGCCAAATATTCTTAAATGGTTCAATGTATGACTCAAATATTGTACTTCTAATTTTATGTAATCCAAAAAAACTAGGTACTTAAGTGAAAATGTTTACTTGCTCACATATTCTCAAAACGTTTCCGGAGTTGTATTATGTTATACACCCAAACCCTTCACATCATGACAACCAATTGAGCTACAAACAGTTCATTTCCATTCAAGCAAATGACCGTCCTTAGGACTGATCATTTTCTGGTTCCCCTTTACCCTCGCCCCAGAGGTCGCTTGCTTGCTCCATTAAGTTGGCTACTCGCTGCAGCTTGGGACAGGGACTCAACTTCCCCTTTACCATATTTAAAATTTAATATGCATATTTAAAAATGTATGATCCTCCCCCTTCGTCCTTGGCTTTAGCGACGCAAGACCTTCCTAGCGGATCGTACGGATTGCATTTCAGGCGTACAGCGTCGATAGGAAAAAGAAAAGCAAAGCTCGTAACAAAAGGACAGCAAAAATGCAAAAGAAAGAGTAGGAAGGCGTTAAAATGAAAAGCGATAAAAAATAATTAAAAAAATAGAGGAAATAGTGATTCATAGAAGAATAATGCTAGAATAAAACTTATACAACATGAAAACGGACCCAAAACAAAACATCGCTTTTTTTAGATACGCGGATGTCATAAAATGGTTGGTTGATTTGCTCACAGACCGTAAACAAAATTTCATAAAGGTAAATGACATTTTAGAAATTCCATTTGATGAGATAAATGTTTTGTCCTTTTTGAAATTTGGAAGCTAAAATCGACAAACGATGTGTTTCTGATTAGCATCATATTCGCAGCGTTTTGCATTAAAACAACGAAATACGTATAACTTAA
The DNA here is from genome assembly GCA_017312745.1 of Gryllus bimaculatus. Lineage (NCBI taxonomy): Eukaryota > Metazoa > Arthropoda > Insecta > Orthoptera > Gryllidae > Gryllus > Gryllus bimaculatus. The sequence goes on from BOPP01000204.1 coordinate 1,699,103, forward strand.
TATCAACCCTGAGACAGCGGTTTGACTGCGTGAGGTGAACGTGTGGAGCTCATTAATTTTGACTCTACTACCCTCTAGCGATTACATTTTATGGCTTTATAACCAGATTTAAGATAATACTAGATAACAACATTAAATTTATATTCTTGAATGCAGTATTACTTGCCATTAACAAAATTATATTAAACGCAAGATAAGAAAAGATGAAGGCTACACTTACATGGAACTTTTCGGGCAAACAAAGCACTTTGTCTTGATTGTTTTATATCGTTTGCTGAAGTACAAAGAGCGAATCCTTGTTTGTGGAATTTTCGCATGCAAATATAGAATAATGATATAATTTCCGTTGAATAATAGAATAATGATATAATTGCATTCAATAAGGCCACATTTTCTCATATGGCTAATAACTTACACGAATAGAAGGAATAGTTAGAACACATTCTATAAAACAAAATTGTATGTGGATTGAATCTCGTTCAGTCCACATATTAGGTAAGCCAAAAACCAAACATTTCTGTGTTTAGTAAATATTTTAACACCATGTAATGCGAAACGCAATTTTAAATTATCAAACAGTTTCAACACATTTTCTCTTAAAATGCCGAGTACTTTGTGTTCTTTTTTAAGACTGAAGACGAGGGGATAAACTTTATTTCTGCCAAGACTGAACAATATCCCTTTGGTACATTTGATTATGTATTTTTTTCTCTTTACTCTCTTCTTCTGCTTCTTCTTTTTTTTCTTCTTTTCTTCTTCTTCTTCTTCTTCTTCTTCTTCTTCTTCTCCCTCCATCTTCTTCTGTCCTTTTCCTCGTCCTGCCCCTGCCTCTTTTCTTCCTGCCCTTCCTCTCCAGAAATAAACTTTACAAAATTTCCGGATTCATGAAAGATAAATATGAAAGTATTTCTTTGACGACTTCACAATTAACAATATATGCCAATTCAAAATGTTTAAAATTTGAGAAAATGTTGATATATATAAACAGCTTCTCCATTTAAGCAAGTGACACTGCAAACTACCGAGGGAAAACAAAGCAGAATCCAACCACCAAATAATCGAAATCTTAAGATTGTTCAATCTCTCAGAGTATTCTTGATTTCGACCTCATCTACCCGTCCCACCTCCTCTCGTAATTCTCATCAGCAGGGTCACAGAAATGTTTGAATACAGAGACAAAAAAAATTAAATATTTATTGGAAATGTTCACATTTCACTACACATGGGTGCATAATGTTCTTTAAAAGTTTCGAAAATACTGTTGAAATGATATCTTCACGTTTGATTTTCTCGCTTATTAGCAACGATTAAACGAACGATGGAGAGTCGTTTCAGAGGAAACAATGGCCGGTCAATGACACTCTCGGGACAGTACGATCCCCCATCCCGCGCAGTCCGTGTCCCCCATCCCTTCCCATCCCATTCTGTCCCCTTTCACGGTCTCGTCTCCCCTCCGCTCCCCCGGCAGCGCCACACACGCGAGATGTACGAGGCAGGCGGGGTCGCTGCAGCGTGTGCGGTTACATCTGTAACGCGTAATAGACTCGATAAGGAGGCAATACGGGGCCGCTGATGCCATACACGCCACGTGGATTTACGAGCCGTCATGACGAGCGTTGCGGCACGTAACGGCGCTCTGTGTGTCGCCCCCCCCCCTCCCAACCGCCATCGCTACCCCACCACCACCACGCCTCTTCTGAAGCCGGCGTGCTCTTTTCGGGAGGATTTCTGTCGATACGGCCTGCCAAGTTGGTGTTAGTGGCGGGTGAACGCACTGTAGCTCAGTCCCTAGGTCTCTGATCTAGGAGAAAAATGTTTAAGTCTTTTCTCAACAGTTCCATATGTTTTTGAGTGCGCTGAATTTGAATTTTTTGTTTGCCGCCCCGACAAAGGATGGCTTTGCAAAGAGAATTCAAAAAAAAAATCAATTTCGCACTTCTTCCCCAGTTTTGTGCATCTATCTCCAAAACTATGCTTTTATCAAAACAGATAGTGTTTACAAAATTGAAGAAGACAAAATTTAGTACAAATGCATAAATGAACATCAATTTTCTAAATAACTGTACAGGCGCTATAGTGCGGTACAAAACGGTGGCTTTTTGTCCTGGACAAAATGGGCGAATAGCTCTCTGCAGCTCTGTAAATCTCGCAGTGTCGCCCTATTTTTATCATATGACGCCCGAAAACAATTTTTCTGAATGAATTATTGGCTTTGTTGAATGATTAACACCCCAATACTGACAAGCAGCAGAGTCGTGTTTACTCACAAGGAGAATCTCTAAAACCCAGCCTTTCGTAGCCAAATGAAGACGAAAAGAGAATAGGCAATACGCTTGGTACAATCAATTCATTGAAAATTTGTACCAATAATTCATGCAATTTATCAATATGCGTCAAATTATAACATAAAAGTAAGAATAAAACAAAAGAGGAAATTTTAGGTATGAAACAAAAATATTGAAACAAATAATGAAATTGCAATAAAACAATAGTTTTTTTTAAATTAGTTAATTCAATAAAGAAAAAAATCCGTGTTAGGTTAGCTGAAACGTATATGATTGTGTGATGCTTACCATGCGGAGAATCGAAATTATACCTACTGCTGTGGGACAGAGGCGTATCTAGGTATTCAGGCGCCCATGGCAAGAATACAATTTGCACCCCTCTTAATGTACTTCAATTAGGGTTGTTGTAACTTTTTTAGCGGTTAAGCTCTAAATAGTGGCCCTTGTGAGTGGCGCCCATAATATGTGCCATGTCTGCCACACCGTACATACACCTCTGCTGTTGGAACTCTGGCAGAAGAAGTCAAATTTCGCAGAGACTAGAACTAGCATTCTCTTTAGAAGTATAGCTAGAGAAATGAGACTATAGTTCAGACAGAAGGAAAAGAGAGAGCAGAAGATGTTTGGTGTATGAAACGGAAGTACCGCCTTTCAGTAAGTTTAGGCACTGTCTAACTTTCAGCTGTCGACAGCAATGTCATGAGCCGCATGAGAAGATGCTCGAAGGTAGGAAATTTTGGCACGGCTTAGCGCACAGCAGTTGACTGCAATCTCGATCTTCTGCGCATGCGCAGACACACAAAAGTGACACGAAACTCGAACTGCGCATGTGCAGAAGACCGATAGTGCCGACGATTGCCGTAAAGCTTTGCCGTTAAAAATCTCCCTAGTGATGCAAAACTTGAATAGCGCTTGCGCAGATCGTTATTGCTGTCGAATGATGTAAGTTTATGCCGTATCGTATCAGGTGTGTCAGTGTTAAATCTTTTGGTAGGGCAACACATCATACATATCTGGGAACTTACTCCAAGATTACAATCACTATGGTCTTGTTTTCAAATTAATACGATTGTTCATTGTTTTCCCCATGAACAATTACATTATTATTGTGTAATCACAGACATGGATATATTGATTCTACGTCAAAGATTGTCTAATAATAATGAAGTATCTTGTGTAATTATGGGGCAAAAAAAATAATCACAGTCTTCCAAAACAAGGTAATATAGCGATGATTAGATAAAGTGTTGATATCCCGTGATTCCCTACCCACATATTATTACATAGTGATGCTCAATTCATTTTCAACCCAATGTTTGCTTGCGAAGATATAGTTTATAGGAAAAAATTTGGTTCTAAACTTTTTATTAATATTTAAGATATTCTCAATAGTTTTATTCCTATTTTTACGTTATAATTTGAGAGTTATTGAGAAATACTAGGGTTGGTGGAAATATATGATCAACATACTGAATTTTACAGAACGCATTCTCGAAACTCTCCCGTTTCTTAATTTTGGTTACCTGAGGCTGGATATTGCAGACACTCCGCACGAGTAAACACGTCACTGGTGATTTCGCAAGGATCGGAATATTTATCACTCAACAACGCCAATATTTCGATCACAACAGTTGTTTTCAACCATGATGAGGTGAAACTAGAGCGCCGCCGCGAGGTAGGCGGGCGGAAGAAAGCTTAATCTGTTTTAGCCAGAGGATCCAGAAGTCGCCATTTTTCAATGCACCTTAGAACTTCCCGATTAGTGCCGCTGCACAGAAAGCGGCAATGCTTGGCTTTGAGCTATACTCAGTCCCGGAAATTTGAATTATGACGGTAACAATTATAATAAATAATAATAATAATAATAGTAAATTATAGTAATAATAGTAATTAATATAATAATAGTAATAATAGTAATAATAGTAAATAATAGTAATTAATAGTTAATAAATTAGTAATAATAGTAATTAATAGTAATAATAGTAATAATAGTAATAATAGTAATAATAGTAATAAATAGTAATAATAGTAATAATAATAATCATAATAGGAATAATTATTTATTTTGTCAATTAGTTGTGGGCCCTAATAAGTCCAGGAACTTATCGTTAGCTGCCCATTATAGGAATTACAGTTGATTACTGAGTACATTTGATTTACTGGACAATTAAGATTCAAGTATACACTTCAGTGTCTAATAAAGAAATTATGCATATAATACTGCAATAATAAAGAAAACGGACAATTACAAAAATACATTTCAATGTCTAATAATAAATATAAATATAACTATAAATAATACTAAACATACATAATGATACAGAATAATGATACAAGACTTTTGCAAGAAAATAATTATTTCTATTACTCTATTACTAAGAAAGAAAATTAAGAATGAGGAAAGATAATTACATTATTAGAAAATAATAAAAATAATAATAATAATAATAATAATAATAATAATAATAATAATAATAATAATGATTAAGAGCAGAATGTTTATCATGATTGTGACAAATTTCCTGTCAGTTCTGAAAGATATGACCTGAAATAAGTCATGTTATTCAGTCTATGGGGATTACAGTTAAATTAAAGAAACGACCATTACAAAGCCTTGCAATCGCTATCTAATGAAGCCACGAAAGTTTCCCGAGTCGTTTCATTCCTGACGCGATATGACGTAGACATTTATTTATGATTCATTTCTATCGATTCGGTCACATCGACTCAACGGCAGCGGTTCGGAACCGCGCGAACTTCCTCGCGGGTATCTTCGGTCACCATCGACACTCGCAGGGTTATCTGTTCTCCAGAAGAGTCCCAAGACTCGAGGACTCTTTCGTTCTGCGGAATGTATGCGCGCGCCGCGTTGGGCGATCAGCGATTCCCTCTCAGCCCACGCAACGACGCGGTGGCTGTGGTGGGGGCGGGGGTGGCCGCGGTGCGAGGCGCGCCAGTGAATGTAATACGGGTTTTAAGGGACGAAAAATCACCCCTTTACCACTTGCATGCCAGGGACGTATAAGGATTTCTTCGTATTTTTTAACCAGGATTTTAATGAAGATATCAGCTATCAGAAAGAAAACATCATTGTGCGTTTAAATACGAGTACCAGGATTCTAAACACGCAGTATTTGATGTATAATTCATTTAATACTTTTGTTATTCAATAATTTAAATATAACACAAATGTTAGAAATAACTAAGCTATTAATGAAAACACTGCGATAAAATATTAAGGGTGATATATGATGCTCTGTTTTAGCACATGATACAGTAGAAATGGATAGAACCTCTTAGTCTTCCATTTAATTCATATAAAATTAATCGTTATCGAGTTAAGTTTAACGAACGTTAAAAACGTATTAATATGAACAATTTTAGAATTTTAATCAGTTGACATTGGTACCAGATGTTTTAGTGAAAGAGCCATAATTTTTGAAGGTTGGTTCTCAGATATAAACGTAACCATTGTAACCAACTGCCAACGCTGACTACATTGTGACGTAGCAATGGTAGAATCTGTTTTGCTACGTGCTTTTCTAAATTTGGACAGCAGAGGTAAAGCGCTCTTTATCTGGAATGTGGAAGGGGGAAAAGTGAAAGGGTCAGCCATTGTTAACCGAAGTTAGGCTGTGTTTCAAATCAAGGTCCTACGTTTTAGCAAAAACTAAGATATATCAAACACTACGGTTCTTGGTATTTATATATGTGTTAATTTATATCCTTAGTTTATATCCGTGTTAGTATTACAATTACGACGACAAATAGCCGATTAATTTTAGTAAATTTTGATCAAGTTATTAATATATTGATTTATTATTGTTTTCGCGGGTGTGAACTGCTATGATATTTGTTCCCGTAAGCGTCGTGCATGTTTTATCACGGGATACGCCTGGGATCCTCAATCGCTAGATGAAATCCTGGCGCCAACCTACACGTCGACTGGTGGGGTTTTCCTCAACCAGATATCTCTCCCAGCGAGGCAAGGGACAAGTTCTAAGCTTCTGTTTGATATCTGTCGGCTTGCAGAGTTTTGTTCAAAATTCCTTGCTGCAAAATTCCTTCAAGGTACGTTGTCGATACTTTTTTTTGCCTGAAAACTCCATTTCATACTCGAGTGATACTGCTCCCGAACCCTTCAAATATTCTAAACAATTGAAGTAAAAGTAATTTTTGTTAGGATTTTTAGGTAGAAGAAACCGGTTATCTTCTACCCCACAATGGAGTTTACGTAGAACAACACTATGCAATAACATGTTGGAAACTTTCTCGTATATGGGGTGAGAAGAATACTAGACCCTCCGGGGCACACACGAAAGGCAAACGGTACACTTTCCCATTCGTGCGGGATTCAAACCTGCGAACATTCGTACCGAGGCTCTGAAACTGCACATACTCTTAGCACACTCAGCCACCCCAGTTGAAAGTTCACAATGCACAAGATTTATTCAAAATATATTTTTTATTAAAAATTAAATTTAAAAAATCATACTTCTGATATTGTAACATTCGTAATAAAACTGCTTGTAATTGCTGCTCATTACTGTTTGTTAACAATCGAACATAAAAATTGTCTCATTTTTTATAGCGAGTATAAGAAAAATAAGTTTTCGAGTTTTGCATGTATATTTATTTGCACTAGATTATGAAGCCATATTAACTTCTGAAGTGGTTCAATGCAAAATGGCGAAAACGTTCTATGTGAATGCATTAATGCAGTTTAAATGAAGTCGTTACACTAAAAAAAACAAGTAGATATTCTGATATCCTGTACATATGCCTATGTCTTTAATAGGTATATATATATATATATATATATATATATATATATATATATATATATATATATATATACCTATTAAATATATATACAAATAAGTTATAGCTTATACCATGTGATTTGTGGTTTTTTATTTTTTTAATTTCTTCTATTCGTTTGAATAGTTACACATCACGAAATCATGATTCTATAGTAAATATCCTTGGAATATGTCTCATTCTTATTTATTTTATACTACTACTTCAGATTATATTTCATATTTATTCAATTACCACAAAACAGTCGTAGGGTGTGAAATTTAAAGCCAGTTACACTTTATAAATTATTACATTTTTATGTGTTCTTTTTCTTTCTTGTGGCCCTACCAGACACAGAACCGTCATCAGTCATCTCATTTCTGATGCAAATTACCAGCAGAACGATTAGTGGTGGACAGTTAACAGCTTGTGAAAGTAGTGCAACCGTCATTCCGATATCAGTAAAGTTCCCACTTTGAATTTTTGGAATTTTGAATATTTTTAGAAGATCGTATTACTCGACAATTCAAAAGTTTATATATTTATCATTAAATATGAATATATATTTATTGAAATATTAAAGAGTATTAACTCAAAACAATCAATTAAATGGAATAATTCAACATTATAATTAAACAATACATTGTCGAAAATTGTCAATAACAGTCTTTTACACATTCTTAATAAACGAGCAGTAATTCTTTTCTTCAAATTTGCCGTTTACTTAATCGACATACATAAATATCTTTGTATATTTTGTGTATTGTTTTTTTGTTGGTAATTAGTGACTATTATTTTAGCAATATTTTAAAATTTCTTGAAAATCAATACTCGCTATTTCTTATAAACCTGTAAAGGACTTCAAATTGTTAGAATATAAAAGTAGTTTAACTTTTTTGAATCTCAATTTATCCCTGATTTTAGATTTAGATTTATTTAGACCAAAAAAAGTAAAAATCGTATGTGACGTAAGGGAGAGAACATAAAATAATAAGATAAAATAAGTGTGACGTATGAAGGACAGTATATGTGACGTATGGGGTTGAAGATAAAATACAGATAAAAAAAATAAAAGAAGATACCCTTCTTTGAACAATCAAACGTTTTGAATTACTAAACGTCAAAGTAAAGATACAAATGGCGTGACAGAATAAACCGCAACGTACATGAACGAAATTGATTTAGAACGAGAAGACAACTCAAATGGCTTGGACAGCTACAAGGGTAGTCGCACGACTCATAATGCACGGTTGTGGTGTGGACTTCCGTGTACGGCGAGGATATTTTTATTACGTGACTTTGACATAAACGGCACTTATCCTGTCGTACCACTCATTTTTCATAATCTTTTTATAAAATTGGTCAACATTACCCTGTCAACGCATTTTTCCTTGAAGAGCGATGCTCTCAAAACCCGCATTGGTCATTCGAACACAGCGGTGGATAGTACCTTTAAACGTTGTCACATCAACTATGCCGTTTGTGAAAGGAAGAAGGCGGCGAGCCGTCTCTACACTGATTGGTGGGTTAACATCTTTAATAAATATGATTCTCACTTCCCTCCAGGAATAATATTTACTTCTATATCTATCTCAAAAATTTCTCTGACTTCTAACGATTCTCCCACAAATTTCCAGTGGTTGGGTGACTTTTCCAGAGCAATGAAATTCCCTGATTTTTTGAGAAAATGTCCACTTTCTCTTCTATCCATCTCCGTGGAACGAGTTGCGTAGACGCAAGTGGCATGATGGAAAGAGATGGAGGAGGCGGGGTCTCTTTACGCATCACATCCGACTGAAAGCAGTGAGCTCCAGACACCAGTTTGCGTCACAATATTAGCGGGAATTTTAAATCCCATAATTGTCACCTTGTAACAAGTTATTGAAACATATATATGGAGCAAATTTTTAAATTGCATCTTTATTTGAATTACCATCGTGTTCATTCATTCTTCGTGTTATTTTAGGTTGGTCACCGTTGAAACTTCTCACTATATGCCACTTTCAAAGTGTTTCTCACCACTTCTCGCTCTCGGTTAACGTCTCGTTTGGCCTTTCAAACGAAGTGTCCGTGTTGTGGTCACGTGGTTTGTGACGCAAACTGGTGCAGCGCAGAGCGAGCCAAAATGAGTGCCCACCCATCTCTTTGCCCCGTGGCAAGAGGCCCACTGCGAATCGGGAACGGGGTGGGGGGCGCGGGCGGCGGCGGCGAAGCGGTCGCGCTGCGGGCGGTCGAGTTACCGCCCCCCCGCCCATTTCGTCCCCCTTCGTCCCCCGCGGCCCCATCCGCCCGCGGCGCCCGCCCTTGCGCCGCACTTTGCCTTTAAATATGCGCAAAGTTGGGCGCACGCTATCAAAAATTCATCCCCGAAAACTTCCCGCCCATGTTTTTGAATCTTCCAGCGAGCGCCGGGCAACGCGGAAGCAAATTCACGAACCGAAGGGAGCCCCGCAAAGACGCCCCCTCACGACAGGGCGGGGCGGGAAAGGGCGGAGGCAAATGGGCCCTTGAAGGGACACGTGTTCCCCTTCAACGCCACGAGCTAAGTTTGCTAAAAAAATCCATTGTTTGGAAATGTTCGCGCAAGTCATGCATCTTTATTTAAAAATACTACATGAAAACCTACTGAACTAAGGTCCTTTTACACATTAAATGAACGTAAAATATACTTGTGCTAGTTTGAATTAAATATAAGAGTTTGTCCCGGGTGGGGTGGAGCTGGTGGGAGATACCTCGTTGGGTAAAATTGCCTCGTTGGGTTATTCAAGTTCACCGCCCCCTCCCGAGAAAAAACATCTACTGCACTTACAGGAGTAATGGCCTTAGCTGTTGATACGCATCAGTGGCATTCAATCGACTGTAATATACCGCTCAGCGGTTATTTGGGGAGTCTACAGATATCAAAGATAAACCTAACTAGACATATTTTTAGGTATGTATCAAACCCAAATACACGAGCGTTTTTTACGATGAGTTATTCACACACAAAAGTAGCCCCAAATGTGGAGATAAGCCTCTGAGCACACACCATACAATTTTGTTGGTATTTATTTCTTTTCCAAAATTCTGTGGGCGGGACGCCACAGAACCACCAACGCCCACCGCACTCATTAAATGTCAATTGTAATGATTTTTTTCTTTTACCAGAACATCATTCAGTACAGTACCTCCCAAATGTAACGTTATGTCAAATGTAACGTTACCATCAAACATGTGGTATCTCTGTAGGTCGCATTATTTTAATAATGTGATTTTAAGTGAGAGAGAGAATGTACACTGCACCTTTTGTAACATTCAGGTTTTGTGGATTTCCTGTGTCTGGTGATCCTGGGCGTGGACAACGGTTAATGAACATTCAATTGAAGGGCAAGCATGTAAATGTATGAGTTGCTCGTTAAAACAGACTCAGTGATGCTGGTTAAAGGAAATTGATTCGAAGCGTCTGTTAAGTGAAACGGAATAGAGATAGGTTTCAGTGTTCTCTTTTGTAGGAAACATGAATTGTTCGGATTCATTCTTTAATACCATCCGATAATCAATTACTCCATTGAATCATTTCGATAATTTAAGCATATTCACTTGCAAAACAAATAAATAACAATTATACTGAAGGAAATAGCCATGTGAAATAAAACAGAATAAGCAATATAACATAGAATCATTAATTAAAAATTAATGCAAACTCAAAAAATAAATTTCTAACCCCGCTTTTAAAGTAGTGTTTGTTTTAAAATATTGAAGAACGTAGGCAATACATTTCTTTATCAACGGACCAAAATAATTAAATGTGTAACGTGTCAATGATTTGTTTTCGCAATACTTCAGGTTTTTTAATCATGTTTATATTATGTTATATACTCTAATTTTAATTCTTACTTCTTTCTTTACGTAAGCGCATTGGATCTTGACACATTTAATCCGTGCATACATCTAGCACTAAAAATCATAACTTCAATTATTCGCTTTTTTTAAATTAACACCTGCTTATATGTTCAATATTGATCAAAATTTTCGAGACACACAAGCAGGAGGAATAAACATGCAAAGATATGGCTACATTTCAATAGCTCACCGAAGGTAAACTCGGCATTTTCCAGACCACTAGCCGCGAAAGCATTTAACATTTCTATTTATACACCGTGATTATTGTGCAATCCAAGTTAATAAATATTCCCTCAACTGCCAAATGAGATTTTTTAACTTTTGTACTTTAAAATTCACAGTGAAAGAAAGGATTATGCGTTCGCTTTTTGAAAGCCCTTTCAAACAAGCTCTTTTCGTTTCCTGGAAGCTGCCCTGCTGGCGTCCGAACCGCCCGTCTGTTTCTCGCGAATTGACCATCGAGTAATCATTAGTATCCGTCCCATTCGAAGCGTTTTTCAGGCTGAGGCTTAATTATGCACGAGTACATCGACTGCTCTTAGTGAGAAACAACGCTAGATTTCAGAATATTATTGCATGCTTCTGGCTGAGGGTGGGGCTAAATAAGTTACAGTGAAAAAACCACATTGAATACTGCAGAGCAAAAAACAATTGTGCTTTAAAATGTCACTGTTATCTCAGAAAACCAGCTATATAGTGAAGAAAAACCAAGATCCGTGAAGAAGATTATTTTAGCGGAATTAAATCTATGACTCGCTGCTATAGCGTATTCGCAGGAAATATACACACCGTAATGAAAAACGGAAGGTCCCATTAATTGGAAAGAATTAGACAAAACCCAACAGTCGGACACTCTTATCGTTCAGTTGCAAGGTTTACCCTGGCGGATAACGGAGCAGTGCCCTAACCCAACAACTGCTATCGATCATTTTTCTACCTGATCCAGGTCCTGGTCCGCTTCCCTAGCCCTGTACCCATTCCACATAAACTAGTCTTGGCCTAACTGATTCTCCTAACTGTGACTTTGGGAAGATGGAGACCCCTATTCACTTATTGTGCGAGTGTCCAATGTGTAGGCTGCGGTTGGAGATAGAAACCGAAATGCAATTGAGCTGTTAATGGACGTCGTAACTAATCTGTTATCAACTGAAATGACATAAACAAGACAATTGAAAATTTTCATAATGATCCAAAACGAACAACAGTCTGAAATTGCAAATTATTAAACTGTAAATAAGAGTTTCGATGTTTAAGTATTGGACCTCTCGGCTCCCCATTACAAGGATGGGAACGCCCTATAATAGGTAAATGCGGCTAAGAGGTGGATTAAACAAGATGTAAATAACGTAGATATGAATTTATAGATTAATTTTTTTAATTCAACAAGTTAATATTGTATAATACAAATAATAAATGTCACAGGAAAGCTGTATGTAAGTGGAAATGAAAGACATTTTGTGTGTGGCGGTAAGAGCGGTAGGAGTAGCTCATGGACTCGCAACTACTTTGCCAAAGCCACTAAGGGGCGATGTAATCTAATCGTAAAAAAGACGCAAACAAATACGCATATAACCTAATAAACAACCCAATTCTCTCTACATCCATTTTTCATATCTTTATTGAAATTGGTCAACATTAACCTATGTCAACGCATTTCCTTGGGAAGAGCAAGCTTTAAAAAACCCGCATTGTCCTTCGAACACACGGTGGATAGTACGTTAAACGTCTTGTAACACATCAACCGATGCCGTCTGAAAGGAAGAAGCGCGACCGTGTCTACACTGCATTGTGGGTTAACCATCTTTAATAAATATATTCTCACTTCCCTCCAGAATAATATTTACTTTTATAACTATCTCAAAAATTTCTCTACTTCTAAGATTCTCCCACAAATATCCAGTTTTGGGTGAACTTTTCCAGAGCAATGAAATCCCTGATTTTTTTGAAGAAATGTCCACTGCTCTATCCCGTCTCCGGGGGAAACGAAGTTGCCGTAACCCAAAGTGCATATGGAAAGAGATGAGGAGCGGTCTCTTTACCGCATCACATCCGCACTAAAAGCAATGAGGCTCCAGACACCAGTGCGTCACAATATTAGCGGAATTTTAAATCCCATAATTCATCTTGTTACCAAAGTCATTCGAAACACTATATATGAGCAAATGTTTAAATTGCATCTTTAGTTGAATTACCATCGGCTTCATTCATTCTTCGTGTAATTAATGTTGTCACCGTTGAAACTTCTCACATATGCCATTCAAAGTGTTTCTCTCACCACTTCTCCTCTCGGTTAACGTCTCGTTGCCTTTCAAACGAAGTGTCCTGTTTGTCACTGTTTTACGCAAACTGGTTGCAGCGCAAGCCGAGCCCAAAATGATTGTCCCACCCCATCTCTTTGCCCCGGCAAGAGCCACTGCGAACGGGACGGGGGGAACTTTAACATGATATCGGAATGATCGTTCACTACTTTCACCAAGCGGTTAACCTGGTCCTCCCACCGAACTAATGTTCTGCTGGTAATTTCATCAAAATGAGATAGACTGATGGACCCGTTCTGTTCTGGAGGGCCACAAAGAAAGAAAAAAGAACACATAAAAAATGTAATAATTTATAAATTGGTACTGGCTTTTAAATTCACCTACCCTACGACTGTTTTTTGAATTGAAAAATATAAAATATAATCCTTAAGTAGTAATGAGTAAAGCTAAATAAGATAGACATTATTCGAAGAGGGATATTTATATATGAAATATGAATTTGCGGGGCGCTGGGAATCGCCGGCTGAAAAACACCTTATTGCAAGACGAATTAGAAGGAAATAAAAGAAAATTGTTAAAAAAACCAGCAAGCATCACGATGGCGCATGAGACCTGTTATATCATGGCGTTATGTGGCGGGCCTGATGTTACCTGCATGACCCCTAGCCCGCGCCAATTTACTCCCTTTGGTGCCCGCCTCCTAATATATAGGGAAAGTATACGCTGATGTGTTAGAGCACCACTCCCACACTCCGCCCTGACCCGCGAGGATATTCGAGCGAATCACTCTCACTTGTTCCTTTTCTAAGCGCCGCACTTTGCCATTTGTAAATCGATACCTGCATAATAATTAGACTGCGACTTAAAGACAGCTATCTCAACAAATTCAGGAATGCGTTCCTCCACAAACACTCTTTGCCACCCCCTTGAATGCGCATCTTCAGAAGTTAAGATGTCTTTTCATCTAATCTCACTAGTCGCAAATAGCGACCTAGTCACACGCAGAGAACGGAGCAGAATAGCACTTATTTATTCTCTATAGCTAACGGCTATAAAAAGAATGACTGCGAACAATTTATCTGCCCATGCCTCACTCGTACATTAACAGAACTGGAGACTGGAAAAAAGCAGGGCCCGGAGCAAGCTCACAATAGGCCCCTTTTTATAGCGAGCAACTGTGTTAACAATCCATTCCATACAAGGCAAACATGATCTTCTCTTAAGAAAGCTTTAAGTGTGCTATATTATTAAAAAAAAAAACCACCTTAATGGGTTATTGGAAATGTTATAGACCATCAGTCTTGCTGCATGTAGACATCTTTATTCTAACATAAGGGTACGACCAGTAAGAAGATGCCTGACTCTAAGACTAAGGTATCGCTTTTTAGCGACATTAACATGAGATTAGCAGTATAACCTATATCTGATGAGCTAATGTTACGTAGTCTAGAAAGTTAAATATTAAGAGCTTTGTCAGCGCGACGAGGTGTGGAAGAGAGCGGTGTGTGTAACCGATTTAGCCTCGTTCGCTTTGGTACAGAGATTGCCTCGTTGGTGTGATTCAAGCCTCTTTCGACCGCCCACTCCCGAGAAATCAATACGATAATTACTACTCTCGGCACCCCATATACGAAAGAAGTTTCCCAAGCAGTAGTATAAGCCTTGAGTCTTTTCTAACGTGAAAAAGACCTCGCGATGGTTGAATAATATCGGAGTCCGTAGATGCCAGAGTTACAAGCCCCACAGGTCTATACTCGCCGCACCCTAAGCAGAAGCTCGAACAAAAAATTACTATTACTGTGCGAATTGCTTGTCTAAGAATAGTATATTGCACAAGGAGACTAAATCGCTAAACTACCAGTCATTAGTATTCACTGTCGAGAGGATGATATCATGGAAGATCTCAGCAAAATAAACATAACGTACACGAGTTCTAGCCTTGATTACGAGGAATGTGTGGCAGTCACCGACAAGAAAAATTTTGATAGCCCACACAACCATCTGCAGAAGAACCGCACAGAACATCAATCAGAAGCTAGAACTTCCTCTGACCTCGCACACTGAGCGAGACTTATACAATCTGTGTTGAGCGAAACTATTTCTCCTTCTACACAATCTGTGTGCGGACGGGTAGCCACATAGACCAGTTCCAACGGCGCCAGCATCACTCCAATTTAAAATTACAAATGCGATGTATTAATTTGTTGTTCCTGATCCCAGGTTACCGCAAACATCTATTCAGCGATAGACCTCCCAAACTTATGAAATAACACATGCTCTACGACGCATTGTAACGTGTGAACAGATTCACAAACAATGTATTGCACTGAGCAGTAATCTCAGCTAGCCCTGCCGGCACATTATTATAATAATTGATATTCAAGTGCAGAAGAGAAGTAAACAACTACACCATAATTAGAATATATTACATTCAAGGTTCTGTGATTCCATAACTTGCATCAAATTTCTGAGATTTAAGTCGGCTGCTGATGATGCTTGGCGCTTGCGTAATTGTAATTGACTACACGAGTTATAACTAAGATATAAGATTAACAACTACTACTATAATTACCGTAAGACCAAGGGCCCCATAGCATGTGTAAAAGTAGTTAGTGATTGTACCCATCTTGTAGTTTTTGCTAAACCCAGAACTACGTGAGGACCTGATTTGGAGAGATCATCCGCAGGTTAACGGAAACTGATCGAGATTGAACCAGACTGGTCTGATCCTAAGTGTATACACCTCAGTGTCCCCAACTAGTTCGCACAAATCAGAGTAAATGCATGCCGCTTTCTCTTTGTGATACCTCAAATCTGATTATAACTCAAATTTACACACGAGCAATCAGATATCTAACAAACAGATTCTACTCATAGTCTCAGACTCAGACAACAATTGTATGACTTCTCATTCATCGAGTCCTTACATATAGAATTGAATGTTTACAATAGTCACTCGTGTCAATATATTGACAAGAACCAATCACTAATAACAATTAATAACTGTAAGTGAAGCTGCTGCACTGTGAAATAACAACCATGATGCAGGTTTTAACTCAAATAGCATAGCAAGCATCTTAATTAAAAATTTATAGAGCAAAACTTCTCAAAATATGATATAATTATCATTACCACGCTCTTTTAAACGTATGTGTCTTGTTTTAAAAATTATCAAAACGTAGAGTCAACGATAATACATTTCTGATATACATAGCCAGATCCCTCCAAAATAAAGTGAGATGTGTAAGACTAAAAGAGTTCTATCCATTTTACTGTATCATGTGCTAAAACAGATCGTAATCAGGTCCAATATATTGATTCTATCCGCAATACTTTCATAGGGTTTATTATTTATCTTCACTTAGCTGATATATTAGATTCATATACACTATATTCTATAGTTTACTTAACTTCCTTAAATCTATTAGCGTGATATACCTCATTATGAGTCATTGTAGCACAATTATATCTCAAAAGTATTCAAATGTAACTATCTAGCTACTATCAATACTAAGCCTCTAAACTCCATTATTCCGGCCTTTTTTAAAAATTAAACTGCGGATATGATCAATATTGCATCACAGTATAGATTCACGAGATGCCTCACACAAAGCAGGGGTAGCGTACGTTAATACTATGCTATAAGAACCGCACAATTGGATGTGTCTTATCATGATATCAATGAGATCATCCGCAAGGAAAACTCAGGCCATAGACCCTAGCGGCGAAGGAATGTGTAAAACAAATTATCTGAGAATCATACCCACCCCCTATACGTTAGGCATCCATGAGGATATTAACGTGCGTTTGTCAAGTCCAGTACCGTCTATATAAAAACCATACGCTTTACATTCACTGCACGACCTCCTCAACCTGCCACCCGACATTGCCCTCCTCACCACATTGAGCCATGTCCAAGCTTTTAAAAGGTACGATGAAAGATGAGCAGGATGAGCGTTCGCTTTATTTGAAAGCCTCTCTGTCAAACTCAGGCTCTTTCGTCCCATCGACGGCGCTCCTAGAGCTGCCCGTGGTCATAGCGATTCCGCAGACAGAACAGCGCGCCGCTGATTTCTTGGGACTCCTCGCCTGAATGATGATCCGAGAAGCAATAACCGCTAGCGAGATTCATTAGTATCTGTCCCATTCCCGAAGCGTTTTTTGTCAGCTAGTAGGGTACCGATACAGTTATACC
Source organism: Gryllus bimaculatus (assembly GCA_017312745.1). Classification (NCBI taxonomy): domain Eukaryota; kingdom Metazoa; phylum Arthropoda; class Insecta; order Orthoptera; family Gryllidae; genus Gryllus; species Gryllus bimaculatus. The sequence goes on from BOPP01000204.1 coordinate 1,716,523, forward strand.
TGCGAGGAAGTTCCGCACGCGAGTACCTAAGCGCGCACGCGCAGCGGTCTGACGTCCGGAATGAAGACAACCCCGTAATCATTTGCAGTTAAAGATATTGAGCGAAGCATATGAGACTATACTGAGATGTCTACTCATATCGCGTCACGGACTAGTGAAACCGAGCTTTCGGGGCTAGAGATAACACTTTCGTTCGCTACAGTGAGTAAAAACCACATTGGTAAATACTGCAGTAGCGAATGCAAACTTAAGCAATTGTGCTAGGTATCAATGTCACTGTCATGAAAATATGCTATACTGTTGAATCATATACCGCTGAAGATAAAACTCAAGATCGGAAGAACATAGAGTCTTATTCAGTCGGAATTCTTTACAATGACATCTAGACGACGGCATAATCTGTCATAATCATGATATAAGCATGTCTTATTCTCCTAATCAATATTATCTATACATTCGTAATAGCAATAATATACCCGGTATATTATTATTATTATTAAAATTATTAGTTATCTCCTCTATATATTGGAATAATAAGAATTAGACAAAACCCAACAGTCGGACACTCTTATCTTCAGTGGCAAGGTTCTTTACCCTGGCGGATAACGGAGCAGTTGCCCTAACACCAACAACTGCTCTGATTATTTTTCTACCCTGATCCCTAGCGCTCCGTTCCTGGTCGCATTCTAGCCCTGTACCCATATCCACATAACTAGGCTCTTGCGCCTAACTGATTCTCCTAACTGTGACTTGGGAAGATGGAGACCCATTCATTATTGTGCGAGTGGTCCAATGTAGGTTAAAAAGGCGGCGTTGGAGATAGACCTACGAGAATGCCAAGAGCTGTGTAATGGACGCTCGTAACTTGAATCTGTTTCATAATGACGTCACAACAAGGAAATTGAAAATTTTAAATGATCAAAACGAACAACAGTCTGAAATCGCAAATTATTAAAAACTGTAAAAAAGAGATTTCATTGTTTCAGTTATTGGGACCTCTCGTCCCATTACAAGGATGGGAACCCTATAAAGGAATGCGGCTAAGAGGTGGATTAACAAGAGTAAATAACGTAGAGAATGCATTATTAGATTAATTTTTTTAATTCAACAACGTTAACTATTGTTATAATACAAATAATAAATTGTCACCCAGGAAAGGCTGTATGTAAAGTGGAAATGAAAGAACATTTTGCTGTGGCGGTATAAGCAACGGTAGGAGTAGCTCATACGAGACTCGCAACTACTTTGCAAGCCACTAAGGGGCGATGTTAAGTAAGCGTAAAAGACCGCAAACAAATACGATATAAGCTAATAACAACCCAATTCTCATGAGGCTATATATATAATAATAGATAATTATATAG
>BOPP01000204.1:1717911-1738392 GCA_017312745.1 Gryllus bimaculatus
TTATATGATTTTATTTGTCGTGAAAGTACCGTTTCCCAGGTACGTCACAATATATATATATATATAAATTAGCCTTGGAATATTACTTATCCTTGGTTCGGGGAACCTGGTGGTCTACTACTGAAATATCGAAACACTTATTTGCAATTTCATAATTTGCTATTTGAGACAATTTCATAATTTTCTATCGTTTTGGACCGTCATGATTCGATTTGCAATATTTTCAATTTCCTTGGCATGTATATACCTCCTACTCGGTCTCCAGCTTCCCGGTGGCACATCGGTAGCAAAGGTATATCGCAGTGAGGAGTCGAGTTGGGAGTTCAATAGCCCTCGAGTGTAAAATTCCGAGTGGCCCTCTATTGGCTTTATCGCGTCAGTGCCTCGTGTCGTGCCAGTGACAGAGGAGGGAGTTGTTCCAAACGTTCCAGCACCATTTGGTTGCCTGTAGCTGGCGAGATGACCTCACACAGACTACGCCTTGATGTAATAATGTAGGTGTCGCGATTTTCACGTCTCGACATGGTATTCGGGCTTAACTGGATACCAGCCCAATGGTGGACTTATATTTGAACGATTTCACTAACGATATATTCATCTATGTTTACGATCACTTACAACAGTTTTCGTACTTTAATTTAATACTTTTAAAGTATTAAAATTTATTATCAACATAAAGAGTGCAACTCCCTCAACTGAAATATTTTTTAATAATGGTAATACTTGTACTATTTATTTTCGCCACTAATCATTCTTTCCAATATCGATCTAATAATCATATGTAAGAAATAATATTAACAGACCTGATAATCATTGTCGTTTTTAATAAAAAAAACATTTATGAGACATTTTCAAATAAACATTTGTATGTTGAATTTGAAGAGACACCATCTTTGTGCCACGGGTGTCACCATCTCCAACTACGATATGATCATATAAAACGGTGACTGATCATTCATATAAACAATAGAGGTAGTTCCAATTGCCTTCCTCGCCGCAAACACAAGATAAAACACTCACACACATACACACACGCACACACACACACACAAACACACACACAACGCAGGGAATCAAATCCGCAATCTTAGCGCAGAGATATAAGAGAAAGTTTACGTTCTGATAGGCCGTGATCCAGTGGGCATTGAAGGGCTAATTGGCCTTTCAATGTCAACTGGACCACGGCCTACCAGCCCAGAAATTTTCTCCCTTGTACACTCTGGTCGTGGAAGTCTACAATGCTATGCTAGCGCAGAGAGACTTAAATCGTAGCGCAAGCTCTATTCAAGTCGGAACCGTAAGTGACATCAACGAACCAAAGCTCAATTTAATCGCAGCGCCATATCTCAACCAAGGCATAACAGTAACAATAACCCCATTCTGACCGAAGCATTTTAATTGATTGTTTAGTGATACCGGCCACGTCAACTACTGGGGTCATTAAGTGTAAGTGTAATGCAATGCAAAGTTTTTGATCGGGAGGTGTCGGTGATATTTTCTCCGCTGTATGACTAGATCCGGCGCCAACCTACCGTCCACTAGCGGGTTTTCCACAAACAGTTATCTCCCAACAGCGGGGCACCGCCCCAGCCGCGACAAGCTCTAATCTCCTGACGGGTCTCCCGGCATATGTGGCAGTGTAGCGCATGTTAGTGTAAGTGTCTGAGTGCAAGGGGTGAGGCTAGGACAAGGAAGTGGAAGGTGAAATCACGCGCGGTCCTTGGCCCGTGTATTAGGGTACTGCTCCGGCAGTCGTCTGGTGTTGACCGGATAAACCACGAAAAAACACCGATGAGCGCAGCCGGCCGCTAGAATTCCCCTCCCGACAGCGCCTGAACTCGACCTAGCCGACAAGCTAGTGTCGAAAACCCTACGACCTGGGGCCTCCCGGTCAGTGACATCAGCTGAGCTGCCCTGAGCCACCTCTCCCGGCCTGTTCGGAGCAATGGCAGAGTGGAGACCTCCGGTGCGCGCGCTCGCCGCGTGAGGCCGCCGCTCGGGCGATCGATCAGTCCCGGTAGGTCACTCGGCCGAACGAGGCGCGGCCCCGTCGCGTGCAGGTGATCGCTCGCCGCCCCCCCTCCCCACCCCTCACCGCGGCTGGAGGGTGGGGGAGGGGGATAGGGGGCGTGCCGGAGTCCAGTGAAGGTGATCGTGTGATCGGGCAATCAACCGGCGCGATGCTACGAACAGAAAGCGCTGCCGGGACACCGACAAGTAGCGTAATAGACTACCGAGAAAATTAAAGGGTATGCACAACAATGGGCAAAGGAAACATTGTAAGAAAGTAATTGTTGTAAAAAATCTTCAATTGTTAAGAAACTGAAACAAAATAGTTCGTAGTTTCGTTTGTTTTTTAATACAATAATTGAGGCAAGAACAATAGAAATTTTTGTTTGTTATTCCATAAATTATATTGAATGTCTCTTCTGATTTTTTATACTTTTACACTAGTTACGTTTCTAACGTATTTATTTTTATTTAACGTTAAAAACTGTATGTGGCATATGGCAGAGTGATTTGGGCACGTGATTTTCAGCACCAGATCCCCTTCACTCGCCCTTGTTCAGAACTAACAACAATTATGAATTGATCTGCCACCGATGCTTTTTGATAAAATGTGGTATAAAGTATTTGCTTCATGGTGATAGAAATTATTCTTATCAGCTATATCTCCCAGTAGAATTAGGTAAGGGTAGATAGACCAGAAGGAATCGGGAAATCTCTGGAGGGATGTTTTTAACTAAAAAGTTTTTTGAGACGCCCTATTATTGAACGGAGATACCAAGAAGACTGTCTGCATGTATTGTGTAAAGTACAAACGATAACGTTAAAGAATATATGGAGTGGGATAGTTGTCTGACACTATTTTCTTTGAAATAAATAATATTAAACGTTAATATTGTTGCTAGTCAATACTTTTTATTCACATCGGAGATTACTTTTAGATTGCGATACAGCGCGCAGGGATCCATTAGGTCTCATAAACAAGTACTTTGACAATAAAAGTTTGATATTGCTGATGTATGTGCGATAAGTATAAAACCTGAGATCTACTTCGTTAATTAACAGGCTCTCCTCTCCTCCAGCGGTCGTTGCCCATGCAGCGAGCCACCGTAATGTATTTTGACGAGAAAAAACAAAAAATACTGCCAATTTAGAATTACATTAAAAACTTGTTTTCAATATATTAATTTAAAGAGATCCATTGTATTGTTTTCATTAGAACTAAACAATATTTGTTTGTAAAATCTCAATATAATTCCGAAACTACAATACGTATTAAGTGGAAAGTGCGTTTGCACATTCTTTGCCTTGCATGACATTTCGTCTTGCTGACATTTTGTAGACCCATTTACAGATAACATTAACCTATTACTGGTAAAATTAGCTGTTACTGGTAAAATTATATATAATATTGCTTCCTTTGAAAAGAAAACGAAAATTTTATAAAATAAATAGAAGATTTTTTTCGGAGAATTAAGTTTCAAAGCTGTCAATGTTTTCACCTTATTATTTGTACTTTAAAATGTACAACTTGTGTCTCTAAATATTACACACACTTTGATTAGTTTTCTTATGATTTATCCATTACTTTTTATAGCCTATGATTTGAAGTCATTAAGACCTTCCGCCTTTATTATCAACATTATTATTAATATTATATTATTATTATTTATGATTGCGTATGAAACCACATTCATGAATAAACAAATATTAAGAAAATATTTCACTCGAATTTTCACAATCAACATATTAGTATGTTCTGTAGTATGTATGTAGCACGTTTTTCACAAACTATAAAATACTACTTTCCTCTGAAACAACCCGATAATTAAACAGTTAATTTTAATCGACTCCAAATTTAGAATTACTTTACATATATTTTTAATATATTAATATAAACTAATTGATCTCTATTGTTTTCATTCGAAATATAAAATATTCGTTTGTACAATCTCAATATAATTGCCGAAATTGTAATGCGTAAAGTGCTTAAATCAAATGTTTCTATTTTTAAATCGCAATTATATACCTAGTAATTAAAGAATTCTTTTGTATAAATGATTGCACTCTCAACACAGGTTCCACATTAAACGCTCAATATTCGTGTTTTACTGTACTACCTTTTTAATGAACAGAATGATTAATGATTGCAGGTGGTTCTCAACGTTAAATATTGCATTCGCGCGTTTAATCACAAATAATTGAGCCAAGGTAATTAATAGCTTTCCTACAAATCAAGTAAATATTATTGATGATTACTTCTTCAATAATTAATATATCCTGACAATGCAAAAGAAATATTAATTATAATTTAAAATTTACACGCATTGCATGTGATTTTTTCCTTTTCACGTTGTTTAAAATATTCCGATCTTATTTTTTCTCATGTTCTTTTGTCCTTTTTTTATATGATACGCATGTGTAAATATTCCCGTTGTAGTAATTTCTCAAATATCATTTCCTACTCTCTTTTAATTAGGAATGATTTTATATTGAGGAATTGGCAATATATTCGCTAAAAGTTGGCCATTGGTATTCAATTTGTAAACAAATACGTTATGGAACTCAATGTATTGGTTGGGATCTATGAAGATCACAATACTCCCATCATGTTGAAGAATTAAGATATCCGAGTATTCTCATTCCATCCACAATTCTCCTAATTCATTCACTTGAACGAAAAATGAAATAGTGTTCAATGTATTTTTAAATAAATTTCGTCCACCAAGTATTTTCTTTTTCTTGCCTCATTGTTACCGGCATCGTCGTCGGCGACATCATTGCTCTTCTGTTAAAGACACCAACGTTAAAAAAACGTCATCGTTAAAGGCCCGTCAGCGTCGTCGTCTTCAACGGCATCGTCAGCATCAGTAATGCCATACATGGGCAGTGTTTTCTATTACGTATAGTAGTCTTTTCGTACATTTAATAGTCAATGTACTCGTATATTCTTTTGGAATAAAACCATGCACATAGCTCTTGGAACTCTCGACGCACTCATTCTGATTACTTACATAAGCTATTTTTCTCCGCGGACTAGTACTTTCACAATGACGGCATCAATTAAATACATTCCTACCGCGTCAACTACTTTGGTCATTTGTCCCATGAGTGTAGTACATGTTATAGAATAGTAGGGTAGAGTACAATGCATGAAATTGTGTATGTGTGTGAAGTGTGAGGAGGGGTCAGGGATAATGAAGGGAAGATCGCGCGAGTTCGTGGCCTGTTAGGGTATAGTTCGGGTATTCGCCTATTATTGATCGAAGAGACAACGAAAAAGAACCAATTAGTGTAAAGGTACGGTATAATTCGTCCTAGCTATCTACCGCAGCTAGTGCTGAAGATCCAATACTGTCGATACTCAAACCCTAGCACCCCCCATTGGAGACGCTGCCACCACGACAAGTTGTACTGATTCATCATGCCAGTGACGTTTCTAAGACACATTTTCAAACAATTTTATGTGGCGGAACCTTTCAATTGGTCGTCCAAAAGAAAGAGTGTAATAGTGTCAACAACAAATTACGTACATGCACACGGGCACTATGGGTCAAAACAAAAATCCTAAAGACACTTGTTTCATGCCGTTCTGTACTTTTCTTGAAATGCGTAATGAAATAAGGGAAATTTACAAATTCTAGGACAACACAATTTCTATTTACTGTGAAAATCGAGTCGAACATGTTTTTCATAATATAATTTAAATGCTTTATATTTATGTATGTGTCACTAGTATGTTTGTAGTGAAATATAGCAGGAAACCCACCTTTACAGAAAAAAGCAAACATTACAAATCGTTTCCAATTTTTCTTTTATTCACTGACAACGATATATTGCGTTTATATACAGTGACCAATTTTGCATTTAAAACACTCAATCTTTGAAGAAATGAAAAAAAGTATATTTTCTTCACTCTGACAGGTTTACACGCACTACTAAATGATGTTTGTTTTTGGTAGATACTTTACCAAGTTGATCTTAGATATCATGTAATGATAAATGGCAGGAGCTAAGCGTTCATTATTTTTATTTTAATATTTACGCTATACAACTGGTTAACAATAGCAAGCGATAACACATTTAGAGCCACAACCTTTCATTCAAAGCATAATTGAGAACACAAGTATATATCTCATTTTTTTCTAAGCGAACACTTTTGGTGGTTTAAATATATGTAGAGCCGCCTAGGATGCCCGAAATGGTTACGAGCGAGCGTGTACAAACGGTTACGAGCGAGCGTGTTCGAAGCGTCGCGGGTTCGAGTCCGCCTAGGGCATGATTGTTTGTCACTTGTCTCTCGTGTGTGTGTGTTGTCGCAAAGGGCCTTACATTCTGCTGACCTGAGGTCAGAGGAGCCTGCATGTGCGTTGGAATGTAACTATATGGTCTAATATGCGTCCCATCGGAACGTTAAGTGTAACCGGTGGTCGACTGGATCAAAACCAGAGACTGGAACGGTTTGCCTGTCTTCGATCCCTTTCCTCAAAGTCTGATCAAATTTAAAAATAAATTTGTTTCCTGAATGTTGATATGTGCGTATTAATATATTTAATATTATTCAGTGTAAATTATTATGTCTTCCGTGTAATTAAGTATTATAATTATTATTAATAATAATAATAATAATAATAATAATAATAATAATAATAATAATAATAATAATAATAATAATGTGCAGTGGCGTAGTGAAACTGAGAGAAACGAGGGTGTAAGAAAAACATTACAGCTCGGTGATTCTCAGTGCGGTGAAGTGAAGAGTAGTGAAATGGAGTGCTATGAAAGAATGCACGGTGAAATGTTAACGTTAATTTGTAAATTTTTCAGATTTTGTAAAGTTGTTAAGTTCTGAAATGTTAAGTTAATGTATTCTGCCACCAAATTGTCAAACTTAATTGCAGAATTATTAATTAATCTAATCTAAAAGCGTAATACACTACACATGAGGTGCAGGGATGCGCGCGTCGCGTGTGCAAGCGAACGGCAGCGAGCGCGCGGGTGGCCGTGTGTTGCAGTCCCGCCGCTGAGCGCGGCCATCCTGAGCAGCCGGCAGCCGCTGTCCGCCGGGCGGCGCTACGAGCTCAACTGCCAGACGACGGGGTCGCGGCCGGCGGCGCGCGTCTCCTGGTGGCTGGACAGCGTCGCCCTCGCCGGCGGCTCCGAGGAGGTGAGACCCGCCCACGCCCTTCACCTGCCCTAGGGCCCTTCACCTGCACTAGCGCTCTTCACCTGCCCTAGCGCTCTTCACCCGCTACCCCTCCCCCCCCATCCCGACGACGGGAAAATGCACGAACGTAATATATTGTACAGTGTGATTCTTTAGTTACCTAGATGTAATCACCGGCGCCTCCGAGGAAGTGAGCCCCACCCACGCCCTTCACCTGCCCTAGTGTCCTTCACCCGTTACCCCTCCCCCGCACCGCCCGACCACGGGAAAATGCAAGAACGTATTATATTGTACAGGGTGATTCTAAATTAGTTACCTAAAACTTATCACCGGTGGCTCCGGGGGAGGTGAGCCCCGTGCCCGCCCTTCACCTACCCTAGCGCCTCCCCCCCCCGACCACGGGAAAATGCACGAACGTAATATATTGTAAAGGTGATTCTAAATTAGTGACAAGTAATCACCGGTGGCTCCGGAGTGGTGAGTCCTGCGCCCGGTTATCAGCTGCCCTGGAGCCGCTTCCCGGTCTCGCAAAATTGCGAGAATGTATTGTACAAGGTGATTCTAAATTAGTTATCAAAAAGCAAGCACCAGTGGCTCTGAGGAGGTGAGCCCCCCACAGGGCCTTCACCTTCCCTAGGACGGCACCCTCCCCTGACCATAGGAAATGTTACAGAATTTATTATTGTAAATATAGTAATGACTATCTGTTATACATTTTCTTATTTTAGTACCTCTTTTTTTATTTTCCAGACTTCAGAATTTTTAGTTGCCAGTAAAACACATGATTTAAGCTGGATAAGTTTCATTTTTACACCGATCTATAGTTTGAAGAATAACAAAGGAAGTGTATATCTCAACTCTTTTTGCTAAAATAGTCGACTTATTCCCGTTCCATTAAAGTTCCATTCCACTGATTCCGTCAAAAATCTCTTGATTTAGTATCTTAAATGTTTAGACAAGCAATTGGGAATCCATATCGCTACTGAATTATCCATTAAAACTCGTGTTTTAAAAAAAGCATTCGATTAGCGTACTTTATTTTTGATAACGTTTTAGGAACAGGTACATTAACCTTATCAGGTACATACGATTTGTGAATAAAAACAATTTTTTTTGCAAGTAACAGATAAAATATATCTATGATAAAATAAAGTACACTGTTCCAATAATTTTTAAACATGAGTTTTAATAGATAATCCTGTACTGAAATGTACTCCCAATTTGATTGTCTACACATTTAAGATACTAAAATAGGAGAATGTTTTATCGGAATCGGTGGAATGGAATTTTAATGGCACGGAAATAAGTCCATTTTTTAACAAAAAGAATTGAGATTTACACTTTCTTTGTTATTCCACAAGCTATAGATTGATGTAAAACTGAAATTTATGTGTTCTATTTTCATCTACAATTATAAAGTCTGGAATATGGAAAGAAGTCCAGGTCTGGTTTCCAATCAGCAAATATTTTTCTCTTCGCTCAGATTCGATGTCACGCCCTTTACAGTTAACACACACCAGTCACGTAAATTCTATACCACCGTCCCCATAGCTAAACACACCCTTCCCGAAGCTTTAAAAATAAAGCTCAACATTTGCATTTGCAATTTAAAAATTTAAAAATATTTCATTTATATTATTTCACGATCCAGTTTTTTAATACAACCATATGTCATTACGAAACAAATCATCAATATATTAATTTTGCAAAGTTAATACTTTGTGTGAAATTTTCAATAACACAGGGAGTAATCCGAAAATGGAGTCTGCCCTACTTTTTAATATCCTTTGTTTTCTCTGAGTGAAAAATGAAAGCAATCATTTGCCGTGTTTCAGAAAGGTAGTCTTTATAATATGCATTCACTTTACGCATAAATTACGAAAACACTGCTCGTTTTTTTAAAACAATTTACATGACTTTAATTAAATATCTACTTTTTAAAACGTAATCCAATAAGAAAAAACTATCATCAATATTGTACTTTCGTAATGTTAATTTTCTACAATTTTCGAAAACACAGATCTTAGTTCCGTTAAAATCTTTAAATTTTCAAACATTGCAAAATTTATTTTTTTCGGAATGTGCCTACAACTACAGCATTAAAGGTACGTGAGGCGTGTTAAAATAAATGGAAATTATTGTATTATAATAATTCGTAACTTGGAAGAATGCAAGAATTACGTTCTTGTGTTTTCACTACAACCACAGAACAAAAGTATCGTTTAACGTAGTTTGTGTACTATTACAATATTCAGTAGTTATATAAGTCTGTTCAGTATTTTAATTTCTAAGAGTTTTAATATATTGGCACACCCGTCTATGGAACTGAGCAATGATTTAAGGTTTCCTTATATTTTTAAACGCTTTCTTACATTTTCTATAGCACGCCATTCAAAAAGGAGATGAGAAGTGAAGACTGTTACACCACACTTTGGACAGGGTTCTATATTTCACTTCTTGAATAAATGGCAGAAATTAAAATTGAAATTGAAATAACTTATACTTAGTATTGTAATTACAACATGTTCTGTCCTCTTAAAAGTATTTTCCTGAGACTGCTGGGTCAAGGAGGTCTGACCAAATGGAGTTTGAAAACATTAAACTTCCATTTAGAGTCTCAATAACCAATACAATGTAATTTGTGTAAATGTAAATAATTTTTACACATTTATTCTTATTAAATCTGTAATTACTATGTTTATATTGTGGTGTAATAATAGGCGTTGCTGATGATCTAACCGTTATAAATCAACATTAAATAAATATTTTCAATTAAAAAAGTGTCCTTATTTCTCAATGAAATTTAAACACTTATAATATTTTAACAAGAACATGGCCAGAACTCCCAACTAGTGACTAAACGCTCTGGAAACATCCCAATTATAACATCACTGTCCCTCCTGCCACAGCAAACATGCACGAACAGCTCAATGGAGCCCAACTGCAAGTCGTCGGGGAAAGACTGATTTCCATCATGACAGCTTTACATGCACTGCCACAGCGCGGCTGGCGACTGTACTTCGTGACACTTACACATTCAAATTATATGGTCAATATAGGAAAGCGATTCATCTGTGTACTTTGTATTTAGCCGTCCGTGCTTGAAATCGTAACATCTGTTACTATACTAAATTGCCCCTCCGCACAACGTACAAAATTCTTCCGTAAACTAATAAATGCGTTGTGAAGAAATATCGCAAGTCATCCATCACAAGAGACACAAACTTCCCCATTAATTTTTGAAATGAATTTCCTCTCAAAAAAACAACACATGTTTAGCAACTCAGATAAAGTTGGGGGCGTGGTGTAGTGGTCAGACTGTTTGCTTCCCATCTCTGAATATCCAGGTTGCAATGTCGGTCGAAGTACGTGACATTTCAGGTGGGTTGGCAGGTAGATTTCTTGGATTCTCCCTGACTCTGATTGCTTCATCATTATTCAAATCATACGAGGGCTGGGGCACAAGTAATGGCAACTTTTCTTGTTGTGATACTACGAGCATGGGTGGAAAAAGTTAATTATACGCATGAAAGGTCAGAGTATAAAGTATCTGTAAGAATATTTGACGGCACACCAAAATTGTGTTTCTCATGTTTATTAAGGTATTTAAATTGACCCTACGGGTTTCAAGTTGACACAGCAATTACTAGTGCTGCAGGCGTTCTTGACTTTCCCTCTTCCATTCGCCCTTTCATCTTTTAAGTCATTTTCAAAATTACATTTATTCTTTCCTATGCTTTCGTTAATACGTTTGGTCGCTACATCAAACAGCTCTGATACAACAAAGCACTGAGCGAAAAGTTTTCCATCACTGGGATAGTTCTTTCGTCTGGAATAGTTCTTTCGCCAATGAGAATAAACTTACAAGGTAATACACATTAGTAACACTACTTCATGAAAAAGTAGAGAATTTAGTTAATCTTTGGAACAGCAGTAAGTATTTTTGCTTATACGAGTTCATAGCATTCCAAAAGCATTACATGCCCGTTTTAAAGGTTCGATTAGGCAGAACTTCGATCACCGCACGTACATCGGTTCGCACACTCACGGGTCGTCACCTGCGTTCTTGATCAATGGTTTCTCTGCGACCTCGCAGAAATTCTTCTGTCCACCTCTTGACTGTACGATGTGGAGGACATTGTTCCCAAAAGCTTCCACCACTTTCCTGTGACATTCTCGGGCATTCCTCACATGGAGAACGGCTATCTTGTTGTATGAGTGCTGCTTGAAACGTGGTACGTTCATCTCGCGCAACAGTAGTCGGACAACTGATGTCACGTTGCTCTCTGTGCGAATAGAGACCTCACAGAGCCATTTGCTGATGTAAACACTTTCTACTGCAGCATTTCTTATACGCTACAAATGAAATTGTGCGATACGAAAATATGTCTTTTAGTTCCCTTTTCTGTTCTTCTAAACTTACGTACTGACACATTTTTCTCTACTATATTACTTTTATATGTTATAAGTTTTGATCTTTACACAGGCTCAAACGTCTTCTTCGCTAAAATGCGATTATACCTGCCTTTCACGCCCTTTCGCCGCGCTTGCGCGACACAGCAATTACTAGTGCTGCAGGCGTTCTTGACTTTCCCTCTTCCATTCGCCCTTTCATCTTTTAAGTCATTTTCAAAATTACATTTATTCTTTCCTATGCTTTCGTTAATACGTTTGGTCGCTACATCAAACAGCTCTGATACAACAAAGCACTGAGCGAAAAGTTTTCCATCACTGGGATAGTTCTTTCGTCTGGAATAGTTCTTTCGCCAATGAGAATAAACTTACAAGGTAATACACATTAGTAACACTACTTCATGAAAAAGTAGAGAATTTAGTTAATCTTTGGAACAGCAGCAGGTTTTGTACTAGAGTTATCAGACTTTTAAGATTTTTATATTAAAAAAGGCATTTAAACTCATACTTTTGCTATACACTGTTTACAATATTTTAAACTAGGAGAGTAACACAATCGTTTACATTTTATACATCAACAATAAACATCTAGTGTGGTCTCTCAAAAACTTGCAGTGACTATTTTCGCACTAGAACATACGTTTATTACTTAGTTGATCTATGAATAAACACAATTTGATAACAAACTAAGCATAGGCAAATATATACGTTTGCAAACATTGTTTCAGCTCATATGACGTAAGGTAACCATAGTAGATAATTGCGACCAAACATACTTTCAAGTGCAAAGTTAGAGCACAATTCAAATTTAAAATTATTTTCGAGGTGATATTAGACTTATCTTTTTCCAAAATTGGTATAAAGTACTAATAGTAGTCACTAATAGTTTTTTCTGGGTTTTGTACAGCATGACTCATTTACCAGATCAAAACAGAGCTCTCCAGTTCGGTCGTAAATTACATTACCTCCCCCCCACATCGTACAAGTGACGGCTTTAGAAAAGACAGGCCAATCACCTCTCGCTGGAAGCGACCAGATGTATTACTAGATCGGTGAAAATAGACTAACTTTTGTTCAGAGATGTCTTTTTTCTCCTGCGACACTTCCACGCGGCTAAAATCTATAACATGGATAAACCAGCAACACTTCATTTACCAAAGGAGTACAAAAGATTTTTCCATCTTTGTTGAATTTGTATGCAGTGTTATTGTGCGTATTCAACAGTAGCTGGTTAGCAGGCATTGCGCGGGTGCTTATGTACCGCCTCGCCCGCTCTGTCTGCCTTGACTGCTCTTCCCGTCCGCTCTCTTCAGACCACGCCCCCTCCGGCAACAATGCTGCCTGTGTGTTGCGGGTTGCGTTATTTCCAATGCCCAAAAATGGAGTGGTACCGAATCGCGGGTGCTTATGTACCGCCTCGCCCGCTCTGTCTGCCTTCACAGCTCTTTCCGTCCGCTCTCTTCAGATCACGCCCCCTCCGGCAACAATGCTGCCTGTGTGTTGCGTGTTGCGTTATTTCCAATGCCCAAAAATGGAGTGGTACCGAATTTGTGGTAAAAAATTATAAAAAATCATGCCATACACAAAAAATACTACATAGAAGCTTAGACAGATAATAAATTATAAACCCAGTATTGCTAGCCATCACAACTGGTCATCGATGGTAGTATTAATCCAAGACTACAATGAACATTAAAACTGTACAACAAGAACTGTAAAACAAGATGGGAATAAATATTATTATTAGACCGTTTTTAGATTCCTAATTCCCCCATTTTATTGGTTCTTGAAATGTGTACAAAATTTGGGAACAAGCGTTCAAGTTAATTTTATTATATATCCACTTAACTATCCATTTTTATACATTCCGATTTTTTAAATTTCATTTTTTCATAACAAAGTCCAGCTGGGTCCTGTTTAAAGGACTACCTGAATTAAAATTTAATTTCGAAACCCAGCGTTAACATAATTTATAATATGCCCAACCAGGTAGTTTATGGGTTAAACTCATACATATAAATTCGAATCAAAACGAGATAAAAAAATTGTTAGTATACTCCATAATTTTAAATCAACTAGATTTGTGGACATACATGTTAGACACAGGACTAAGTGGCATTAAAAAATACGACACTTATTCAGAGACTCTACGACACACACTCACACACACACACTCTTTCTCTATTGTCACGTGCCACACGCGACCTCTGGGCAATGCTTTGCCCTTTCCTTCCTTTTGGAAGAGGTGTTTGCGCCTTGTGTAACCCCACGCGTCGTTCCCCTTCAAAGCCCTATCTGCTCGTTCGGTCTCATCCCACTTCCCACCGGGGCCCCCGGCGACATATCGCTCCAGCGAGCGAGGCGACAGAGATTGCTGACGCCCGAAGCGCAGTGTTGCCCTCAACGTAGGTGTGACGTCTCGTAACAGCGAACTTCCATTATTCGCAATTGAGATTGTACGTTGATTACCATCTAATATAAACTCTGCGGTGCAGTGTCTATTTTATATGATGCATGCAAAATCAACTGGCTTATCGAGTAGGCTGCATGAGTCATACTCGTAGAATATTCACACAAACGGTGTGAATTGTCAAAAGCGAATGTGAAACAGAAAAATGTGTAAATTGTTGTTTTTCAAGTTAGAGTATTTTTTTCTTTCAATCACTTACGTATAAAATATCAACAGTGTTTAAATGTAAACAAGAGATTTGGTAGTTATGCTTGGAGTATATCCATTGTATGCTGTATTCAGAGAACACGATTATGTAAGTTCTTAATTATACGAAACGTATTAAATACTGTAATATTCTTTGGATGCAAACGAAAGTCTTATTTAAACTAAATGTTGGTTAAAAATGTATCCAGGAGTGAAGAGTTACGGTGGTCACAAGTGGCACCAAAAGAAAAATTTTAATTATGTACACATCAAGAAGAAAACATAAATTAAGAGTGTAAATGCTTTCACGACCAAAAATCAAGGAAACAATAATATTTTTGTGAAATAAAAGTATATCTGCAGTCTTTTCAGCTCAAATTTTTAATTATTCGCATCAACTCAAGATACTGAGCAGTTAATTCTTAACGTTACAATTTTCTCATTGCTTCCCTGACGCTAATTAAAAGTAGCAGAAACAGATGTTATCGGAACTTCCTGAGGTAGGTCTCAAAATAATCTAGAATTATAAATAACCTTCGTGTTCACTCCGAAGATTGTATTCTTTAAACGTAGATACAATCGTCAAAAACTATAAATCAATACGCATTTGCTTTCGTGATGTATTTGAATTTTTATCAGTAATTTATGCAGATACTATTTGCCTACAATGCATGCAAATTAGAATCAGAAATCAAGTAACTGTGCCAACCTCCTCAGCGTATAAGATAGATTAATTGCAAAACCACCCTAATTTGAACGTTTTTGACTGATAATGAAAAATGAATGTAGAGAAAACAAAGTTGTTGACAACTTTAACACATTGAGTGAAATGTCTCTTTTTGGTAATCACATTTTTATTATTTTGGTATCAGCGTTCAACGATTTAATGGTCATCAAACACTGTCCCTCATAAAACTTGGCACACACTAAAAATCAAACACGAATTACTAAGCTGGTTGAGGCTATATAGGGATAGAAATAAAGCTACCTTTTTTTAAACAGAAAACGGTTTTTCAGTAGTTCGTCTCTTTAGGTTATTCTTTCGAACCGCTACGCCTGGCTGAAAAATCCACGTAACAAAGCAAACATGACCCCAGAAAAGAGATAAATTTCAGAAAATTGAATTCAATGGGTAGCGTTTTTTTAAATATAGGTACATAGGCTTACGTAGGTTATATAACAAAATTCTCTCAGAATTTAGATTTCTTCATATATTACTGCTCAATCGTTACAAATAGATAACGTGTTGTGTTTAATATGTTAAACTCTATATTTGTTTTGAATTACAGCACTTAAAAATAAATTATATTATGTACGTAATAATTTATATGATCTTATTCTTTACTGACATTTTCCCTTCCAAACGGATCTCGAAATACTGTGCATTACTTATCTAGATCAAGAGGAATTGAGGTTATGAGGGAAATAATAAAAGTGTTGCATGCTCTCTATGGGGAGAATTATAATGGGATATTATGAAAGGTAATTATGGGAGAGAAGTATGAAAAGGCAAACGGATAGAAGTTAACATCTAATTAATTAGTACATACTCGTAAGTACATCAGAATTAATAAAATTAAGCATAAAAATATAGTGTATGTACCCTGGGCGTAAACTGGTTCTAATGATCTCAAGCGACAAAAATCCCTCGGGCCAAAGCCTCTCGGAATTTTTGTCGCCGCTCGATCATTATAGCCCTTATATAACGTCCATGGTGTCTTAAATAAACTGTTGTTGTACTCCATAGTTATCTCAATGGCCTATAGTTTCCGCCAGTTATAGTAGCTTGGTTCATGGGAAAGTGTTATAAAACAGAATAATCTAAATACCGTTATCTTAGTAATAAGCGCCATTTCAATTGAAACTGAATCACACTGTCGATATTTTCTTCTATACTTTATGGATGAAACTATTGTGTAGTAACAACTGCAAGGAAGTTTTAAGGACTGCTACTTGAGAGTAAAGAAAGAATTTGAATGAAAATGTATTAATACAATTCATCCTATTCATTATGCTTGTTATCCTGAATGTTTCCTCGACATTCAAACATTGCGTGAAATTTCTTGCCTGGATCTACCGGTCATGGCAAAAAACCTCAATCCCCATCCTATAAAATACAGATCTGCCTAATTCTAGCACCGGCATCGGTCCTCTGTATCTGCTTGCACCTGTCTGGTGACGAGGATGGTGTTCCTAAAGACAGAAGCGCCCTGTTTTTAATTAAGTATATTTATTACTACGAATTTTCACTCAAAATTCAAATATTTTTTTGAGGTTTATTGCCTTGACTAACCGGTCTTGGCAAAAAACGTAGACCCCAAGCCCAGCCTAAGCCTAGTCCAAGTCTATTTCAAGTCAAGCTTAAGCCTAGTCCAAGCCTAGCTCAAGCCTAGTTCAAGCCTAGCTCAAGCCTAGCTCAAGACTAGTTCAAGCCTAGTTCAAGCCTAGCTCAAGCATAGCCCAAGCCTTGCCCGAGCCTAGCCCAACCCTTGCCCAACCCTAGCTCATGCTTATCCAAAGCCTAACCCAAGCATAGCCCAATCCTAGGCCAAGCCTAGCCAATGCCTAGTCCAAGCCTATCCCAAGCCTAGTCCAAACCTAACCCAAGCCTAGCCCAAGCCTAACATAAGCCTAGCTCAAGCCTAACATAAGCCTAGCTCAAGACTAGTCCAAGCCTAGCGTAAGCCTATCCAATGCCTAGCCCAAGCCTAGCGTAAGCCTTCCCAATGCCTAGCTCAAGCCTAGTCCAAGCCTAGCCAACGCCTAACCCGCACGTAACCCACGCCGAGCCCTTGAGCCCAGACCTCCCGCCGACATTCCTCCGCCCCGGCCCGCATACGCGCGCGCGTCGCCGCGCGTGGAGTGGAGTCTAAGCGCGCGTGCGCATGCGCAGATCTCGGACGACGGCAACGTGACGCTGGCGCGCGTGGAGCTGACGCCGGAGCCGTCGGACGACGGGCGCACGCTCACCTGCCGCGCCAACAACCCCGAGCTGCCCGCCGGCGTGCAGGAGGACGCCTGGCGCCTGCGCGTCTACTGTGAGTACCCGCTCCCGCCTACGCCACGCCACGCCACGTAGTCTAAGCGATCCATTGATCACTAATGGCATTAGTCCGGACACGTCGGCTGCTAATGGCATTAGTCCCGTAAGAGTAGTACATGCCTTTATTGCGGGAGGTGTCACTAGAACCCCCAACTCAGAGACACTGCAGTGACATGCCCTGGGCCATTCATGCCGGTTCGTCCTCCACGTAGTCACGAAATGTACAAAATAAATGAAATGTCAAACTACATTGCGTGAGCAAGCACGAATTCCGGGCGTGTTGACTACTTAGGACACGTCGTGTAGATGCAACTGCATGTCATATCCCTGGAGGAGGCGATGACTCTCTCCAGCTGAAACGAGAGAAACGCCAACCAATACGTCGCCTCGCGGATTTTCACCCTTAAGTATCTCCCCGAGGATGCACCCCCCGGGACAGGCTCTGAGTTTCTGACACGTATGGTAGTATAGTGCAAGTAAGTCTGTATCAGGGAGGGGGAAAGGAAGGAAGATCGTGCGCGGTTTGTGACCCTTTCTTGAGATATTAGAACTGTTCCCACTTTCGGTATCGATTGCGGAAGTTTCAGAAATTACCGGTCAGAGCAGCCCTCTACTAGAATATTCTTCCAGCTTTGCATGACCTGTTTACAGTAATTGAATTCGGTGCCACTGCGAAGCAATTGTCAAACCTCTGCAACCCAAGCAATCAAGCCACGAACCCGGAAGTCTCTCCGTCAACGATGCTGGAAACGCAATGAGTCTGCCGTTCAGCTAGAGCAGCTCCATTTTTGGGGGGGCGGGTATTTTCCCGCCAAAAATATGATGGTATCTAATCCAAATTTAGACAAGAAAGTGAACGTGTACAACCGTGAATTATAGACGGTAGACATTTTTATAACAAGAATCTTCAAAATTATTGTTCCCAAATTCTAATTCTCATATTTTTTATTTACTCGTAGTAGTAGTAGTAGTTAGTTATCTTGTTGTATTTATTTTTTAGAGTGTAAGTGTCTTTATTTATTATTTCATTTCAAATAAATGTTTTGCTTTTTTATGTCAGGTTTTCCCCTCTTGTGCGAACTATTCACTACCTCCGGCAAATTAATTTCTAAACCATCCTCTTCAACTACACGCAGACATTATCTAGCATTACTGTATTCTATTCACTGCATGGTCATACATGTGTGTAAAGGACATAAAGTCGATGGTCGCCTTACCTCCTAACTGCGAGTCCGAAATCGCTGGAACTTCCGATGCCCCTGCAGTGATGACTCTGGAACGAAAAAATGATTTAAGAAAACAGTTTCTACACTTAGAAAAACAGAATTCTTATGATTTCATTGCTAAAATAAATTAATGAAAAAATAATAATTTCGTGCAAACTGAGTGTCGACACGTGACAACAACTTAAAGAAGCAATTTTCAAGGGTTAACTGTCTCGATACAATCTAATAAAATAGTTATATTGACGATTGCGTGAAATAATCGTCTTTTGCACGATATATATTGAGGGTTTTTTTTGCCTCGACCTCTTCGACTTCGAAAAAACTTCATTTTCAATCGTTCAAAATAAAATCATTTCTCCCACGAAATATAAACATTTTTTCTATAGTAAAAGAACTTCTAAATTCTATAAGAACCTATAATTTGTTTCATCACTGCTTGTTTCCCCCGTACCCTCAGTCTAACTTATATCCTCCATCTAAATTTGACATTTTTTCAAGTGAAAAACTACCAATTTAGAAAGAGATTTACCAAAGATATAAAACTACAACAACATAAATAATATTCATGTAAAATAATCGTTCGAATGAGTAAAACTGCAGTTACGACGAACCTCGCTTGACCTAGGAGGTAAATGTACGTGTAAACTGCAGAAAAATGAAACAAAAAAACATGCAATCACGTTTGTTGAACTACTGCAATTACAATTGTTACACAGCGCACGTGATACTCGTGCAGAAGTGCACCTTCGCGTCCCCTGGATATTCAGCTGTAGCTGCACGTAGAGCCAGTTTACTTATAATGCATGCCCCAACATTGTCATTTACGACATGGCAGCAAGAGACGATGGAAAATCTCGTCATCTTCACGAAGATCGTATCGGGACCGAGACCGTGGGGAGTTCGTGAGGATATATCGTCGCAGAGCACGAACACTGAAGCTCTGCCGGTCCGGATGGCCAAGATAGGAGGCAGTAGTGCCGTAGTGATCTCGGACCGAAGGATCGCGGGATTGAGCCCCGCTTCGGGTATAGCTGTATTGTGTTCCTCCTTTAACCCCCTATCATCATTACATCGTGGCATTCTCACAGTTACCATACCGTTACAAGCAATAGTGGTCGCTAATGACCTAGAAGTTGATGCGACTTTAAATAACATGAAAACTGAAGCTCTGGCTTTTCGTAAATATTTTCGCCGTCAGTTTATACTTTCCCACATGATGCGAGAATATAAAATGTGTTATACGAAGTAATACAATATTTTTCGCTTCAATATATTTCACAGACCTATAAGCAAGAAAACATTCATTATGTGTAGGAAATACCAGTAGCTCCAGTTCCGAATAATATTAAATTGTCGTAGTATATATTTCTATATCTTTTTGGTTAAAATAGTACCTGCTTCAATGAGTCGCGGCATCTAGCTTTTTTTTATTGATGTCCTGAAAACAATATCTCTCGTGGGAGTGTTCTTACCGAGTTTTCACATTATTATTATTATTATTATTATTATTATTATTTTCAAAATTTCACGAAACGGGGCAGGGCGGGGCGATATGTGACGGGATTGGATAAAAGGAACGCAGACAAGTCAGGGTAGAGTGTAACGGAGTGGAGCGAGTGAAACGAAATTGGAGGGATGTCTTATGATGGTGAGAGATTTAATTCTATTTTATATAATATGGATACAACTCATTTCTTTCCACTCTAACACGTTGTTAAATATTCAAATACCCGGACAATACCGTATTATTTTCCTAGTTACAAATATAGTTTCATTGTTTGTATCTCTTTGTTCAGCAGACACTTGGAAAGAGCGTAAGATCTCACTTTAGTCGTTTGATACAATTAAGTGGAATAGAAAGACTCCCAACATTGCTGACGATGTACTTTGAAGCGACTAATTAAATGTTAATAACACTCGTTAAAGTGTCAAGATACTGCTTAAATTATTTCAATGTTATTTAAATGAT
>BOPP01000204.1:1741800-1774926 GCA_017312745.1 Gryllus bimaculatus
CAACGGCGCATGCAGACGGGCGGGAGGGGGCCTATCACGCTCTCGGCTCCAAGCAAATTCAATATTTCCTAAACGTTTTACAATTTGCTGAAAACAATGACTACAAAATCAGTTCATTCCATTCTAAAGAAGATTTTCAATAATGTCTGAGCGGACGGCATTTCAAAAAAAAAATACCACATTTTTTAAACTAGACCTGCTACAACATTGCAGGTACTTTCTTGTAGTATTAGTGACTGTAGGCAAAGCAAGGGGATTAGCGAGTACAATAATATCTATTTTCAAAAATGATAGAGTACTAATATTTTAGCTATATCTTGCAAAATCGTTCAACACACCTCTTGAAAAGTGTTGGAATATTTCTTCAAACTCATCATAAAGTCTCTCAAAATATTGATTGTTTAGTGAACGCGCTTTTTTTATGGCGAGCGGTGGTGCTGATAGTTCGCAGCTGGATGGCCCCCAGCGCTCATCTACATGTCTGTTGTCAGGGTTTTCCGCAATCACAAATTTCCTACCAGAGCAACGCCGGACAAGCTGTAAGCTCCCGGCCTCCGGCATGTGTGGTAGTGTAGCGCCTATAAATGTAAATGTGTGTATGTAACGGAAGAGGATAGGACAATGAATGGGAAGGGAAGATCGCGTGCGGTCCGTGGCCCGTTTGTTAGGGAACTGCTCCGGCATTTGGCTGGTGTTGATCGGAGAAACTATGGAAAACTACGAATCAGAGTGGCCGCTCCTTTTAAATGAAAACTGTAATTTTCTAAAGGATTTTATTGCTCGATAAAGCAAAAGTCATGCAACGGTGCTTACCAAGCAGTGTTTCAGAGTTAATCGCATCTGCTCTCTGATCTTTTAAAAATCCAGGACTCTATCGATGGTATCGGTGGTACGAAACAGGCAAAGTTAGTGGCCTTATCATGTAGAAAAAAGGCACCGTAACATTGAGATTTGAAACAGGTCATGGTACAACAGCATTAATTTGGCGCCTCAGTAACATTTACGCAAAATTAAAATACCGCAATTTTATATCCATATTATCACATCTTAGCCATCACACCTAAAACTCATCACCAATTTCACATTACGCGTAAAAAATTAATTCACTTAAAAGTAATTCTTGAATCCAAATTAGACAATACAAAACGTCGTTTCAGACAGCTAGGAACACCTCAAGCTCTTGAAGTAACTCGGAGAATTTCAAACGTTTGTATCTCTGCGTTCTCATTGTTTAATTCCAAACCTCTGAAAGATTCCAGCAAAAGAAGTGCGGCAAATGCGAATATTGAAATTCAGAAATTTGAAAAATTACAATAACTGCTCATACGACTTGCAGAAAGTTCTCGAAAATGGCATAAGCAACATTTTTATCACCCTTAGATACATACTAGGAGAAAAATTAAAGAAAAATTGAAGCAGTTTTTGAAAAAATAATTCTTTAATCATATTTCACTCAAAATTACGAAAAATCCTCATATGTTCCAAGAATTGCCCACGAGTTATGGTTTGGTCATCATAATCATTTAATGTATTCATTCAGAGAGTCTAAAAACAATATTAATAAAATAAAAATTGAAGTTAATAAATTATATAATAAGGGAACTAATAAATTGACATAAGTAAAATAGAAATTATTAATTTGCAATAATTACATATATAATAATAGTAATAGTAATAGTAATAGTAATGATAATAATAAACCAATTTGAAATGAAATTACCAAAAGTGAAACAGAATAAGTTGAGCCAATTAATTACGTCCATAACAGCTCATCAGCAATACCACAATTCGACATATTATCCAAAATAGCCCTTGGGTCTATCTCTTCACTTTCAACATTTTGGAGGTCAGAGAGTCAGCTCCTTCATTGTACCGTTGTATTGTAGCCCTTATAACACTACCAAACTAACTTATTGTCCCGGGGGTGTAACTGTTGGAATGAATGGGAGAGTCGTCAAAGGTCATATATATACGGTTGGGGAGAGTCCCCTCATGCCATACTCACAAATAAAGATCTATGCCCGAGGCTGGATTCGACGCCTCGATTCCTCCAACGGAGGCTACTAAGCCGTGACTCTTAGCAATTTCGGCTACCCATGGAGCCTAATCAGCTTACCTGATAAATACTACGAACACGTCGATGCTATTCCTTAGCGAATTGTCGTTCTCGTAGTACTAACAAATATTAAGCTAACCGAATTTGAATAAGCGAATAGGTTGAAAATAATTGTAATTAAACAGATCGCTTTTGTCACGACTGTGCTTCAATTCGTCTCTAAAGTGCCCTTTCACAATATTAATGCACGTATTTATAATTAAATTCCTTCCGCATTAAAATGTACATTATTTCACAACGTATTTGCGCAATTAGTACAATATATTATTTATCACTGTAGAAAACAAAGGTACGATATAGAAGCTATTTTAAATTCAATTCATGCGTCAAAACAATAAAATCACGAAACAGTATTCACAGAATGATACACACATAAAATAAAATGCTCAAGGGACAAAAGAGTTTCATTATTAAATTGTTGCTGATAGCGTTGATGGCTTATTTGAAATTAAGAAACACGTACTTTCTATGAATATCTAATTTATTGTTTTGAGATCTTCTCAATCGGGAAGTCATCTTCTTGCGAGTCATCGAAGTTCTTAACGTACGAAATATGTAAATAAATACTTGGGTATATAATTTTCAGTTCTGATAATGATCGCGATTGAAAATATCTTAACCCAATAAATTATGGATACCTACTCAACACATTTTTCTTAATTCATAGTTTTATTTGAACAAACCCACACTTACATTTCGACATCGGTAATGTATTTTTATAAAATAACGTCTCACACAATTATTCACACAATATAGTATTCACACAATTATTCGAATATTAATAAATAATTTATATTGATAACTATGTCTTAAAAAGGATCTTTAAACTCCCGTAAAATTACAGTCAAATATATTTCACTCAATAAGCGGGAAACAGAGCAAAAATGAAATACTTCAAACATCGACATTTCGAATTCTTTAGCTTCTCTTAACATTCTACAGTCTCCTTTCAATAACACATTTGTAATTCGAGCACTTTACTTCTTTCTCTCCTACTTCCCCTATTAGCCGTATGGCCATTAGCCTATTGTTGTACGTATGTACGTACTTTGGCACAACAGCTCTTTACAAGCTAAGGCCACCAACGTACCATCAACGTTCCGACCTTGAGGCTATGGGTTAAAGGGGATACGTGTGGTTAGCACATAGCCACCCCTACGCTGTATTTCTGGTATTCTCACCCTGAAAAGTGAGCTTTCTCTTCGTCACACAACAACAGATACTGGGACATTGCAAGGAAAGCGCGCAATTAAGTTTTGCCCCAGTCGGGAATCGAACCCGGGGTTGCGCCGTGGAAAGCGAGCACGCCAACCGACAAGCCAGCGAGTCCCAACGCTATTGTTACCAACTGAAAATAAAATGTGTTCATAAAATTGTTATGTGAACGAACGTAAGTTTTCGAATTAAGGCCCCTATTTTACATTTCAAAGATCTTAAATAATGTAACAAATATTGCATCCCCTGCCGGAATTCTCTGCGCGCGGATTGCGTCATCTGCCGGCGCCCCCTTACCCCACACCTGACACCAATTGTAACGTTTTTATGTAAATACCTGTGAGTGTATTTTAATTCACCACGGAGAAACGGTACAATAATTATTCATCATGAGTTGTGTGGTGGGAAGTAGGACGGGTGGAGGTGGGGTGGATGGGGTGGGTAGCGAGGGCGGTATGATGCTGGCGGAGTGGGTGCGGGGGAGGGAGTGGGGCCGGGCGGAGCGAGAAGTGATTCGGTGTGGTGGTCTAGAGAGGCGGGGCGGCGGCGGGCAGTTCAAAACGGGTCCAAGACGAGCGGGGCAGGTACCAGCAGAGGTATGGAACATGGCGGGAAATAAAATTAACTTCCACTATAGTTCAGTATTTAAATTAATTCCTTTTTTTTGCCTAGTAGATGGTGTTCCGATAAATGAATCACGGAACAGCTCTGGGTGACTTCGGCCAACACGGGAATACCGTAAAAATTTAAATGCTTTTTTTTCTTTACAGGATGGCTAAGGAAATGCATTGCCCTCTTTCACCTAGCGCTCAAATACAATCCGTCGAGTCGACGGAACAAGAAAAATCTTTCGCTACCAGTCGTAATATCGGAATCCCTGACACGCAACCTTCAAAAGGATTTGGTGCATCCGTCTCTTCAGATGCGTCCGTCTCACCTAGGTCGGGGTTCAAAGAGTGCAAAAGAGAACGGCACAAAGTTATTGTGAGATTTCTTTTTTTTCCATTTATGAAATAAAATACTTGCATCTAAACATCAAATTATCTACTACGAGCTCCCGCAAAAAATCTTCCAATCTTCTCTAAAGAGTTTGAACGTTTTTACAAGAAACGATAGTAATATTATTCTTCCTCGAAATGGGATCTCAAAAGACCTATCGAAAATCAGTTCGACTAACCAGTAAAGGAAGAGCTTGCATGTATAAGAGAATTGAAACTCTTTACTACTTTTCAACACTTAACGCATATTTCTATGCAAAGAAGGTGAACATTTGTGACATATTTTTTATAATTAATTACGAAAATTTTTTGTTTCATTTAGGTCTCATTACATCATTGCTCATAAAATAAATATTTTGGTTTCAAATGCGCCAGCTTTGGAGTTTCATAAGAATATATTCATTTTGAAGAAACATTTATTTGAAGAACATTAGAAGCTAATTGCTCCAGACTAATAGACGTTTAAAAAATATTTGGGTATCGGGTCACGAACACTTTTGCTTCAAAATTTTCGGAACCGATATACTAAAGGCAATAAAGAATTGTATAAATACTGAACTTATAGTGGAAGAAAAATTTTTGGACTTCAAAATTTTGACATTGATATTTTTGCCTAATTAATGCATTTTTCGCTATAACCAAATAAGATAATTGAATCAGCTAACGGCTAAACATTTTTTTCTCAAACATATTAAACATCTATATTGTTTTCCTTGCGTTCATATAATGCATAATAGATTCAGTTAAATTGTGGGGAAATCAAATTTAAAGAACTCCGAAATCTGATCACATCACTGTGCTTCTGCGAAGAATTTAAAATCTAGTCTATTAAATTAATAAGTGTCATTAAGAACTGGTAATTTTATTATGACTTTTGTTATTTTTTTTATACTCCCTCTATAAGATTTCATATTTAGACTTCCATTGTTTTAAAAGAAAGGTGAAAAAATATTATTTTTAACACGCCTTGGCAAACACTGTTCCTGCGTATTTTGTTTCCCGTGTGGAAACATTTCTTATTTTACACAGTATATGAATTGCGATTGTACGATTCGCAATTGTTTTGCAACGTCTTGTTTGTTATTTATAAACAATAGTTTAGCAACCACTGACTGAATCCGATTAGTTTTAGACAAGTAAGTATTTCTAGTTATTTGATTATTTAATTTATATTCCTTTACTTTACTACATTTGCGTTTGCTCACGGCTTGTTAAAAAAGTTATACTCAAACACGTGAGCGATGGTAATTTGCGCCCTTGTTATATAAACTGCAATATTTGCCACGCGGTCAGTTGGTGCTGCACTTTTGTCGTTTCTCGCATTCCTACCCTCTGAACGTTCAACGTGGGCGCAGCGCCGGGAAAGCGGGCGGTGACGCGTTGGCACCCCTGCCGCGCGGGCGTGGGCGTGGGCGATCGCCCGGCTGAGCCGCGCCGCCGCCCGGGGGGGGCGCTGAGCCCGATTGACAGCCGGCGCGGCGGCGGAGGCGGGCGGCGGCGCCCCCATCACCCGGGATCCGAACTGGGCGGGCGCCGCGGATAAGCGCTCGGGGCGGGGCTCGCCGCGGCGCTCGGACCGGCGCCGCGTCCATTCCGGTTTTCCTCCAGCCTGCGCTCCTTCGGGCGGGCCTGGCGCATCTCTCTATCTCTTTGACCAGCCCGCTTCTTATGCGCACATTGCATTCATTCTCATCAGGGCAATCGACCTGGCGCCCTCTCCAATTCCTGCTCCTACCTCTCTATCCTCCCTCTCTATCCCACCTCTCTAATCCTCCTCCTCCCTCCTCCTCCTTTTCTCTTCCTCCCATCCTTTTCTCTTCCTTCCTCCATCTCTCTTCTCACTCCATCTCTCTCCCTCCCGTCCACTCTCTCCCTTCCATCTCCTCTGGCCTCCATCTCTCTCCCTCTCCATCTCTCTCCTCCCTCCATCTCTCTCCCGCCCTCCATCTTCTCCTCCCTCCAATTCTCTCTCGCTCCTCCTCTCCTCCCATCTCTCTCCCTCCCTCCACATCTCTCTCCCTCCTCAATCTCTTCTCTCCTCATCTTCATCTCTCTCCACTCTCTCCCTCCTCTCCTCTCTCTCCCTCCATCCATCTCCCTCCCTCCATCTCTCTCCCTCCCTCCATCTTCTCCCTCCTCTCATCTCTCTCCCTCCCTCCATCTCTCTTCCCTCCCTCCATCTCCTCCCTTCGCACCCTCCCCCTTCCTCCCTCTCCCCCCTCCCTCTCTCCTCTAGCCTCGCTCAACGCCCTCCCGACCTCAGACAGTTTTCTTCCCCCATTCAATATCGTTCTGTCCACCCTGCTTATCAACATCCCCGCCCGCTCCGCATCTCCCCGCTCAGCTCGGTTCACCCCGCTCAGTCTTGTTACGACCCGCCTCACTCCTACTCGACCTACTACGATTCCGTTCTGATTCCCTCCATCTCGCTCTGCTTTTTTTCTCTATTTGTTCTTCCTCTCCATCCTCAGCTCTGATCCTCCCTTTCCACTACACTTCTCTGTCCGACCTCCTCTACCTCATCCCGTTTCTACCCCTTTCTGAACCCCCTTTCATTCTGCTCCGTCCTCCCATTTCCGCTAAGCCGTTCTTCTTCCATCCACCCTGCCTGGACCTTTCTACTCAGCTTTCTTAGCTTTACCTTACTCACGCCCCTGCCCTTTCGTTTCAACAAAGGACATCTCTACCCCACATCTTTTGCGCATCGGTCAGCCGCGTGCCCTTTAACGCATCTAGCCCTGCTTGTGTTCCTATGACGCATCCTGCTGTCCTACTCAGCTTCGCTTCGCTTTCCCCTCCGTCATGGCTTGGCGGGAGGGATCTCGGACCCAATGCAATCGGAGAGGCGTTCGCTCAGGCGAGATGTGACAGAAAGATGGAACGGTAAAGCTGGTAGGAGACGGACGCTCGGATATCTCTCACACTCCAATGAAATTTTATGTTTTTGCACACTTCTCCTCTATTATTTATAACGTTTCTGCTTCTCTGAAGATAAATATGACGTTTTACAACGACATACAATATTTATTTAAGACATATTAGATGTAGTTAATCACGACACCATTCTAAATATAGATTTTTATACATTATCTGCAAATTTGCCTTGCTTGTCGTAGTGTATAAAAAGAGTTTTTCGTCTCTGAACAACCGGTTGCGGTAGCTCAGAAACACAATTTTCTGGGCGTCATCGTTTACTAGGAGCCCTAAATTTCGAGTGAGGACGGTGGCGGATATTTGACGCTTATCACATACTTGGGTCAAATTCAACCGGCACTTGCCGGAAAATTTTGGCGGCTACTGCTGAACGGTAGTTTTCCGATGTTTCTCCGAACAAATTTAAACGAATACTGATCAGCACCATAAAAACCGAGTCCATCAATGGGCACGGTCTCTCTCTTTTCTCATGCGTAGCTTCTTCACTCCCTTTACTCGAACACACACACACACACACACACACACACACACACACACACATACATACGCAAGAGTTTAGATGCACTACCACACATATCGGATGACTTAGTCGGAGCTTACAATTTTTTCTCCGATGAGATGGCGCTCCGCTAGAGGAGACACCTGACGTTGGAAAATTTCAAGTTGACATGTAAGTCAGTGCTGTATCTCACGTTTCTAATAGGGAGAAGCACGTCCAACTGCGCGTCCGAAAACGAATACTCATGTATCATTGGCGGTGATCAACATTTATGCATTGGTTTTCAATAAAATTCGCAAATACTGATATAAAATAAAATCAAACTTCTCAAGAATGCATGTAGATATGAATTATATTTTCATTGAATTAGATATATTCTAGTGAAATAAAAATAAACTAGTGTACCTATGCATGAAGCATATTAAATACGCGGCAGCGATGGTTTAACGGTTAGCGTACCAGACGTTGTTGAACCAAGTTAACGGGTTTAAACCCGATCGAAGCCGAGGATTTTTGGGGCGAAAAAATCCTTCGTATGCCTTCCTTCGGAGGGGAAGTAAAGCTGACTGTCTCATGTTATTAGATTTACTGCATGTAAAAGATCCTCAAGCCCAAATGAAGTCTCTGAGCTAAATTCAAATCAACTGTTTCGTCGTCCAAGAAATACCTCCTTTCTCATCTAGTTGACGTAAGTAAAGTAGCGAAATTAGCGTGGTCAGACTGAAAAACAGACCTCACGGCCGGAGTCTCGCCACGAAAATAAGGCAACAATTCTATTCAATTCAATTCAATCCACGTTTTACGTACTGGGGATACTCTGAAGAGCGGACCAGAAAGTCCCCCGTGTACCCAACTACGCCATGGGAGAGAAAATCAGGTTGAAAGGTACGAGGATGTACCACTTTACAGTTATGCACTGTCAATATCAAGGAACAGACCGTTAATTAGACCGTGAGTTGCGAGATATTCGCAAACACGAATATTCATAAAATGGGCAGTCGTTATTGACCTCTCAGTCCTTTGTCTGTTTTGACAGCTCATATTTTAAGAATGGTTCGTTGTAAAGATCACTGAGAGAGTCATATCTTTACTACTAGACTAACAAGCGATGTTGAACACTGTGAATATTCTTGTCACACAAGTGAATTAGAAGGAAACAAGAAAATGTCTGTTTTTTTCTAAAGTATGGAACTCTTTGCTTTCCAGACGCTCCAACCCTCCGCTTGCAGCTGGGCACGGGACTAAATCCGGACGATATTGAGGAAGGCGATGACGTCTATTTCCAGTGCCTCGTCCACGCGAATCCACCTGCGTACAAAGTGGTCTGGAAACATAACGTAAGTTTCTTTCCATTTCAGTATCAAAGAAACTGAAAAATACTTCAATAGTCCTGTGAAAGACGGGACCTTTGAGTCACAATTTTGCGTAACCCTAAATGAAAAGTTGTTGTTGTTGTGCGTGTTGTAGGAAAGGTGAGTATCTTCGACATAATGAACAGAAAAACCACTTTTGTCTGTGTCTTATTTTTAATAAAAGTCCACATCTTTCAATCTTTTAGATATTATCATTAAAGCTGAGTGCCAACCACAAGCCGTACTAACAATCTTATGAAACGCTTGATATTAGAAAAACAAACTAAACATAAACTCTTATTTTTATTATTCTAGTTGAAAATTCTAGACAAACTGGTATTTTATTTATTACTATAATTAAAGTCTAACAACAATAATAAATAAAATAATTGAAAGAGCTACATCTTAAAACTGTGTTATTGCAGCTTAATATAATATCTCACTGTTCCCCGCCCTGAATAACTAAGGTGTTTTTATAAAATAATTTTAATATTTTTCTCTTTCATTTTGCCGCATACGCAAAAATTCGAATAAATTTGAAAAAATTGAAATAACTTTAAAAACATTCTGAGATTGACAAATAATTTGAAGATATCGCATAGAAATGGTTGATTTAGGCGATTGTCGTAAATGATCATAGAATGGGATCGGCTTGGCGATTTTCTCGTAGTGCTTCGAAAGAAAATCTTTTGGAACGTCTGTTCTTATAATTTTGAAATATAACCAATGAGTCTAATATACTGTTTTTCTACATCTAATATTGTTGTTCTGAGTGTTGCAACAATGCATACGAGTTTTTCAATAGATAACAATTCAAAACATTTCTTTCGATAACGGGGAAGGATTATACAAATGAATAATTAGCTCTAGATTCAGACTAGCATTTTACATTCATTTCTACACAAAGGAATTCAAAGGAAACGATAAATCAATTCGTACTTCAAACATTCAAACTTAATTAAATGCGCATCCTCTTAGAATAATCATTACCAAAGTTTTGAGAACGTTTTATAGCTATTGTGGTAAAGTACTTGAGGTACTAGTAACAACTAATTGTTCCCTTCCACTTCTTCTTAGAAAGCTAGATTTAATGAAAGAAGCTTTTATACAGCTTATCGATTAAACATTGAAATTTTCTCTTTGTCTTAATGTTCTACAAAATTCCTTTCCCATTCTTAAAAAAACATTATAGAAACGAATGTTATAGAAATGAATAAAATATAGAACGAACATTACAGAAATGAAACATTATGTATCATAATTGTCAATCATTTTGCATACCATTACCTGAAATACTGTCCTTGTGTCTTCTCTTCCTTCGACCAGCAAGAGGAAGAAAAGGAGAGAAACAGCAAGTGGCACAGCTCATTAAGAACTTCGGCATTCAAGATGGTCGATAAGAAGCCAAAATGAAGTCCTTGGGGAGTTTAAGTGAAGAAACAATTCTCATTCCCGTAATGTCAGGAGTGGGAATGTTCAAATTCGCCGCATTATGGAAATCAGCACGTTTCGACACCTCTCGTTAGTATTCAACTGTTCCCAGAGCGGCTCCCCAAAGACCCGTGAACAGGAAACGGCCCCCGTCGCCGTATATTTCCCAGACGCGACACCGACTCGTAACACATGGACTTCAACTGCCACGCCGGATACACACCACTCCAAATCGTTTCTTCGGCTCTGTAATTCTAACCTACTTGAGAACAATGTAATCTCTATTAATTAGATCGCTGGTGAGGTAGATAACTTTTTAATATGATAAATAAATAAAGATATTGTCTGGTATCAATACTTTTTATTCAGCTTATGATCGTTTCGAGCGCATAGTGATCATCCTCAGAGCTGCATTGCAGCTTCGTGGTCGAAAAGTTCGTGAAAAAGTGTTTTCGATACTAGGACTATGACCCGCGCCTGGATCAGTTTTTTTTTTCTTTAAGTTTTCTTCATCCATTGAACAAATGCTAAGATAGCTCCTTTCTTTTGCTTCTGGGCATTAATATAGCTTCACTAAGCGCCTTTTTGAGCTCTCCTTTTCCTAGTTGTTGAGAGCCCGGCTTAAGGGTAATTTTAGTACTTTAAATGTGTCGTTTGTTTACCGATGCAAATAAATTTTTAACTCAATAAAACTCGGGAGCGAAAATGTCTGGTTTTTAAATGGTACTACTCTCGCTATGTTGGAACTTTTATTCACCATTCAACTATTTACGATTAAAAGATGAAGAAGAAATTCTGGAGCTCAAGAAAACGTGCGCACATTGTACCTCGCCTCCATACGTCACTGAGTTTTAACTGCTGACAAGACAAATCAAAACAAATTAATCAAATTACATTTACCTTTTAATGATGAAGTTTCCAATTTCAATTTTAGACAGATCTATATTTGTTTTTCTTGCCAGACTCTAAAACATTAAATAAAATATAAAATTAATAATAGCATATTGTGATTTATTTCTTCAATTGTTATATTCTTCACAATTTGCTTTTTTTAATTTTTATTAATTAGTTTTTTAGAGTCCGAAAAGAATAACAAAAATAAAATTATCTAAAATTTGAAACTACAACATTATATTATAGAAGACAATCATAATTAAGAAATGGCATCCATCTTTTGTACCGTGGCTCAGACCAAGAAACGCTGCCGGTTGGGAGGGCTGAGATCGTTAAGGCAGTAGTGCAGTAGCGATCTCGGGTCGAATCCCGCCTGGGGCATGGTTGTATTTGTGTTGGTCCTTTCAACCCTATCATCCCCACATCATGTCTACGTCATAGTGACCACACCGTTAACAACGCAATAGCGTTAGCTAATGATGTAGATGCGTTCTTAAGTAACAAAAAAAAAGAAAGCAAGGTGTGGGACTGCATGTGCGCAGGGGCAGCCGATGGCGGACGACCGGAAGTCGGGCGTGGTGCAGGTGAGCCAGGACCTGGCGCTGCAGGCGGTGCGGCGCCGTCAGGCCGGCAACTACAGCTGCGTCGCCAGCAACGTCGAGGGCGACGGCGAGTCCAACATCGTGCAGCTGCGCGTCATGTGTGAGT
Source organism: Gryllus bimaculatus (assembly GCA_017312745.1). Classification (NCBI taxonomy): domain Eukaryota; kingdom Metazoa; phylum Arthropoda; class Insecta; order Orthoptera; family Gryllidae; genus Gryllus; species Gryllus bimaculatus. Next base: position 1,753,948 of record BOPP01000204.1, read on the forward strand.
AGTTCGCACGCCCCTTGGCGGCTGGCGAGGTCTCTCTCATTACAATAATGTGTTGTATGTTACTGATGCACTTTTGCCTATGTTTATGGCTGTTTACAACATATGCCTTCTTCTAGATTGTACAATATGCATGCTTCTATGTGTATTTACAAGCTATGTATTTGAATCTTCTACTATGAAAGAAACATCTCAAGCATCTTGAGCCTTGTGGTCTATGTAAATTCGGGGTCGCATTCGACGGATAGTTATGGGTCACATGTGTTTCCCAAATAGCAAGACACATTTTATTTTCCGTAGTTGCTCTTTAGTTTCCGGGCTTGCCTGGAGGAACTAAAAAGTCGAGATCAGAGGTAAAAAATAGTGCTCGTTTCCTATTCTGTAATCAAACTTTAAAATGAGCAAATAATACCACTAGAGATATTAACTTTGTCCTGAATGCGTTCGATGTCACGTCCCTATCGTTTATGGCGACCAGACGAATTTATTAAATATGGTAGGTTCATATATGATGTAGATTTAATCTCAAAAAGAAACAATAAAAAAACTTAAATAAATTCTGAACCATCCTGCTAAATGCAAATTTCAAAATAGACAGTGTAGGAAATTAACTTGAAATAGGACATGAGTTACGACAATCCATGCCTGCCGGTTTTGCCGACTATGCTAATACATGACGACATAGGCTCGATTAGTTCTCAAGACTTTGAGATTGGAATGGCTGTAATAATACGCAAGAACAGAGTGGAGGTTTGTCACATACTGTCGCACGCGTAGATTACAACAGCAAAACACGAGGTCTTTTCCATAAGAAAAGAGCGGTCGAACCTAAGGGTTAGCGTTGTGGGCGGAGTAAGTTTCATATTTATCTTTCACTGTGTCCACTGTACATCGGTAATACCTCTGACTGGAAGGAGTTCAGATCTTACTCGTTTTCAGTAAAACAGTCATCATTTTACTACATCCAACGGTAGGGTGGGTTGCAACCTCAACCTTTGCAGCCCACCCTCAATCTGGCAAACATCCCTCAGACATCAATTTCTTGCTAAATAATTTCTAAAAGGAAAATATTGCATAAGATTGGAACTCAAACGTGTTCTTATAATAAAACAGAAAATAAAGCACGCCCACACGCAAACATAAACAATGTAAACACGCAAATAACATAAGTACCCGCAAATACAAATGCATACACGCAGATGTACATACCCACTGTACGCATGTAAACTCACACATGCCCAGAACACTCAATTGAACACACGGCAGTTTGCGTGAACGGACGAGGCGTGGTGGGCTTTTCTTCGAGGCTTGGTTGGGCAGCCTTGCTTTTGTGAACGCTGGCGCCGCCACCACCGCCGCCGCTAAGCGAGAGCTTCGCGCGCTCGTTGCAGCTCATCTTTTCCGTAAACAGCGCGCGCTCTATGGCCCATCGAGGGGCGGCGGCGCACCGGTGCAATCCACGTGTGGAACTCGCATCCTTCCCCTCCTCTCCCCTCTACGTCCCCCCCCCTGCGACCCAACGCCCCTCCTCCGATCTACCTCCAAACATTCCTCCCCTCTCACCCCGCCCCGCCATCACCACGCAATGCATTACCCCTCCTTCGCTCTCCCAACACCCTTTCACCACGCCCCTCCCCGAGTCCCGTGCACCGCAGCGCCCCTCCTCCGCTGTGTCACCACCCTCTTCCCTGCCCGCACTGCACTGGACACCTTGGAACGCAACTCATCAAACACAATAATCCTTCTATTTATCGCAAAAAATCGCTAAACTGAATACAAATCAATATTCTTCGAAATATATACTCAATATTTGGGTCACTTATTTCTACCTTCTATAAGGTTCATTGTGAACGAAAATAATTGCCTATTAAAATTCACATTCCAATCAGCGGGCAAACTGCAATTGTAATATATTTTCTACTAAAACGTACGAGTTGCAAACTAGCGTACATACATAAATATTTTAGATTGTCCATCTTTCAGCAACAGTAACTACATTTCAACTCGCACCTTCCTCTCTTCCTTCCTTGAATCCACATCAGCATCCAATGCATAATTAAATCTTTGACACGTTATTCGCATGCAATAATAATGACGTAGTACAATGCAACCAAACAGTATAATACACAACGCGTTAATATTAACCATTCCACGAAAATGCTCATTGCATCGAATGTACAATACATGTTTGGGAGCACAGTTGACTTTTGGAAAGTTCAAGGAGAGCTCCACAACATCATCATACGAGTTCGACATGAAAGGAATGCAATATATCGATATACATTGTAGTTTAAACCAATTTATTCATTAGTTACTAAAAGAAGAAAAATGAAGGTAAATTAATGTAAGCGAATATCATAAGCAATTAAATTGGATGACTAATTTTGAATACAATAATCAAGAGATGCAGGAAATGTTGAATCATAATGTGAAACAATTAACGAGGACTGAAACATAATTAACTTTACATACATATTCAATCTTAAAAGAAAAGAAAGTAGCGGTGCTACAATAGCACATACTTAATTCTTTAAATTCTGTAATTTTTGAACATTCATTTGGTTAAAGGAAAATTTGACTTGCGACATTTTTAAGTTTCCTTTGGTCTATCCCAGGAAAAAATGAGAGAAAAACTTAAGAGCTGTTTGTGAAAAATAAATCAATTCCACTAATTTCAAGCAGAATTTTGCGACAACTACTACTTGTAGTTTCTTCAACCAATTCAACACGTCTACAATAAATGTCGTCATATGTTAAATATTTTATTTACCGTTTCATTCCTTTGTTCTGACTTCACGGGTCTTTGTAGTTAGCGGGATAATTTCGGAGCAACATTCAGTCATCTCCGATTTCTCTGCTCTTATCAGTGGTTGGGAGTGCAGTTATACTGATCAACGGAAGAGATATTTTTTGAGGTAGAACATGACTAACAATTGCACGAAAATATGTAGCACATATTTTAGCTTCTACTCCGATCAAAATGTCAATTTATTTAAACGTATTCATACTTCAACGTACCGAGACTTAAACGATTATTACACTGAAACCTTCAATTTATTAGTTTTAATATTGCTCAATACATTAGCAACTTTTCCTGCTTTAAGCCAGTAGTTTTAATTAATCATCTTACTCTTCTAATTATGTCTTTGCATTAGTACATCGGCAAACAATCTGCTTCTAGCCATTTGATGGATAATTTACTTGAGTACATAAAAAATTTGGCTGTGGGGTAATGGTTCAACAAATACAATTTGTCACTTATGTAAAGCAAATAATTTAACGCCCCAATTGTCTTGTTTCTTTTACTTTTCTTCTGAATACTATTTCAAACTACAATCACTAAACAAACTTGACTGTATTGAAAACGTATGTTTATTTAAACTTATTTTTATTATGTTCATAGAATTTAACTAACACCTTATTCACATAAACATACAAAATAGTCGCCTTTTAATGTTGGATTTGCAAGCAACGCTATATTCACATACAAAACAGAGCAATTGCTGAAATAGAAGTGGAACAAATTAGACTGACTTTGAAAAGTTTTAAGCTCTTCAAAAAGTAGGGGAGAAAAATATTAAATTGTGTAATGGAAATCCGGGGAAGAATCAAATGTAGTTGTAAAAGAGGTTGCGACAGAATTTACGGAACTAATGGGGCATGATCAGCATTTTTGACAATGGAAATGTACTATGTGTACATTTGTGTATTATGTAGCATACATAAAAATGTAGCTGTACTAATATTCAACTATTAGCATCACAACCTGCAAGCATTTGTTACGGGGATTATAATTTTGAAATTGCAATAAGACGAGTTCATATCTTGGATGGAGATAAGATACAAGGCTATTGGGCGTTGGGTAGTTTTGAACGTGAGTAATACATTATAAGCTACTACGACTCATTGGAAAGTCTAATGCCTGATACTGAAAGAACATATTTGAACAAAGCTGGTCATGAAATAAATTTTCAACATATGAAAATATTTTAAAAACAGTTTACAGCATCGGCGACGCCACATTTTTCTAGTTAAAATGTAGTTGTCCCATTGGTACTCTTCTTAAAACTATTGTTTCTTATTGCTAGGGAGCGGATTTTAATGCAATGTCATTTTTTTCGTCTCCCTATAGAACAATGATGTGTAGTGTACAAATTCATTTTATGTTACGTCCAAACGAAATGACCCAATTTGATAAGTCATTTTTTTTGCATTTTTCGTCGATTTTGACTAATAAGTCGTTTTTTGCAGTTTTACATCATTTTAATACATTTTCCCTATTTTCATTGATTTCAATATCATTTTAATTGTGCTTGTTTCAAGCAATATTTACTAGGTGCCGCAAATGTTCACCACAGATTTCCTGAATAGCCTATTCAATTTCTTCGCTCATATATTTAATGTCAGCCGATGTGAGTTCTATAAAATCTAAGGTTCCTGTCACGTCTATCGGTCCAATGTCAGTTCGTCCGATTTCGCAATAAATAAGGGCAGAGGTTTTCTTTTAAAGAACAATTCAAACCAAAAGTTTGCAAGCTGTATTTACTTGAACAAAAGAGAAAAGTTTCGATTACATCAGTAGCATACACAACAGCTTGAAGTGTTCAACTAAAGTGATTTTTATCAAACATATTTACCTGTTTTTTCTTTATTTTTAGAACATTTGAAAGTATTTTAAGAAAATGTTATAATTTTTGGTAATGTTTTAGGTCATCATTTTAGGTCATCTGCCCCCTACTTATTGCTTAGTTGTTACGCAGTCACGGAAAACAATGGTACATTCATTGCTCTATTGTTCACTTTCCCGCATTTTGCAGGCCAACAGAAATGGCAAAGTTCAAAATAAATTCTAAACTTTAGATAACAACGTCAAGTTACAACCTGCTGTTTTTGACTGTTGCGGACATTCAGCAGCAAAATTTCGCCGTTCACACGAACCAAGGGGCAACGCAAAAAAAGTAGGTTCTCACTTTTAGCACGCACACTCCAAATAGCGGGGTCCAACTCTTTGCGACGTGTGTTTAAGGGCTCATATCCGGTAATAAATAATACCTCATATGTGCTTAAAAAATAGAGACGGATCACGCACTGGTAAGGGCGACACCATCTCGAAATTAACCCTCTGCTTCACCCTGGGCAGTGACGATGTGTGTACTCTGTAAGATAGAGTATTTTAACACGGTTACCTATTATACGGCATTGATGTATTATTTGACCTAAGATTTCGGTTTATTCAGTGTGTGTGTTTTATGGCCCACACGTTTTCACGCTTTGCTGGAATCACGTATCCTTGTAATTTACAGAGCTATTATCTTTGCAGTAATCCATGGTGTTCCAATTTAAAAGCATAATAAGCACGAACGCAAAGCTAAAATTTGTAGTAAGAGTTTGTTGGAAAAGGTGCTTTTATCAAAGTGATAGACAGTTCGATTGAACGCTCGAAAAAATAAGGAAAAAATTATACAATTTAAAAAACTTTTCACATCAAGACTATATGCAAACGCTGTTAATAGAACGTAAACTCATCATCAGTTACGAAAAAACTTTCAAACTGCTTGAAATAAAAAATATTTACAATCCGAAGTATAAATCATTGTTTGAATACTGACCACAGTAAATCTCAAGGAATGTAGAAAAATCTACTCCTAATGAACAGACGTCAATAATATATAACATAAATGTAATGGCATATGATGGCATTTTACCGTAACCACAGTTAGATAAGGTGGATAAAAATATCTTACAAAGCTAAGATATGTTATGTCAAAACATTTTTTTAAATTTATGAGAATTATTCTTTAATTTTCTATTATCACCAAATTATGTAATAATTTAAAATAAGCTTATCATAGTTTCTCTCCTAAGAATATACATTTATTTGGAAGTACGAAAAGAAAAACCCACATCAAAATTCACGAAACGTAAAAACAAAATCATATTTGTATAGTTTCGATAAAATCTTCGAAAAAATTGTATAGCTAGTGAAAAATAATATGAAGTATTCATGGTTATGATACAAGTGCTGCAGCAATAACTATCTTCAACAGGACGATATTAAAACTTAATTAATTTCATTACATACATTTTCTCTATCTCAGTGGTGATCACGAGACGAAGAAATGTGGTGAAAATATTAAGCATTAATGGCTTTCAAACTACGACAAATGAAGGAAGTAATAAAGTGCAATCCAGGGCGAATAATGAGAGAAAATCGCACGACGGTTTGGAAGTATTTTTAAAAAAGAAAATGTTTACGCAAGATGCAGAACGTGTCTGACACCATCCTACGCAACTTCTCAAAAATTCGACCACATTTCAGAGATGCCAGAGCTACTCGCAGGGGGAGTAGTGGGGAAGGTCACGCAGTTGCTGATCGGTCAGGACGACCCGGAGTCGGATCCGGCATATGCAAGCAACAGCAGCAGGGGCAACCGCCTGCCTATGCGCCTACGCGCTCTCGTGCCAGGTTGCACAGGCTCTTCGCCTAACTCACATCCACCATTCGCGCACCCCCGGCCTTTGCTCCCTACGGCTACCTTGATCCCTCCCGTCCACTCGCTTTCCCAACCTGCCTCAGATCAGGGCCGTCTACGCCTCCGCCGCACCAGCACCGCACGTTTGGCCTGCCGCCCCTTTTCACCGCATTGCTGATACGGTTCAGTCGGCACTTACCATGCCAGCCTCCACGCCCCCTCTAACGCCCACACTCCCCGACCCCCACCCACCGCCCACGTCTTCTCCTGCGTTTCACCTCCCACGCCCACCAACTCCCACGCCCAACCATCTCACGCCCACACTCTCACGCCCACCACTCCCACGCCCATCACCCCACGCCATCCTCTCCGAACCCGCCCATCACTCCCCACGCATCCCCTCCCACACGCCCATCACTCCATGCCCCACCTTCCAACGCCCATCACTATCCCACGACCCACCCTTCACGCCGCATCACTCCCACGCCCACCCTTCCCACGCCCACCACTCCCCTAACCCACACCTTCTCAGAGTCGACCGACTAACGTCCAGAAGGGTTTTACTATGTCCCCTACGATCCCGCCCTACCTTGCCCCGAAAACCTTCCCTACGCCTATTGCACTTCCTCACTTCACCTCCTCCCTGCGCATGAACCTCCTTCCACCTCCACCGTACGCACCCCCCACCCGCGCCATACAGCCAAGTCACTAGTGTCCGTAGCTGCCACCTCTTAGAGCAGCGCGTGAGTGGGCGGTGCATTATCACGGCTGAGGGGCGCGCGTGACCCCGTGTTCGCGCGGGGCGTTGAGACACCGGCCGCTGGCCGCTCCGCGTCGCGTCGCTCGCCCGAGACCTCACGTCCGACGCCTGCCCCTGCCCGCCCTGCCCCGCCGGCCGCGACGCCTAAATCCGCGCACGGCCCGCCACTCGCCGGCCCGCCCCCGCGCCCGCCCCCCTTTCTCCGGGCGGCGCCCACCGTGGGCGATGGTAATTCGCGCACGCCCCGCCGCGCAACGCCCGCGCAGCCCGCCCACCGCCCGCCCCGCCCCGCCCCCGCTGGGAACCCGGCTGCCACCGCGCGGGCGGTTGCTACCCTTTTTTTAAGAGTGCCATGAGGAACGCAGTTTGCGCCTTGCGGCCTCGTTCGGAGGCGTACCTTTCCGTACGTTCTCGAACAAAGGAATACATTTGGTAGCGTATGGCAATGCTTAGACTTCCTGCCATGCCATGTCATGCACGTCATGCTAAGCGCATGCCACGCCATTGTCAGTCACATGCCAAGCCACGCCAAGCCATGCCCAAGCAATGCGAAGACATGCGAAGCCATGTCGAAAGCCACGCAAAGCATGCCAAGCAATGCGAAGACATGCCGAAGCCATGTCCAAGCCATGCTAAGCCAGGCCCATGCCAAGCCAGCATCAAAACAATCTTCAAGACTGCGAAGCTATGGCCAAGCCATGTGCAAGAGCCATGCCAAGTCATATCAAATCAAACATTCCAAAGCCATGCATCATGCCATGCCATGCAAGCATCAGCCATGCCATGCCATGCCAATGCCATGCCATGCCATGCCATCGCATGCCATGCCATGCCAAAGCCATGCCAAGCCATGCCAAGCCATGCCATGCCATGCCATGCATGCCATGCCATGCCATGCCATGCCATGCCAAGCCATGCAAGCCATGCCAAGCCATGCCATTTCCATGCCCTGCCATGCATGTCATGCAAGCCAAGCCAAGCAAGCCATACCATACCATGCCAATGCCATGCTATGGCATGCAATGCCTCCATGCCATGTCATGTCAAACCACGCCTAAGCCACGCCAAGCCATGCTAAGACATGGAAGCAAGCAATGTCACCCCATGTCAAACCATTCCAAGACAAGTCAAGCCATGCCAAGCCATGCCAAGACATGCAAGCAATGTCACGCCATGTCAAACAATTCCAAGACAAGTCAAGCCATGCCAAGCCATGCCGTGTGTTCCCTTACCATTTGCACACCCTTGCCATGTTGCCCTTGCCATGTTTGTTCTCCCATTTCATTTTGTTTCATTCCATGACGTGTTGAGCCTTATCGCGTCATGTCATGCCACCTATCACACGTTTCACATTCAACTCCTATCATACCTGACCATGCAACATTCATCTTACACTTACATCTTGTAATTTCTACATCATGATTAACTTCACCTTGCTTTCGATATTATACATTTCTTGAATCTGTTGGAATGTGTTGTCATGTTCAATTAATGGCTCTAACATTTTCAAACCAACCTGGTCATTTCAATGGCATAATTAGCTTTTCTCATGGTTTTACTTATCCTAAAATGCGTCGTGTTTACATGCTGTACTGGCGTCTTACTGTGAGGCACTCGACATCATACACACGGCATTGCCTTGCTACGAACCCACTTTGTCTCGCTGTTTCTCGCTTCCCCTTCACCCATACGCTGCTCCGCGTCGTCCTTTCCACTCTAAAACAACACACTTTTTACTTTGTCCCTACGGGGGTACAAAGAAAGTTATGTACTGCTGCGCGAAAATACGGCCAATTTTCTGCAAAAAAACTTACGGTAAAAAAAGTGGAAAAATCTAGTTGCTAACTTAGAAGAAAAAATCCTATATCACGTAGTGTAGCGAAATTTTATGTTTTGTAGGTCATTGGTACAAATATCGAATGACGACAAAACGTCTGTCCATCCACGTGTCTATCAGTCAGTCTATCAGTCTGTCCGTCTGTGAACACACTAAAGGCTAAACCATTCTGCCGATTTTCTCGAAAATTTATTTTCCCCCGAATCGATCTGGCTGTTGTCGCGGCCTTTTGAATTTTAAAACGATATTTCAATTTTGGGAGGTACTTTACATGAAGTCCCTGCAATATTTACCAACTTTCAAAAATTTGCTCTACCTTTTTTTATTAAATTTTGTTGTTGGATAGTTTGAAGGACGTTTAAGATAAAGGTGCAGGTCTTCATGGTGTTGATAACCCTGAATTTTTAGAAAAATTGCGAAAGTTCAATATGTTCCGTGTTTCCTATAACTAAAATATTAAAGATAGGGATTTTTTCCGTTAATGAAATTGTTCATTGAAGATAGATTTTGAAATAAATTTATGTACATTTTTTTAATAATATTCGCGTAATTTTGCGTGAAAAACGTTTTGCTGTTTTAGCGCCACTAGTTTCTAAATTTTCAGTAGCGTCTACTTGCGATGCCATTTTAAAGATTCTTGAAATTTCCTTTTTCAAGTGATACCGTAATCATGAAAGGCTCTTTGTGTAACATGCCAATCTTCTGAACGTGGTGAACTATATGTCCAGTGACAGCTCACAAACTGCTTCTACCGCTCTTGCGTAATATAACTTTTAAATAAATACTCTTGAGAAAAATAACTCTTGAGAATAATACCTTTTTCTCATCAAGTTAAGTTATTTATTACAACAAGACTCCTCGTTTTTCATTTAATACATCACTTGAAATTATTAAGATATTTCACTGCTCATGGAAACTTCACAACTTACGGCCGATCCATTACTTATGGGTTTTGAGAATGTTTCATGTCCTGTCAAATTTACTTCTCAAAGCGTTCTGACTGTTTAAAACAGATTCTCCAAGTAAGTCGGGTTGCAATGTAGAGCACAGATGTGACACCTTGCTAACTTCCACTTCTTTTATCTCATAAGCGTTTTACGTGTCCATACTGCAAAATTTTATACTATGTGCACCTGCTATCCTGTCCCTGTCTCATAGAGACAATCATTTTGCGTATTCTCCAACAGTCGTCCGTTTATTTCATATTTTTATTACTCCCAAACCCCTCTTTTTAACTACATAGTAGAGGCAAAATAAAAAATCTTGGAAGCGGTCACTTCACTCTCTTGTTGAGGAACATAAAAAGATTAATGAAGAACTCATACAAGCCTTTTTCATAGTAGCCCTCGCACCGCTGATGGGAGACTTGGAGGAGCCTGACATTTTTTCCACGAAACTACGTCTTTCTTCCTTCTTTTTTCTCAAAGGAAAGTAGTTTTACGCAATGAAAAATTAAAAATAACCACTTCAATGAAACTTTTTTACAAATGTAATTGCGCTGAAATTCGTACTTCAATAGACAATCAGTTCTTATATTTTTTTCCAGGGAATATCGCTTCTTGCATGACGGAAAAATACGCTGTATGTTTCTTTGAAATCAAAGCAGAAAAAATTTAACTCGGCAAGCCACATTTTTTTTCCTGAGAACTCATATTTGAAACTTACTACTACCTCTTCCATACATTAGCCAAGCGTATATTTCATAGAGAGGCGTGACGCCAAAAAATCTATTTATACCAAACTGAAAGTACCACGTGTTTATACTATCAGCAAAAACATTTGAATCACTTCAGCTATTTGCTCGCAAATTTTGGCACAAAACACTTTTGAGTGAGCTTCAAAAAATAAATATCGTGAAGTTGTGGCGAAAATGTTATCCGAAATGTGTTTTTTTTACCCCACATTAAAATTAATTCGCGCGTCTGTCAGAGTCTGCGTTGCGTATTTCTAAGCCTCCACTCTTTTTGATGTGCTCAACCTAAGCGGCGGAGAAACACTACGGAACTCATTTAGAATTTTTTGCGTAGATAGGTTAATATCTTAGTATTAGATTTAAGTACCTCATACTTTTTGAAAGCCGAAAGATATGTTAATTGAAAACAAAAATTAAACAAAATATAAATCAGGTTATACAAATTTCACTTTTGAGATATGACCGAAAAGACCCCATGTTTAAAATAATAGAGAGACCAATTTTGCAGATTGAAAGAGTGAAAGTATTTAAGACGTACATCGGTAAAAAGGCTTACCTGACAAACCCTCCAATACTCCCAAGACAAAGTAACTTCAACTACAGGTGAAAATACTATATTGGCTACTAGAAACACCCTCGAAGCTATCCTTAGCCAACATATTGACCTACAATACAATAATCCTACATGTACCTACGGCTCCCAATTTGCAGCACGACAAGAAAGTCAAATTCCCCCATTTTACAGATATTTCAATCGAAAACACTTAGATGATTGCTGCAGCACCCACGGTATATCTCAAACACAGAGCTACGTAAAAGTACTGACAGTCTGAAATAATCGAAAACAAGCAGCTCACGCTATCTGCAACATCTTCAACCCACCCTCTGGCATAAAGGTCCTAGATAATAGTGAATAAATCTACCTATTACCCAGAATTACATTCTTACAACTCCATAACTGATTTTAACTTAATCACAATATCCACATATATTTGTCAACTTTGACTCCTAACCATGAGTTACTGAGTTAACTGAGTTTTTTTATTTAGACACAGAAGTCGTAGAACAGTACCTCTGGATACTTTCACTCAGAACAATTTGACATTGTCTACTGTCAATTTCAACTTATTTATTATAGTATAAAATGGATCGTAAATTTATTGTGTTCAGAGTTTAAAAAATACCAAATGGAGGAAAATCTTGCTAACAAGACCTACATCGCAAGTAAGAGATTAAAAGGAACATAAAAATGACCCGTTGCGCTATATGATATTCAAAAGAAAGGACCTTTAAGAGTTTACATGAATTGATAAACGACATGACAATTATTTAGCTTCTTAGGTGAGCGAACTGCACAGTGATGTAATTTGCTTATTTTTTGGTGAATTTAATCGTGTGTCAAATTTTTAATTTATAGAAGCGCACAGTCAAGACAAGTGTACCTATTGATGCTACGTATTTTCTTTATGACAAAATACGTATTGTGATTAGACACAAAAAGAAAATTAAACATCAATACATACAAAACATCAATACATACATACAACATACATACATACATACATACATACATACATACATGTGTGTGCTGACTGTACGCCAACCTAATAGTATTATATGATATATGAATCGTAATGTTTAAAACGGTTAAAACCGCCACATTCAATGTAAATATGTACAGGCAAATGCACAGTCAGGACCAATGAACACCCACTTGCTATGCCTGGAATTTGGATCACAACACAAGAGACGCACAAGCAGAGAACAAGACCCTCCGCAACACAGCATGAAAGAGACACTGAGAGACATCCATCCAAAATCCCATGACATCCATCCGAACCCTTAAACCTTGCACCCCGGCATGTAGACGACAGTCTCTCATTCTTCTTCCATTAGACTGCGAGTAAGGAAATTACTCTTGCATATTCGCAAGCCCCCTCTTCGTTTTTGCCTTCTGAACTTACAAATGTTAAAGATGCTGATACAATCGTAACACTCAAAATCACCAGTTAGGCTCCATAATTTTTCCGATTATAGAACCACTCACGTCCAATCATTTAAGAAGAATATTTCCATTTAAAGACGCATGCACATCAGAGTAACCGTCAACACTTGTTGTTTTCCAATTAGAAGACGCATTTCGGAACAACCATTTAGTAGCAAAGTAGGTAGTTCGCCGCCGGCAGTGACTGTACCTACGCAGACTCCCCTCGCAATTCTCACCACGCGCTCGGCAGCCCTGCTCCCCTCCGCCTGCATGCTATGTCCTCGGGCAGAGCTCCCCTCACCCCTCCCCTCTCCTTCCCTCCCCTCGCCCTTCCTTCGCTACCGCGCTCGCCCGCACCTCCAGGAACCCGGCATCATACTCGCCGTCCCCAGGCCCTCGTGACCTCGTGACCCTTCGCACCCTCCACGGTCGCCCCGCCCGCTCGCCCCGCTCGCCCCTCGCCCCGCCTCGCCCCGCCTCGCCCCGCCTCGCCGCTCTCCCCGCCCTCCGCCTCGCCCCGCCGCCGCTCGCCCCGCCTCGCCCCGCCTCGCCCCGCCTCGCCCCGCCTCGCCCCCTCGCCCCGCCTCGCCCCGCCTCGCCCGCCTCGCCCGCCTCGCCCGCCTCGCCCGCCTCGCCCGCCTCGCCCGCTCCCCCGCCCCCGCCTCGCCCGCCTCGCCCCGCCTCGCCCCGCCTCGCCCGCCTCGCCCCGCCTCGCCCCGCCTCGCCCCGCCTCGCCCCGCCTCGCCCCGCCTCCCCGCCTCGCCCCGCCTCGCCCCGCTCGCCCGCCTGCCCGCCTCGCCCCGCCTCGCCCCGCCCTCGCCCCCGCCTCGCCCCGCTCGCCCCGCCTCGCCCCGCCTCGCCCGCCTCGCCCCGCCATCGCCCCGCTCGCCCCGCTCGCCCGCCTCGCCCGCCTCGCCCCGCCTCGCCCCGCCTCGCCCCGCCTGCGCCCCGCCTCGCCCGCCCGCCCCGCCTCGCCCCGCCCGCCTCGCCCCGCCTCGCCCCGCCTCGCCCCGCCTCGCCCCTCGCCTCGCCCCGCCTCGCCCCGCCTCGCCCCGCCTCGCCCGCCTCGCCCCGCCTCCGCCCGCCGCCTCGCCTCGCCCCGCCCCCTTGCTGCCTCTCCTCCCTCAGCCTTTCGCAGGAATTGCCTCTCCCTTGTGCGTACCTTTGCCCCAATGCTTCATTGATTCCTTCTCCAGACCTACCGCTCTCTAACAGCCCGCAACGTCTGTATTCGGCGCTTGGCTTTTTCGACTCTCTTGGCACCGTCACGACGGCTTGTTTGGGCTCTATTCGATTTACTGTGGTGATCTATTAAATTGCACTGTCTGCTGTGATATACAAAGGAAAATTCAAAATAGAAATAATTTATCACAAATTAAAAATGAAATCATATTTTAATAACAATGTTCAAGGTCTTTCTTTTATCTACTCTCTACTAATGAAAGCATCAGCAATTTTCTCCCCACAGTAGTAAACATTCATAGTTCTATTCATATGGGAGTAGTAATAAATGTATCTATTAGAACTTATGCAAAGTTTTTTTTCTTTCGAGCTACTTTTTAGCAACTTCGTCATTTAGCGGCCACTGTGGTAGTACCACTGACCTAAATAACCCGCAGTAAAGCATTAATAAGTGTTTTCACTCAGCATTATTCTCATTTTATAAAATTCAAAAGTCGAGTTTTTTATTTCAACAATTTGTATTCAACTAATTTGCGATCGCTCACAATTTATATTTAGTTTTTGTAGGTGCCACATTCCATCTGTTAGAATTACACTCAAATGACACAATTATCACTAGGAAAAATAATACAAATATGTATGTATTAAATAAATAATAGTGGTTATAGTGATCCCTTGGGGTACACCACACATCATAATCAATTATGTACTACAAGTACATAGTTTATCATCTACATCGGTGTTTAACTTTGGAACCGCATCATACGACATACAGCCCGTCTCCATTGGTTTCAGTCTTATGCATTTCAAAGGATCTTCTCTAGTGATATATTAGTTTTATTTTAATTCCACTCCAGCCACTTCACCACCATCTTGCTGATCTCCGCCATGTTCCAACTTCAGTTCTGTTCTGGACTAGCAAATTCTCCCGGTTGTCTTTCTTTCTTCGCCATTTGTGTCCAAAATATTGATTTGCAGGTAACAAAACAGCAAACAATATCACTCTTCGTATGTTTTCAATCACCTGGTGTATCGTTGTCATCTCCAACTTGTGTATTTTGTAACATTTTGCACACTGCAGAACAGTGGACATTTTTTCAGATTTCATAATCTCTAAAATGAATTCCATCGTTGTTGAAAGGATTTGTTCCCATTGCATGAAAAACCTTTCGTCGTGACCTGATGGCGTGCGGGAAGCTAATGTAAAGAAAGTAAACTATTGCTGCCAGTAAACTCTGTGACTTATGGCGGGGGGTCTGATACCTGAAGGGTGATCCATGAATCTTTTCAGGAAAGGAATTAAGGCGATGCAAAAGTGTTCTACATTTATCTACCTCGTCGTACTGGCAGTAAACTAGATCCAGTATCCAGATGACGTATGAGCGTCGTGTAGTGCTGCGCTCAGCGCACGTACAATGGAGAAATAGGCACATTAATTGGATTGAAATGTGGCTGACTTATGACATTTTCTTCGAATAAGGCACAACCACGTAAATACGATATTAACGATCTCGTTATTTTTACTTTTATATTTTTTTGTTCATTAATTAATATTAACATTCAGTTTTTAAATAAGCTACTTTTTATTAAAAAAATAAATGTGAAGTTTTATGATTCTTAGGTCACTATTTGTAGTCCATTTCAAAACTGGATTTTTTCTTTCTTCATGATAAAAGAAAAAATTGTAACACAAAGCTACAACATGAAATAAGACGACGCCTTCACGAATGTCTTTTAAATAATCATTAGGAAAAGAGGTTGACCCTTCATTGATTTGGCGGCGTCTTAACATCTGCTAATGAAAATACATTACAAGAGCTTTCAACTTCACCCTAAAAATCCTCTTTATACAGGCTGAAAAGGAATATTCAATGCATTTATCGACAGAAGATCGTCAAGTAGCTACCTGCGTTCACGAAACACAACAAATGAAGTAAATTACATCACTCAGTTCCCTTGTTCTCATTAAATGGTTTAGCTGCCATATTTTATTTAGTTGATTCGTAATTAAGTATTACACACATTCTGACTCAATTTCACGTTCATATCTTTTCAAGCCTTCTCTATCCATTACATCTTCCTCTGTCTGATTTCTAATCGCAGTCACTACTCCTTGTTTCCATGGGGTTGATGGTCTGCCCCGTCGTCTTCTGTAAGGAGGCCTCCATTTAAACACTTGTTTGAGCCACATCAATTCTGGCATTCTCAGCAGCTGTCCGACCACTGAAGTTGTTTTGTTCTATAGTATCTATTATATCCTTTTTAATTTATATTTTCTCTTTTATTTCTTCGTTGCGTATGTGGTATAAACGAGATATTCTGCAACTTCATCTCAAAAAGTCCATTTGAATCGTCAAGAATCTATTTTTGTTTTTTGGGGTTATTTCCCAATAATTTTTATTTGCTCCTTTTACCTTTTGTCGTATATGTTCTAGCTTTCTTAAGAAAAAAATGTATGCGATATTTAATATCACTCATGATAACAAAAATTATTCTCCTTGATTATTTCTTCTCATCGTGATGTTATAAATAAGGAACAACACTACAGAATGATTTCATAATTTTTGTTATAATTTCACTCTCCATCTGTGCAAATGCTAGAGTTTTCTTAGTGATTATCGAATTTTTAATTAACTATTTTTTTGTAAGAATGTACTGATTCTTAATTCACGCAAACGATAGCTCACGAAGATGCAATACGCTACAAGATCTTCGTAATCTGGAAGGTCCTAGGTTAGACGGCACTGTAGTTTCGACAACTAAAGTGGTGTATTGAAACCTAACACGGCCAGTGGTAGATTGTTATCAGCTATTTTTGCATTATCTACAGAAAGATTACTTTTATATTTGAGTCTAGCAGCTTTGATCAGTATTTTCCGTCATTTTCCCCAATTATTTCCCGAAGATAACAAAGCATACAATAAACAATGGTTTCAGAAACACATTTTCGTGTAAGGTATTGGTTGGCGATTAAAGAACTTTTGAGTATCAACACCGTATAGTCCTAATTCTTGACGGTTTTGTCAGACTTTATAAATGGCCAGGAGTGTAGTCGGTCGCTTAGTAAAGCTCCAATAGAAGAAAAACTGGCAGTAACGTATAGTTTGATTATTTTCTCTTATATTCCGAGACCTTACGGATCCAGCATTGAAACGAGGAAAAAAGCCATTACTCGATCACGAATGAGTCGCATGCGCAGACGACACCGCTGTCGTGCAACGCATGACGCGTTCGGAGCTAAATTTAACCTCGCGCGCGACGTTCACAAAGGCGAAGCGGCATTTATCTAACCGAGTGGTAGTGCTTGTATGTGAGCGAGAAATATTTTACAATTACATCCATGAAAATTGCAACACTTGTAACATAATTTCAGCACATTAAATACATGAATAAATTGAAGTTGTGATTTGGTTTGCGTCATATAAATTACATACCGTACACCTTAGTGCTCATAGATCCTTTACGGCACGTCTGACTTTTTTTAAACAAATTTTGTTCATGAAAGCAAATTCAAGTTACTCCACTGCAATTCCTTTCACCACATATACTTATACATAGTATTTTTATAAGGATACTTTTTATGAAAAAATTATGACAAAAATAAGTCTAAAAATTACTCTGATGGATCAAGTCCCAGATTGTCAGTGATTGGAGTAAAAAAATCTCGTAAATGTGAATTTCTATCAGTTGTTTGAAACTTTTAGCAGTCAAATTAAAATGAATTTACTCTCAAAAGTCACACATTAATGTATCTCTTAAAGTTTCTATAATACGTTTACACAAATACAATTAATATAAATCCACGGGATTTATGAGTTAATGAAAGTGAGGCAGTTTAATTGAAACATTACATTTTTTATGACATTGCCCTCGATGGCAAAATCTAGGTGAAGCGCTTTCTAGAATGCATAGTCCCAAACATATTTGAGTCTCGTGGCAAAACCTTAATGGTGGACAATGGGTATTATTAGGCGGCTCACGTTCGCTACAACTCCAGTTCGACAAAAGGAAGCGTGGAAAATCAGATCTCAGAGTTTCACGACAGCTATTGTTGTCGTAGACTTACGAGGCTAGTTTTGCGAAATCTTGTCGTGACCTTTCTCAAGAGCAGCGCTGGGGAAGTCCTCAGAGCATACCTACCCAGAGGAAGACAACGACAAGATGGCCGAAATGTCGGTAACACACCTTTCGTTGTGGCATCACCCGCACAGCCAAGAGCATTCGACAGCTTTTGTATTTAATATTCTCATTGGTAGTTGCCATGGGACTCGCTTTACATGCTTCCTCTTTCCGAACATTTTCGGTAGTTTCATCGCCGACTGGAGAAGTCGCCGAGCACATTCTCACATTTGCTAAAACCTAAAAACTTTTTCGTCAAAAGAAAATAGAAACAGGGCGTTTCCACACAGCTATCGTTATTTGAAATTATCATAGGCAGTTGCTGTAAGACACGATTTACATGTTCCCTTTCAAACGAATAATTTCGGTAATTTCAGCGCAGCCGGATAAACGCCATTGCGCATGCGCATGATCTCTAAATATCTCGAACTCGTTTGACGAAAGGAAGCCTGTCAATGGGGACTGAGAGTTTCACGATAGCTTTTCATATTTAAAATCATTTGTCATAAGACAATCAATAAGACATATTGAAATCAATTATCAGAAGTCATAATTGTCATTACACCAGATTTACATACTGCCTTTTCACGCACTATAGGGTCACCGAAAAATCCATTGAACGCGCATGCGAACGTTGGCTACAACTTCCAAACTTCTCGTCAAAAGAAAGGGTGTCAAACGGTACTGTGAGTTTCACGGTAGCTCTTCATATTTAAAATCCTTATGGGTACTCTTCATCAGACCCGATTTACATGCTTTCTTTGCACGGTCTATAGCACACCGGATAATTCGCTGTGCGCATGTGCATGTTGTCTAAACCTCCCGAACTTTTCGCCCAAAAAGATGCGTGTCAATCGGGTGTGAAGAGTTTCACAACATCTCTTCATATTTAAACCCTTACACGATTTAACATGCTTCTTTTGACGAACTACAGCGCACGGAAAAAGCCGCTGCGCGCATGTTTCTATTAGATAGATAGATAGATTTATTATTTCTGCAAGTAGGTATAGAACCTGTGGCAGAACACTACATTTTACATATTACAACTAAGAATAGTAATACACTGTAATTTTAAAGCATTAAATTTTAAAGCATTTGTAATTTTAAAGCATTTAAATCGTTTCTTCGAAAGTCTTCGAAAGAAGCGTGCCCGATCGGGCGTGAGCGTTGGACGCCCGCCCATCAGAAGCGCTAACGGGACGCGCGTGGCGCGTGGCGTGTTGCAGACGCGCCCGAGTGCCGCGCGGAGCAGCAGCGCGTGTACGGCGTGGGCGCGCCACGAGGCCGCGCGCGTGCGCTGCGAGGTGGACGCCTACCCGCCGCCCGTCGACTTCCGCTGAGCTTCAAACCTGTCGGCGAGCCCGCCGACATCCCGGGCGCGCGCCTGCGCACCGAGCCACGCCCACGGGCGCCGCCTCCACCGTCGTCTACACGCCCGCCGCGACGCGACTTCGGCACGCTGCTCTGCTCCGCCGCCAACGCCGCCGCGCCAGCGGAGCCCTGCGTCTTCCACGTGTGCCCGCAGGTAGGGCGCGCTCGCGACACACTTCCAACACGCCTCCACTGCACGTCTGACCCCCCAAATCATAGAATCCTTAAGGAGTGAGGTCCTTATCTAATACCGACCAGCGCGAGCCCTGCGTCTTCCACGTGGTGCCCGAGGTAGGGCGCGCTGCAGCGACCGCCTCCAACTGCACGACTGACCCCCCAAACATAGAATCCTTAAGGAGTGAAGTCCTTATCTAATACACCAGCGCGAGCCCTGCGTCTTCACGTGGTCCCGCAGGTAGGGGCGCTCGCGACCACGCTCACTCCTGCCTCCAACTGCATCCTGCACCATACATAGAATCCTTAGGAGTGAGGTCCTTATCTAATACCACCAGCGCGACCCTGCGTTCACGTGGTGCCGCAGTAGGGCGCGCTCGCGACCCGCTCACTCCTGCCTCCAACTGCATCCCCAAAATAAGAATCCTTAAGAGTGAAGGTCCTTATCTAATACCACAGCGCGAGCCCTGCGTCTTACGTGGGCCGCAGGTAGGGGCGCGCTGACGACACCACTCCTGCTCCAACTCACGTCTTCTGATTTCACAATACTCTCAAACAAATAGATCCTTAAGAAATCAGGTCCTTATCTAATCCACCAGGGCGAGCCCTGCGTCTTCCACGTGGTGCCGCAGGTACGGAGTCGCGACCTACTCCGCCTCCAACTCACGCTCCTGATAACTGTGTACTTGAAAAAATATAAAATAAAATAGCACAGAACTGAGGTCCTTATCTAATACACCAGCGCACCCTGCGCTTCCACGTGGTGCCCGGTAGGGCGCGCTCGCGACACACTTAGCCTTCTCCAACTCTACGTCCTTCTGATACTTGTGACAGTAATTGAAAAACTGACTCCAAACAAAAACAAATCCTTAGAAGAGGTCCTTCTCTATACCACCAACCGAGCCCTGCGTCCTTCCCCAACTCTGCCCCAACTGTACGGCTTCGGTTATTTGTGACACTAATTGAAAAAAATAAATAAAAAATAGCAACAGAAAGGGAGTCCTATCTAATAGCACCAGCGTACCTGCGCTTCCACTGGTGCCCGCAGGTAGGGCGCGCTCGCGACACACTCAGGCCTCCAACAATATGACTTCTTATTAACTTTGCACTAATTGAAAAATCTCTAACCCAAAAAAATAACATCTTAAGATATGAGGTCCGTCTCTAACTACCACCAGCGCGAGCTCCACGTGGTGCCGACAGGTAGGAAGCGCTAGCCACACCTTGACATCCACTTGGTCTCCAACTGTACATCTTCTGAATAACTTTTACACTAATGGTAAAAAATCAGCCCCATAGAAATAGCATCCTTAAGTAGGAAGTCCTTATCTAATACCACCAGCGCGATCCTTACGTCTTCCACGTAGTGCCCGCAGGTAGGAAGGC
>BOPP01000204.1:1774951-1792086 GCA_017312745.1 Gryllus bimaculatus
ATATTACAACTAAGAATAGTAATACACTGTAATTTTAAAGCATTTAAATTTTAAAGCATTTGTAATTTTAAAGCATTTAAATCGTTTCTTCGAAAGGTCTTCGAAAGAAGCGTGCCGATCGGGCGTGAGCGTTGGACGCCCGCCCATCAGAAGCGCTAACGGGAGCGCGCGTGGCGCGTGGCGTGTTGCAGACGCGCCCGAGTGCCGCGCGGAGCAGCAGCGCGTGTACGGCGTGGCGCGCCACGAGGCCGCGCGCGTGCGCTGCGAGGTGGACGCCTACCCGCCGCCCGTCGACTTCCGCTGGAGCTTCAACCTGTCGGCCGCAAGCCCGCCGACATTCCGGGCGCGCGCCTGCGCACCGAGCCCACGCCCACGGCGCCTCCACCGTCGTCTACACGCCCGCCGCCGAGCGCGACTTCGGCACGCTGCTCTGCTCCGCCGCCAACGCCGCCGGCCGCCAGCGCGAGCCCTGCGTCTTCCACGTGGTGCCGCAGGTAGGGCGCGCTCGCGACACACTTCCAACACTCCCCTGCACGTCTGACCCCCCAAAACATAGAATCCTTAAGGAGTGAGTCCTTATCTAAACACCAGCGCGAATCCTGCGTCTTCCACTGGTGCCCGCAGTAGGCGCGCCTCGCACCGCTCACTCCTGCCTCCAACAGTACGTCTGACCCCCAAAACATAGAATCCTTAAGGAGTGAAGTCCTTATCTAATACCACCAGCGCGAGCCCTGCGTCTTCCATGTGAGCCCGCAGGTAGGGGCGCTGGCGACCCACTCCTGCCTCCAACTCTACGTCTTCTGATTCATTATGACACTAATTGAAAATCTCTGGCCCCAAAAAAATTGTATCCTTAAGAAACAGTCCTTATCTAATACCACTAGCGCGAGCCTTGCGTCTTCCACGTGGGGCCCGCAGTAGGCGCGTTTGCGACAACACTCACTCGTGTCTCCAACTGCACGTCTGATCCCCAAAAAAATAGTGTCCTTAAGAAATCAGGTCCTTATCTAATACCACTAGCGCGAGCCCTGCGTCTTCCACGTGGTGCCGGCAGGTAGGGCGCGCTGACGACCCACTCCTGCCTCCAACTCTACGTCTTCTGATTAATTATTGACACTAATGGAAAAATCTCTGGGCCCAAACAAATAGTATCCTTAAGAAATCAGGTCCTTATCTAATACCACCAGGGCGAGCCCTGCGTCTTCCACGTGGTGCCCGCAGGTACGGAGCATTGGCGACCTACTCCGGCCTCCAACTCAACGGCTCCTGATTAACATGTGGTACTAATTGTAAAAAATATTTAAATAAAAAATAGCACCAGAACAAATGAGGTCCGTATCTAACTAGCACCAGCGCCAGCCCTGCGACTTCCACGTGGTGGCCGCGGGTAGGGCGCGCTCGCGACACACTCAGTCCTTCCTCCAACTCTACGTCTTCTGATTAACTTGTGACAGTAATTGAAAAATCTTTGACTCCAAACAAAAACCATCCTTACGATATGAGGTCCTTCTCTGACTACCACCAACCCGAGCCCTGCGTCCCTGTCCCCACTCCTGCCCTCAACTGTACGGCTCCTGGTTAATTTGTGACACTAATTGTAAAAAAATATTTAAATAAAAAATAGCACCAGAATAAATGAGGTCCGTATCTAACTAGCACCAGCGTGAGTCCTGCGACTTCCACTTGGTGCCCGCAGGTAGGGCGCGCTCGCGACACACTCAGGCCTCCAACAATATGACTTCTTATTAACTTTTGACACTAATTGAAAAATCTCTAACCCAAAAAAATAACATCCTTAAGATATGAGGTCCGTCTCTAACTACCACCAGCGCGAGCTCCACGTGGTGCCGACAGGTAGGAAGCGCTAGCCCACACCTTGACATCCACTTGGGTCTCCAACTGTACATCTTCTGAATAACTTTGGACACTAATGGTAAAAAATCAGGCCCCATAGAAATAGCATCCTTAAGTAGGGAAGTCCTTATCTAATACCACCAGCGCGATCCTTACGTCTTCCACGTAGTGCCCGCAGGTAGGAAGCGGGGGCTCATACTTGACTATTTAACTGCAAAACTTCTCTATCGCTGGCACTGGTGTGCCTATCTTTACATCTGAATATTTTTTTAGATTAATTGTAAAAAACCTGGCCTCAAAGAAATAGAATCCTTAAAAAATGAGGTCCTTCTCCATCCCCAGCGCGAGCCCTGCGTCTTCCACGTGGCGCCCACAGGTAGGGAGCGCTCTCCCATACTTATTTAACTGTCAGACTTTTCTATCGCTGGCACTGATGTCCCTATCTCTATGTCTTCTGAATATTTTTAGATTAATTGTAAAAAAAACTATGGCCCCAAAGAAATAGCATCCTTAAGATGAGGTCTTTCTCTATCACATGCTTGAGCCCAGCGTCTTCCACGTGATACCCCCAGGTAGGGAGCACTAGTCCACCACTTAATCAACTAGTGTAAGGCTTCTCTATCATCTGTCTCTGACGCAGGTGTCTTTCACTGTACATCTTCTGAACAACTTTTGACGCTAAATGAAAAAAATCCCTGGCCCCAAAGAAATAGCGTCTTTACGAAATGAGGCCCTTATCTAACTACAGCAAGTGCGATCCCTACTTCTTCCACGTAGTGCCCTCATATAGGAAGCGCCTCATAATGTATTTCAACATTTGGCTTCCAACCAGCCATCGAGAAACCTCAATTATTGCTAAGAAAGAATTCTCAAAACAAATGTCAAGTATGCTCCTTATATTCATTTTTAATCAGTTTATCTATATCAAATGTTTATCCCTCAAATTAAACCGGGATTGTTACCCTAAAAAACAAACTTTAAAACGATAACTCGCACGCAAAAGCGTTTACCGAAAGTTCACTCTATGACCAATGGAAGCTGTGATAAAATATCCTTAAATGACTTCGATAGTGTTTTCAGTACATCTTTATTGGTCTCGTAGTGCTCGAAAAAAACTGTTGGAATATGTCCTTAGCTAAACGTCTTTAAATGAAAAAACGTCTGTTATTAATACTCCTGAATCTCAGAGTATTTCCAAAGAATAGCATTTCATCGCATATCAAAGCAGAATCTTAATACACAAATGCAGATATTGAATAGTTCACCCATCGTGTGACTTAACAGATCATGATTTTAGAGAGGCAAAAATATAATTTATTGTAATCGTTCCAGGCAAGATCCATGGAAATTTGAGAGAGTCGTTCAAAAATGAATATCTCATTGTATGCATATTTAATAGGTATTATATTTCCGCGAAATTAAATAATTATTTACATTTTACTTTTATATTATCACGTAATACCTTTCATTCCAATATGTCAATTCTTTTATTCAAGTTATTCAATTCACTTTTTATTTAAATATTTTCTCAGCCTCTGTTAACTTTAGGTAGGAAATTTATATGCTTTGAATTTATTCAGATAATGCAGCCGCTGTTTCCCGTTTTGCAATTAAAACAGCTAAACTTTGGGCACAAACACTCAAATTCTAAACAATACGACACTCATGAAAGGACATTGAACGTGTGTTTACCGGTCGCTCGAATACAGAAAACAAATAATATGATAAAGTTCAAAGCGAATATTTTTTCTCCCTCCGTTAAAAAGGCAGTGGTGTGAATAGAATGCTTCGTATTGTATGTTTTTAATATCATTTCCGGAACAGTTCCGTGTTAAAACTTCGCGCCGGTAGTCATAAAAACGAGAACTAATAGCGGATATTTTCAACAGCAGCCACGCATTCGATTCCCAGGAAAATGCCTGCTTCCCCCGTGCACCCAAAAGTGGACTGGAATGAGGACGGAGGCCGGGGTGAGTGTGTGACAGGAAAGGATGTCGGGGAAAACAGGATTGAAGGGAGACGGGGATGTGAAACGGTTGGACAATATTGGGAGAGGGGAAGAGGCTGAACACTAGAAGGAAGTTAAAACGAGATTATATTTTGACACAAGTAATATTGCATATTTGTATCGGTGTCTTTAGTACTCGTTAATTTAATTATTATTGCAAAATTTAAAATTACATATGTTGATATTATTGAATTCTCTTAAGAAATTGCACTATTTCTAAGAAAACAATATCTTTCGAATTTTCTCAAGGAAGTACTTCTTCAATTTGACATTAATTTTCAGGGTACAAATGGAATTAGCAGAGTGTACCTGACACATAATTGAGTTATTGTTAAATGATTTCATAAATTCGGGTAATCATATTTACAGAATAATTAATACTAATATCATGGAGATCGATGTACAATACTACAATATGATTGATGAGTCTTTGATGGCAGTTTATGATTGACCAGCAAGGAAGAAGCGGTAAGAAAAATCGGGTAGAAAATGCGATAAACTTTTTTAGATAAACCAGCCTGATTGGGTCATTTTGTAGGTAATGTTAAACACTATTGGTTTTAATTTCGAGAGTGTAATATTCTCAGTAAAGTCTGCATGATTCATTGGCTGTTTACGAGCACGTCAACTGCTAGTTAAAAGTTCCCGTCAGTGTAGAGAATGTTTTATTTGGGTATTTGGTGGTGTTCGTCGCTCAGGAGGATAAGAACCGACGCCGACCTACGTGAAAGCTTGCGGGCAATATCCCCACGAGGTATTTTCGCAGCAGAGCACAGCTCCAGCCAGAACACATTCTGAGCCCCACAAATGTAAATAGTGTTCTTATGTAGGTATGTTTTTAAGGGGAGAGGGAAAGACAAGGAAGATTAAGGATTAAACGGGAGTGGTCCGTGGCCCGTTTGTAAAGATGGTTCTTTGGCATTCGCCTGATGCCGATCAGAGAAAACCCGGTGGCTACTATCGAAAATCCACCACTCTCGGGTCTCAAACTGTAGGACCTTCTGGCCGGAGTAATTGCAGAGTCAGCGGCAATGCTGGCTCTGATCTAAATTCAACCTGTAAAGCAATTGTCTGCCTGTGATAAAGTCCTATTGGTTTCGACACAAGGGAGGATTCTTTCGAACTTATACGCAAGCACAAGGGAGGAACCTTCCCAATATGCACGCATGCATTGCTGGTAACGACAATCGATAGAAACAGTACGAATTGATTTATAATACAGACCATTCGTAGTTAACAATAAATTCATTCTAATGAAAAGGTGAAAGAAAATGAGATGAGAGAAAGTGTACTGGTAAATGAGCAGGTGGAGAAGATAAACGCGTTCTGAAGATGATTCGGATAAGAAATAAATTAAAACAGGGATTAGAGACGGAAAACGTGTCGGAATAATAAATCCAATATGTAAATACTTAGTACAATACGAATTGAATAAGGATCGGGATTGGGGGGGAGGAGAAAGGGGACAATCATAATTGTCATTTTTAAAGAAGTAAGCGCCTCACTGTTTGTGAATAAGCCAACCCGTTTTACACATACGTAGTGCGGGTTGCCTTCCACATCCTATGTCTGGTTCCTCGATATAGACGCATCCTTTTAGAATGCATAGTCGTCTTAATTAACAATATGACTTCACCTACTTATACAGACGTATTTTAATACCTGTAGAATGTATGCTTGTATCAGATTTCTGAACTTTTTTTGTGAATATTAACATCCCGGGCTCAACTGATTAGTTCGTGGGCTCCTAGAAGTGCGTAAACCTAGTAAAACTGGTTTTAAAAGTTAAGTGACACAAGTATGAGTTTTTTAAAGAACAAGTCAAATATTTAGTACACGAGTTGTTCAACACTGGCACTACGCCAACCATGGATAATTCACTGGCGATTCAAGAATTACCCCCTCCGCAAAATTTGTTGTAGTTTCAATATCTTTTAGAGAACACACGTTATTACATCAAATTTATTAACAATTCTGCGGAAGTAATTACTGCTTAACGCGTAACGGAAGAAGAGTAGTACGTGGCATTGTTCACAATAATACGACAGGTCTTGTAAGAAACTAGATAAAAGCTTGCTCTTAGCAGTCACGCTAGAACATTTCGTTCTAATCAAAATAAGCAGTTTGGCAGCGGGTGTTTTGGAATGCGGATTTAGACCGTCTTCTCCTAAATGGACGCCGAAGTGACGGAGCACTTAATTGCATGCATATCGTAAACCCTGAACATGCAGCAGAGGAACAATTTTCATATCGAAAAAGAGGCATTGGCAATAGTACGTGCTAGTTGAAAAATAGCACCTACACTGGTCAAAATTTATAACATCGTATCACAAGCCGCTGGTATCCTCCTCTTCGCCACACAAATATATTATGGATAATAGAGCGCGAAAGACGCAATGATTAGCCTTATTTTTGTCCGATTATAACTATTAAATATTTTACTGGTCCACTCATCAGCTTACTGACTCTGACATCTCGCCCTGGCTGCCACAAGGACCAGATGCATCGTACGACACAGAAAGCATTGCGTGTCTGCACCTAAATCAAGCGGAAGCTGACGACTTTCCAATCTCCTCACGGCAGATATCCCAGGAAATGGCCAAATATCCTCAGCTCAGGCAAGCACTGCAATGCATTCAAGAAAATTGGGTGATTACACTCAAGCAGAGCACAATCAGCATGGTATACGCTGCGGGATAGGCTGCCAACTGTATTCTAATGGCCTCCCAATGACGTTATCCCTCAATCATTACGCTCTGAAGTTTTAAACCTTCTACATTAGAGCCACTGAGGCTCAGTACGAACCAAGCAGACCCGCTCTCTGTGATTTTTATTGTTATTACCCAGGAATAGATTGAACATCAAAGAAATTATACTGCCGAATCAAACACAGACCTCCTAGGGTAAATTTAAGTCCGTGGCCGTTGCCGCGTGATTCATGGGACCGCTTTCACGCGCATTTTACAAGCCCTTTCCTAGGACATTGGGCCTGCTAGTTTCGGGCGCATGGTCAAACTGTGCCTATATCAAGCAGATGAGCACAGTAACTTCAATCAGGATAGAAGCCCTTAAACGTGTTCGTTACGGAGGGCTTCCTCGTAGCACATTCACGGACCATGGAACACAATTTATTGCGGAGGAGTTGGGCCGTCTTTTTTCCTGCAACAGATTCCACCTCGTTTCATCTCCACATTTTCACCCTCAGTCTAATCAAGAATTACAGAGACTAGTACAAACTTCTAATACAGATTCGCTACAATAAATCAGCCCGGGCGCGTCAATCAGGCGTTATTCAAGTACTGGTAACGAATCGTGAACCCCCGAACGCGTCTGGACAATTTACAGCACTAATACTGCATTGTTGGTAATCCCTGACACTGTTGTCAACTGGAAATGGGCGAAGCCGCCGCTTCTGTCGGGGTGAGCACGTTTTATCTTATATGCACACTGCCGGGTTTTCAGAGGCAGCTACAAATGGCAAATGGCAGTGATTATCGCTACAGAAAGAGAGCAGGATGTACATAGCAAGGACGACAGATAGGATAGTTACCGTTACCAGTCACAGTTTAGAAGACGGCACGCGTTACCAGGCACAGTTTAGAACCAGACGTTGATAAACAGGCCGTAGAAGAATTATTCATGCAGAGAGCATTAGAACAATTAATGTATGTACCCTTTCCAGTTCAGGGGGAGCAGGAATTCAGCAGCACGCAGGGCCTCAGCCCCGACCTACGGTTGCATGGTGGAGGCGTTGCCGTCTCCGCCGTTTTTCATCCTACATGGAGGCGTGAAGCAACTTCCACGGGGAGAGTGTAATATCTGTCCATGCAATTAACCGGCGGACAGCCGTGCAGAAGCGCAGTTACACGGGGTGTTGAGGCCGCGAACAAAGCGTGAGTTTTTTGGGAGAGCTTTTGAGTTGTGCCGCAGAAATTGCTGCAACTCTTTCTAACCCTATGACACAAGGGAAGGTTCTGAAAACTATAAGTAATCAAGACGGTTAGCATCTCGGGGTAAGAATCATTGAGAATTGAAGAAATCGTGAGTGTTACGTTAGTCTGGGCGAAAATAAATGTTCTCCTTACGGATTCCATTCGTTTAATCATGAATAAGCGCAGCTGTATCTCTCTCTCCTGTTTTTGCCGCGTTTCAAAGGGCTGGCTCATGGAGACTGCATGGCCGTGCTATTAACGATTAGCAACATAGATATCCAGCTTCCAATCCACACAAGACGCGAATTACGTAGATTCTTCACACGAGCGAGGCGGGTCGCCACGAAACTGCTCAGCTACATATTCTCAAACAATGCGTTCCCGTTGCGTCTTATATGGAAAGAATCGGAGTCAGAGAAATTGCAACAATGCGTACTGCTGCTTAAGCGGTAGGGGGCGAGATCTTCCGGTCACCTTTGAAAGCAGTT
The DNA here is from genome assembly GCA_017312745.1 of Gryllus bimaculatus. Taxonomy (NCBI): domain Eukaryota; kingdom Metazoa; phylum Arthropoda; class Insecta; order Orthoptera; family Gryllidae; genus Gryllus; species Gryllus bimaculatus. The sequence continues at coordinate 1,783,234 of BOPP01000204.1, forward strand.
CAAAAATCTGTTTCAAAGAGTTTCATGCAAGAAATGAATTCTTCATTTTTGTGAGAGAGAGCTCGCGGTTTTTTTGGGAAGGGAGAGGAATTGCGCGCGCCTTTTCAAATGTTTTCTCTTTGTTATTAATTGTACCTCAGCTGGTTAAAATAATGGCTGTATTCAAATTACGGTGACAAGTTTGAATTTATTTGGCCGCGCATGTGCCAACACAGTGCGATTCTCAGCCACTGCCGCAAGCAGCGGGCATGAAAGGGCACTGCTCCCATGCCCGTCACTCTCCAGAAGGCTCGCAAACTTGAACCCGCACTCGCCGGGCTCGTTCAACACAGCACCAAACACTCTGCACTCGCTCTTACGCTCGCTGGCTTCGTCGACAAAAATGTATAAAATACAATAAACATACATATCTCTGGCTATGCTCATATAAAAGCTCTCGGCCGGTGAGGAGCAACACAGAGAGCTTGTAGCATACAGTGAGAGCAGATAGTGAACCTATCGTGAACCAGTGATGGCATAAATGGCGAAGGTTTTGGACTTCGGATATGTCTTTAGGCGGTACCGTGAACCGGCTTCACCCACGGTACATCCCCGGATGACAAGACTCAGTAAGAGCTTCGGCATATTCTACTGACATTTCGGTGGCCCGGTAAATTCATATATATATATATATATATATATATATATATATATATATATATATATATATATATATATATATATTCCCTATATTGTAGCAAGGCTATTAATTGTAATAAAGTAGTTCTTTTGAAAGAATTGGTCATATATAACACCAACGTCTCTGATAAATCAGCTTCCAACTGTTAGCTTATTTCATTCATTTGGCTCTCAAACCATTTGCCACTAAAAACTATTTCAGCTCCGTTTTTATACCAAAAGATACCTCTTTGTTGCGATGTATGCCTTAAATAAAATGAGTTTTCGTGGTTACTCTTCAGAATATCCCTATAAATAGATCACAGTCCGAACAGACTGACACTCCCTTGTTGCTGACAGAAGAAAAATAGTATAAACAGGAATGTGAAGAAGATCATTATTCCGTAAAATCAGATGAGATGAGGAATGGCATAAAAATTGAACATATATAAAAAGTATCGAGTCAATTTGCGAAAGTATTAATCGCTATCGATACTCCTCAATAACGAGGGTATCGAGGTACCGAAAGTATCGAGGATCCATCACTAGTTTTCAGATACAGTAACGATTCTCAGCAAAACCGCAAACTAGAGTAACATGTGCTTCTTTCTTATTATACAACTATCTTTATACCAGAAGTAACATAGATTAATATCACATCAATACAAGTTTAGCAGCAAATTATACATGTTATATAAAGCAATGAACCTCTCTCTTGAAACCAACGTCATTCGCTGTTAAATCTCAAAACGGCTGAGGCTCGTGCCATTGTGTTTACTTCTTACTATCTTATTTCTAGCATTCTACGTAGTCTACATTCTATCCCATAAAATTTATTGACAATGTCATTGAAAATTATTTGAACATAAATATGAAATGAACTCAATATCTTTACAAGTGTTTCTCTGCAAGTTTAAAATGTGGAATTTGTGATTACTAAATATACCACACCAAAAATAAATTTCATATAAAATTCTGTTAATATACAATTTCCAATGTTTTCCGTCTCTGAAAAAAATACTGCACCATTTGTTGTTCAAATATTGGTCACAAAATTAAATAGCTGTTCTTGTTATACATCACCGTTTACCCAACTACGCATGTAACGCAGTAAAAGGTTTTTTTAAATATCACAACGAGGAAGCAATGTAAACAATGATCGCAAACTACCATAATTATTAACTAAAATTGTAATGTACATTAAACAGATGATATGGAAACATTCGTTTTGAGATTATGTCCTGAAACAATGCCATCTGTAAAATATATTCATTTCCCATGTCCATAACAGGAACCCAAATTTTCTAAGTCACACTGAAGTTAAGTAGGCTTTAAAAATTTACAGTGAAAAAAAAACACACAAAAAAAAGTGAAACCATACTTGAGCCATGTTCATTGAAGTTTGCAAGCCAAAAGTTATTGCGATATTGTACGACTCGAGTTCAAATATCCAGACATGCGCAATATTGAAGAAAATTATATTTTCTCTGGAAAACAAAAAAACGATTGAATTCAAAAGATTTTCTGAGGAAACAACTTCAATTTTTGTGTTAAGAGTAATAGTTAAATTCAATTTCCACGTGTTTTCTTTTTCAATCTAAGGTTGATCTTTCCTACAGACGTATGTGAATTGCCAAATAATAAAGAATTACACACTCTCAAAAAAGCAGTCACCAAAAGAAACTTACGTCACTGGATCTCAGCCATTCATTTGTGAGCTCGCTCTCACACGGTACGTGAGATCTCAAAGCTGATGTTTTTGATAGGCAAATAACAGATCCACACGCTCGAAAAGAATTTTTTCCCCGTGCGTATGCCGCTCCCTGTTTCAACAACCCGTGCAAACACTCCGCAAGGAAAAAAACCGTTAAAATATGATCCCTGAAAGTTTAGTAAACACACCGCGTTCTGGGCCAGCTGACACCGAACAAAGTCATCGTCATTGCTGCTTCCGCAGCACTTCTCAGAACGAATATCGTATTAGGGCAGGAATAATCTCAACACTGAACACAAACTTAGCGGCTTCGGTGGAATAACGACTAGCGCATCGCGTAGCTATCCAAGTTCGCGGGTTCAATCCCGATAGAAGCAGTTGTTTTTAAAAGGTAACAAAACCTCGTACGCCTTCCTTCGGAAGGGAAGTAAAGCCGGCTGTCCCATGTTGTAGATGTACTGCATGTAAAAGATCCAGAAGCCTAAAAGAAGCTTCTAAGCTAAATAGCCGTTTAGCCTGAGAAAAATTGAGATAATATTTTTTGTTCTGAAACACATGAAAATGATCTAAACATTGTATTTATCACTAGACAAACCATTTTGAATAAAAACATTACGTTTTAAAAATGGAGACAAATGTATCGGGCAAAGAAAAAAGAAAACGAAACAAACCCCCGTTTTACGCATCTGTCTTCTTGTTCTATTAGAGACGATATATAGTTAATTTAACCTTATAGAGAATGCCGCACGCTATGCATTCTGATAACACGTGTCCTCAGACAAGATAGATTAGGTGTAAATCTCGATGTACAACTGAAAATTTAAATTTTGCTCAAGTTTTGTTGGTGAATGCCGTTTTGTTGGTCGAGCCATTTGTTTGTTTATCGAGCATATACCTAAAAAGGTTATAAATAGGATTAAAATTCCATTTTTTCAGTCACATTCCAAGACTCAAAATCACTGTTGTTACTGATGTTAGTATTTATGAGTACTATACAGAGGTAAATTTGATGTGAGAGAATGAAATAATTCTAAATTGTAAGACTTATCTTGCCCATAAAGTGATTTTATATACGTATTTGCACAGAGCATTTTTGTTCCGTTTCTACTCCGCAGTCATCTCTCTAGTTTGTAATTAGAGTTCAGGTTCATTTTTATTTCGTTCTGATAAGAGAACATAAATACAAATTGTCAAGAAGAGCAAAAAACCGAGTTAACTAAGCGTGGGGGCATTAGATTAACCGATGGATTTTTTGTTGTTTTGTATAAGTTTATTTTTAGTTTTGAAGCTGAAAATCAAAATTTTTAATCAAAATATGATGTTATTTATCTTAAGCCTTGGTTATATTCTGAGTAATTACTGTGGTTTTGGCTGTTGATTAAAAATTGAATATTTGTAATATTTGAAGTTCTAGTGTAAATATTGGCCTTTGTTTGGCGTAAAATGTAAGTTTCTTCCTAAATACAAATTTCTTCCTAAATGTGAGTTTCTCCCTAAATACAAATTCTGTTGCGAGATAATTGATATTTTTTTCGTATAAAGAGACATGAATGCTTATTTTTTTTATTTCAGTGAATGACATCACTATATTAATTATATCATCAATATAAAAACATTAATAATTTTTAAAAGTTGTAAAAACATTAATAAAATAAAAAATTAGCCGGTGGGCCTCTCTCGAAGGCACCCCTCTCACCCATGAAATGCACGGAATTTTTTCCGCGATGCATTCCTTATTTTGTCACTACTGTATCTACTGATGCTTAGAAATATTCTCAATTATAGTTTACGGTTTTCTCTTTTCATTCGCGTTCGATATAGGATAACCTTTAATACAAAGTCTAGGCAACTTTGTTTCTATAAAATTAAATGAGGAAAAAAGTGCTTTATATTGATTCATTGGTTGGTGGAATTTGTTAAGAGAATGTGATAACATTTAATCGATCAAAAATGTGTGCCTTCAATTTTTTTATATATTAATTATAACTGCAGAAAGAAAGGTGCAGGGAAAAGGGAGAGGGAGCGATCAACAAAATTCGAGCCTGGCCAAAATAACGACCAGCCAGCAACGCACACGCTATCGCGGCGGTGGGATCTTGACTTTACGGTCGGCAACGTGACAATGAGCGCCGTGGAGCAAACGCGGGGGCGTGTTTCTTTTCCAAACAACGGCGGCCGCGCGGAGCAAACAAAGCGCACGCGCGCGCGCGCGCTCGGGGGGTAAAAAAAAGCGAAGCGCGGAGCCCAGAGAACAACACACGCTCGGCACGCGCAGCCAGGCGCGGCTCGGCCGGACGGTGGTGAAGCCGCTGGGGAACGGCGTTGCTCGGTTCTGTGGATCGCCGAGACCTCCGAGGGGAAAGAGTCGAGCAAGAAGAGAAAGCGAACGTAGAAGCGTTTAGACGACCCGATTCGGAAGGTTGAGGAATCAAGAGTTGGTCAGCTGATACGTACATTATGTTTCTGTTCAAGTAGACCGTGATCTGATCGTAGACATGATCAGAGAGGGAGAGAGATGGAAAGAGAGAGGGAAAGAAATGGAAAGAGAGAGGGAAAGACATGGAAAGAGAGAGGAGTGAGAGGGAGAGAGATGGAATGAGAGAGGGAGAGAAAGAGGGAGAGGGAGAGAGAAATGGAAAGAGTGAGGGAGAGAGAGATGCAGAGAGAGAGAGGGGAGAGAGGGAGAGAGATTGAAAGATAGAGGGAGATATAGATGCAAAGAGGGAGGGAGAGAGAGGGGGAGAGGGAGAGAGAGGGGGAGAGGGAGAGAGAGGGCGTGAGAGGGAGAGAGAGCGGGAGAGAGATCAAAAATCCAGATTTTTAAAGCTTGGTAGATTTGCTTTCCATGGAGATTTTTTTTCCTGAGATATATGAGACAATAGATACATACGTTATATTTCTGTTTAATTCGTGATCTGAGCATGTTCAGAGAGAGAGAGGGGTCAAAAATACAGATTTTTAACGTTTAATATGGTCTAGATTTGCTTTTCAATGGAGTTTTAAGTAGTTTTGGTAGCTCTATGAGATTGATTTATTATTACGCGTGTTGTTTTTTAGTTTGATTTGTGGTTCCGATTCTACAACACACGCTGTTAGAATTTAATGATTGTTCGTTGCTTTGGCAGTCGAACTTTTCAAAAGACACGACGTTACTAGATGAATGAAATATCTAATACTCTTCTGAGGTGCTACAGAACAAGTGTTGGTCGATTTAAAGTAGTCAATTACTGAAGTCCAAGTACTGAAAGAAATTGGAAATGAAAACTGACATGAATACGCTCGACCAGTAGAAATGGTTGAAAAAGGCGTCACTTACCCGATTCGACCGCAAGCAACATTGTATTGGCTTAAGCAGTTTATCACTCTATAGACGTCATGTTGGTTGTACGTTCAAAGCCTGCTAGTCACTTTCCTTACTCACCAAAGGAACGCGATTTTAAAAGTGGTAGGGACCTGTATTTGCTCAATATTGTCCGCACTACGTACCGTTTCCATGAAACGGTTCCAGTTTGCATTAATACAACACACATCTAAAATAAAACCTAATTCAGCTTCTTTCTTTCTGAGCTTCATGAAGACATGCGCCAATCCAAGTTAGAAAATGATTTTAATGAGTCAATTTTCAATGAAAACTACAACTCATTTTCGCCTCGACGAAGAAGCGAATCCAGGATCACACCACGGGAAGCTAGTGCGCTACCCATGAGATACCCTAGAGGTTTTATTTATTTACTTATTTATTTACTTACTTATTTATTTACTTACTTATTTACTAACTTACTAATTAATTTATTTATTTACTAATTTATTTATTTATTTACTAATTAATTTATTTATTTACTAATTAATTTATTTATTTACTAATTTATTTACTTACTAATTTATTTACTTACTAATTTATTTACTTATTAATTTATTTACTTATTTAGTTATTTATTTATTAATAGTAAACATATTTTCATTGTGAGTTGAGCCAATCGATTGGTATGCACTCTGAACCTTCGGACCCAAGTGTTTGGTGCCTTGGTCCTTTGAAGCGCCACCAAGGGGCCAAGCCACTGAGCGCCGGCGCGGCGGTGGGGCGGTGTCGCAGGCCAGCCGGACCCGCCGCTCAACTGCACGGTGGTGAACCGCACGGCCGACTCGCTGGAGGTGGACTGCGAGGCCGGCTTCGACGGCGGCGCGCGCCAGCACTTCCTGCTGGAGGCGTACGACCAGGACAGCGGCGCGCTGGCGGCCAACCTGTCGTCGGCCGGGCCGCGCTTCTCCGTGGCCGGACTGCGCGCCGGCCGCCGCCTCACGCTGCTCGTGTCGGCGGCCAACGCGCGCGGCCGCTCCGAGCCGCTGGCCGTGCGCGGCGCCACGCTGCAGACGGCCGAGAAGCGCACCGGTGAGTGGCGGCTCGCGCCTTCAGCACCCCTGCCTCGCTCGCTGCTTTCCCTTCTTCTCCCGTTGTACAATTATGGCACCTGATGGCTGCGACCCTTTGCATAATGATACTCATTACAATACTTTGTAATTCACGTTCTTCACCAATAAGAGGTAAGTCAACATCCCTTCACTCGCTTTCTCGTTCTTTACTTTTTTTCTTCTCCCCTTGAATAATTATGTCACTTGATGGCTGCGACCCTTTGCAAAATGATACTCATTACAATATTTTGTAATGCACGTTCTTCACCAATCACAGGTAAGTTAACATCTCTTCTCTCGCTTGCTCGTCCTCTACTTGTTTTCTCCCTTCTCCCATTGAATAATTAGGTCATCCGATGTCTGCGACCCTTGGCATAATGATACTTCATAATTCACGTTCTTGACCAATAACATGTAAGTTACCTTCACTTGCTTACTCATTTTTTACCTTTTTCTTCTCCCATTGAATAATTATGACACTTAATGGTTGCGACCCTTTGCATTATGATACTCATTAACAAAATTTAAGGTTCACGTTCTCGACCAATCACATGTAAGTCAACATCTCTTCACTTGCTTGCTCGTTCTCTACTTGTTTTCTCCCTTCTCCCATTCAATAATTATGTCATCCGATGGCTGCGACCCTTTGCATAATGATTCTCATTACGATACAGAGTCCATTATGATACAGATTCTCGACCAATCCCAGAGAAGTCAACATCCCTTCACTCGCTTTTTACTTGCTTTTTTTCTTCTCCCATTGAATAAATATGTCACTTGATGGCTGCGACCCTTTGCATAATGATACTCATTGCAGTACTTATAACATACGTTCTTGACCAATCACAGGTAAGTTAATAGTCACAGGTAGTTCAATATGCGTTCTGTGCAACATTTCTCTGATTTCACGGTGTTTTTCAGAGCAGTGCCATTCTAATTTCACAACTCACTGTTTTAGATAACCTATAGTTTGTGATCTATAAGTAGATGATAACAATAAATGAACCCTATACGAAAATAGAAAGTGAGAATGAAATGAAAACATTCGGACCAGCACAACCATACAGACTTTAATCGTTGTAATGTTCCTCAAATTTCAGTCGTTCTCTATTTAATAGACGATGGAAAATGTGGAGAGGATAAAGTACTCGTAGTTTTTAAAAATGGGAATCCATTCATACAGTACTACCAGTGGGAAATAGCGCACAGAAATTAAATCTCGCTCATAAAGATGCTCCGTTTCAATACGAATCACTACAACCGCAACTTTCGCCCTTGCAAAACACTGCTGTGAAGAACTTTCGCAGTTATTTCCACTGCCTCCCCCTTCCCCCCAGAATTCCAGCAATTCGTCACGAGATTGCTCACGACATGCAAATTTTGGAAGCTTCAAAACACTTGAAATTCAGCTCAATCAATCGACAGAAAATCATTTTATTTCGTAGTAGATAAACATTGATCGAGGCTGCTTAAAGTAGTTACAAAAATAACATAACGGCGAAAACGAGTCAGACAATTACGAATAAGAAAAATTACGGAAAAATGGAACCTCGTATACAATACCATGACGAATAGCTCGTTTATTCAACTTGTTCTTTAGGAAGTTCTCTTGAATATTTTGCCTTATTCTGTCATTAACTTGCGCTATTTCCACTGCCTCTTCACCCTATTCACTAGCACTTCATCACGAGTCCGCTGACAATGCAAATAAGTTACGTGCATATTTTGATAGAGATTTTTTTAATATTTTTAAAGGGTATGAAATGCTCCTGAATTCCCAAGACATATATTTTCAACCAATAAATCACAAAGTATTAATGGAATACAGAAACAACTAGTGAAAAACGAGTAATCGAGTGAATGAGTGAGTGATTGTATGAGTTTATGAGTGATTGAATGAATGAATCAATGAATGAACTAATTAACAGCGGCGCTTTCCACCTTCGACGTACGAGTATTTTCAAGTCCTATTGTAGTTCACAAATTATCCTCCTACCCTAGCAAATTATTAAAATTATGATCAGAAGAAAATGTTTCTTTAATTAAATAAATCCATACATTCAGTACCACGA
>BOPP01000204.1:1792555-1811709 GCA_017312745.1 Gryllus bimaculatus
CGAAAACAGCGACGAACAACTTCCGCCGCCATTTCCCCAACCTCCTCCCCCACCGCGCCTCAGCGTTTCGTCACCAAGTCCGCTCACGACGCCGGCGAGCGACGCGTGTATTTCGGGGGCTCGTGCGCCGCCCACGAGCGGAGCGGCGCGACGCGACGCGGCGGCCACCTCCCCGCCAGGGCGCGTGCCGGCGGCGACTAACCCGCTTGCGCGCCACTCGTTAAAAGTTACACGTACGAGCCGACGGTGGGCCAGGGATAATGGAATTTAGTGTACAAACAAAGCGGGGGAGGTCGTGCGGATTACGGTGATTATAGTTGAGCTCGCGCTGGGGACTCGTACGAAAGCAAATTAGTTGAAAACTATTGTGAAATTTGCGAGAGAGCGGGTGAGGGGCGTGTTTCGGTTGGCGTAGGAAACGAGAATTCAAATGGAAATTTCGAACGGCGGAAAAGTTCGGTGTATTCGGAGTCTCTCCAGGTGTGAAAGGATTGTTTCGGCAATTTTTTTAAATCTAAATAGCGCGTCAAAAACAAACGACTAAATTGAAACAATAAGATTTGTTGTCTTTGGGAAATAATAGTGTACTATATAGCTGAGAGACATTAATGATTATGTTTCAGAAATAGGTTTTCAAAGCAGAATACCTTGAAGGCTGGCGAATATCATCTAGTATAAACACTTTCGAATATAGTATCCTTTGCTGCTGAGATGATGTTGGCAATGAAGTATTATGTACCTTGATATCAGTATAAATCACATTTTTATTATTGTTAAAATTCAGCAATCCACCACTTTGGAGTCATTACCATATTTTTTTCGTAATAGAAGAGTTTTGGCTCCTAGTCGTATGTAAATACATAATAATTAAGCATCGAAAACTGAAATTTTAAATAATATTAATAATACTAATAATAATGAGAATACGAATAAGAATAAAAAGTATTTAGAAATAAAATAACTCTTTAAAGCCTATTCTTTGAGAACTTTTGAGAAAACAAAATTTAACAATTGCAAAAACAGCTTTTTAGTAAAGGGGCGCGCATATCTAATACATAATCCCTTCATTAATCGAATATAAAAACGATAAATGGTGGTCCAACTCCTGCACAGTGTAGGGGCACCTTCCGTCCTTTGTTACGCCCCACAATATAATCCCCTCGGCGCCGGCATCTGTCAGAGCTGACGCCTTGCAATTCGTTACTGGCGCCTTTGAGCAGTCCGTCTCAGGCCATTAGAGCTGTCGAAGCGCCGTGAAACGAATGAGGCAAGGCTCTGCAAGCGAAAGAGTAAGCTCCCGAGCGCTCTCGCAAGTTAAGGAGCCGAGTCGCCTTCTCGCCGAGGAGGAGGAGGAGGTCGGACGGAGAAGGAGCGTGAAAAGTCGACAAGATGGCGGCGGAAGAGTGTCGGTGAAGTTGATGACGCATTTCCGCGCCGACCGACACGGCGCTAGAGGTTCGGAGGAGAAGACGAGGGCAAGACGAGGAGCGTGGGGGGGGGGGGGGCGTTGAGGCGATGTCAAACTTGCCGACATGCACAGAGCCGTAATGTGTGGGAGGGGCGTCGAGGGTGAAACTCGTTTATTGGGGAGCAAGCAACTTAACAAGCAGTGGGAATGGTGCTGTTATGGATTAAGAACTATTCACTGGTTTTTGGAAATAACGAATCTAATTCCTCTGATAAAATGTAAAGAGACGGAAAGCAACAGATTTAACCTGAGCATACTCGCTCAGTATGCAGCCAAGATAACAATAGTTTATCGTACATTTCGGCTGCCTTGTAAAATATTTTTTCCAGTAATTTTTTTCATAAAGATGAATCATTTTTTAAACATGTTTTCACAACATCGCCCCCGCCACTTCCATCACCCCCGCCACCCATATCGCTCCCACTACCTTCATTGCCCCCGCCTCCCCACCTCCGCACCTCTCCCCACCTCTCCTCAGCCTACTCCGTATCACTACCATCCACTCCTCAGCCTACTCCGTTTAGTACACTTTTGTGACTAAACATTTAAAATAATTAGAACGAGTGAACTGGCACCCGATTGGTCTTCTAGACATTACCACATTAACTGTTGGTGAAAGAGCACCGTTCCACATACAGGGACATAAACGTGTCAAAACGAACAATGCCATATCATTTCGAAATGTTACAATTCACGTTCAGAATTATATTGTTCACAATTTCGTGCAACCGCTTAATACCGCAATCTGACAAAATACTAATGTAATAAAACAATTTTGAGAACTTCAAATGAAACAATTTTAGGAACTTCAAATGAAACAATTTTAGGAACTTCAAATGAAACTATTTTAGGAACTTCAAATAAAACTATTTTAAGAACTTCAAATAAAACTATTTTAAGAACTTCAAATAAAACTATTTTAAGAACTTCAACTGATCAATCATTTCCGTTTTTTCTTCTTCCACTACTTTCTAATTAACAGCGGCAATTACATCGCAAAATATTCCAAATCCCTTTAACGTTCACTTCTGTTTCTTAAGATAGGGGATAAAGCTAATAATTTATTCCCTATGGTCCATAATCCTCAATCAACAGTAAATGCGAGCGACTGACATTTCTCAAATGTTTGAATAGTCCACCATTTGGTGTAAACAGAAATAAACAAGAACAAGTAAGGCAAGGGAAATACTCGTAGATATTAATGTAAAAGTAGACATTTTCGTAATATTAATACTGCGAAACAATGATTTTCAGCTGAAATATTTTTTAAATTAAAGAAATAATAAACATTATAATGAAACAATTTATTAACATACAGGTAACTTTAATTCTTAATTTGTAGCAATTATCATAAAATCAAATTCTATTTCAATTAACTTTTAAAACACTTACTAAAGTCCAGAGAACACACATCAAAATAGTTCAATTTATTCCATTTATGAGACTTACGCATCCAACTTGTTCACTAAAACCTTCTATCAATTTCACATACACATAGTAACTCAAGAGGTCACTGATACTTCTTAATACAATTATTTCTGAATGAAATGGTGAAAAAAATAGCTTACCCAATGACAGTAGAGGATTCCTTGACACCAGTTAACCAACCTGAAAAACAGAAAACATGATGTCAATACGAAAAGAATTTCAAAAATATTGATATGAAAGCTTCCATCAGACTATCCTGCTATACATCAATATTCTTCAATGTACGTTATTTTCACTACTGGTCAAAAATAATGGCCAAACCAACAATCTTAAGCAGATGGTGACATACGTAAGAGGTTTGTTAAAATATCATGTTATCCAATCACAAGAGAAATATGCTAACCCATATAAACTCAATCAATATATAAAATGCGCGATATAAAAAATTAGAAATAATTTAGAAGAATTGATACGTACACTACATCTGTATTGTCTCATTACTCATCAATCTTACGTACTCTTTTTCACCTTCACTTCCGTCAAATACAAATAATCCTAACTCTGAAACGACCCTAAGTCAATAAAAAACATTGATGCTTCTTAATAGGAGTACCAAAATATAACAAATCCCACCAATACGAGGAAACCAAGTTGCACAATATGAAAGAAAGAGAAGTAATTCAGTAGTATTGATACAAATGCGACCTTCAGAATGTCTGTACTTCAGTCAAGAAGCGCAACACGCGACATGGCTCGAACCGCAGAAGTAATGAGTCACCTGCCTCTCCCAAACATGTCTCTTTTTTTATGTCCTTCACTCTCTCCTCTCTCTATGAGGCACCGTCACGGGTCGCACCATAGCAAACCCATTGGTAAGAACACACGGGGATCATAATTCCTCCTCTAAAACGTCGTTTAAAAAATAGATATTTCGAAAGAAATCATCACACGTACGTAAATTAAATTGATATCATTGCAAATAAAAGAGAGTAATTTGAAATGGTACGCTAACTATATAATGTGCACTGCTTCAATCCTAAGTACTTTGCCGCTTTGGAGACTTAAACTGGTGTTGCTTCAAGAGGCATACATTTTCGTTTTATTAGTAACGTTTACGTAATACGTTATGTATTTTCTGTTCTACTCACACTTCGGTCATCAAGTGTAAAACTCCTAACTTGACGAACCCCTAGAGTTTAAAGTCTAATGACATTGAATCCCAAACAGTTTCCATTTTGTTCACTTCTATAAAAAAATCCTGGTTAAATTACAACTATCAGTATTTAGATAGAATATTATAAGTCAATTAAGGATAATTTGACACAAGATTTCCTTGATAATGGTTCCTGGAGCAGGTTCTATTTTCAATAAAACTTCCAAAATTTTTAAAATAACATTTTAAAATATGACCCCCATTAAAATATGACATTGTATTTTCTGTTGATTGTTTTTGCAAGACACTCATTTTCGACAGTGATTACGTTGAAACAATAAATGTGTATATAAAAATTGGAAATATGGAAAAATTGAAAAAAAATGGAATTCAAAATGTACCCCTTCAGTGTAAATTTGCTCAAATCTACAAAGGTTAAGCAAAATAACCGCGAATAAGAAACACTCACTTAAAGAACACTCATTTTAAAGACACATTACGGATTCGGCGATAGAGGCATTTACGACTTTTCGTTTCCCTGCTACGCCATCCACGCCTCCGCAGCCATCGCTGGCAGCTCTCGATCTCTCGCCTTTACGACGGTTAATCGATCAGCAATCCCTTCCAGCATTCACTTTTGAAGCCCCTAACGCGACCGGCTGTATCACACGTGGAATTTCCCACGCGCCTTCACAGCGGCAATATATAGAGAGATACGGTCGCTCCGACGTGCTCTCCTTATGGCCCTCTGATGAATTCGGCGCTGTGCATTGTGAATAATGCAAGGTCTTTGCTACGGGGTGTCTTTGTTCCCGCAACAATACAATGGTGGGCAACGAACAAGAGAAATCAGGGCTGGCTCGACACAGAAAGACGAATGTATGATATTGCGGATATACGTTTTTGTAAAAAAACACGTACAAAGTCTATTTTAAAGCGTCCTTTATCCCAGACATGTTTGGATCGAAATAAACTTATCAAGTGCAAAACATTTGAAAATTGATTTTGTAGAACATAGAAATACAATACATGCTATAATTATTTAATAAGCTTTCCAAGCCATTAACTTTAAAAGAAATCTAATAATTAATAACAAAAGTGTTTCTTAGCGAAATTACATGTTATTTTTATCTACAACCTAAAATATACAACTTTAACACTCAACTAAACTGGTAAAAAACACATATAGTAAAATGTACTTTTTGCTTTGTAAACGAACTTCTGCACACTGACAAATGTTTATCAACATCTGACCCAAATAATACACATACCAGTATAGGCACAGTAACACTATAGCCACGCTCAGTGACCTCTTGTTTCTTCAAAACTTAGTTATTGATCATCATAACATTCTCTTGCTGTTTCATCTTAGGGTACATTTTATTATTAGTTAGAAAAAGAGTGGCCTGCATTAGCAAAAAATAACGCTGAACAAAACGTAACAAAATTGTTTTCTTAAAAGCAGGAAGCAAATGCTCAATATCATAAATACATAATATTGCAATAAATTAAACCTGCAATAAATTGAACTGTGTAACAAAAACAGTCTTCACGAGTATTGCCTAAAGTGTATAATAAATGTATGTAGTTCAACAGTTCTTAACATACAAAAGTTATCAGAAAAGATAGTGATCTATAACAAGTAAATAGTAAATATTTCATTTCTAGCGGTCTCTTTCTTGAAGCCTTAATATTGCACGACGTCAACTCTGTTGTAAACACTGACGCACTGAGTATGTCAATTCCGTCTGTACGAGTAGTATGAGGTTAGTCGGAATGGCACTATATTATATATTTGCATTTTTCAGTCAAAATCGAAACTATTTGTTTAGTTTTGGATTTTTTCCGAATTGCTAAGCATGAATTAAAACCGTAGTAACCTCTCACAAAACCGGAGGCTGCAAAGCTCACTGTCTTCGCGCATTAGAAATTAGTAAAAGAGATGTTTCTGGATTTTACCCGGGTTCCTGGGTATGTAACGAAACCAAAGATATCTCTCAAAAGGCCGGAAACTGCATTATTTTCTTTGAATTTCGGCGCGCATTCGAAATTAGTACTATATACAGGTCATTCGAATTTCATAGTAGCCATCAGCTTAAAATTAAATTACATCTACACAAGTACAGAGCTGCAGATCGAGAGTGTATCAGTTTAATGTTTTCAAGAAACAGAAAACTTATACACACTTAAGGTAAGTGGGGGACATAAGTTACATGGGAGAAAAATGGCTAATATGTCTGTAAAATTTCGTTAGCACCTGTCGCTTAGGTCAATTCTCTGACCAAAGAATTCGATGCACAGAGGAACTTAATTCATTAAAGCGGAACTTCTCAAAACGCAATGCTGTACAATATCAGTAACATAAACACTGATACTTCTGTTTGATGAAAACCGAAAAAAAGTTTTTCCATTCGCATCATATTACAGCAATGACAATTATTTCTACCAAATGAATATATTTATTAATCTAGTTTTCATTTACTTTCTGACGCACGGACATCGAATTTGTAATAAAAGTTCCGATAATTAAACCAACGTATTAGTCCTCAAAACCCAGCCTATTTGTGGATTCTCTCTGCACATTTTACGAGAACTGGGGCATACTACGAAATTGGAGATAGCTAAAAGTAAGAGTTGATGACGCGGAACAATATGACACGACGTATGCTAATGTTTCTGTACGAACAAAAGCGAATTTCCAAACATGACAGCGACAGCAAAAGTGAATGAAACACAGAGCACAGAATGAAAGAATAGTGACAATTGTAATGCGAAACACAGACAAATAAGGTATCTTTCATCATTTTCGAGAATGCAACAAAACTCGCGTTTCAAGCGCACATAAAACAAGAGCCGATTGTAGTGCAAGTTATGTTTTTTGCAGCCTGGAATGCATAAAATCACAGCATACCCATTCAACTTTATTACTCGCTTTTTTAATCATATATCATGTAGAAATAACCCAATTTTATGGAAAGTACTGTTCGAAATAGCAATCTTTAATTCGTCTGACGCTGAGTGGCTTTCAAGGGACATTTGCTTAAGATCGAAATGATAAAAATCACATAAAATGCAGTTTTGGAAAAGTATTACTCGCTGAAAATTTCAAATTATCTTTTTTTACTAAGGAATTAATGATTTATTTAATTATTTTAAGAATCATTTGTATTGGGTGTATCATTCAAATTATTCACAGCAAATGCACAAGCTAACTACATTCAATCAACCCAAATTCAAATTTTACAATTAAATAAGAATAATTTGAATATTTTTATGGTGTAATTCAAAAATGTTAATTTCATACTATTGAAACAAAGAGTTTAAGTAGAATTTATTGATATTTGTGAAGTTTAAAATGGCATATGTATTTCTAGTATGCAGAAAAATCATGCAAACGTTCATAAGGAAAAGGCAACTATTATAGTCAGAGGCAAGTAAAAGGGCAGGGTAATGGAGTTTCAGTCTTCCCAGAAACCAATTATACATATTCAAAAATAAAGTTTTCATTAATTTCCTATACTGGCGTAAGTCTTTCCATGTATCATTTGTTAACATTATACATATTTGCTATAAGCTAACAAATAAAAACATATTTTATTATCAGCAAAAATGAGAAATTCATCTCATTCATAAGAAACTAAAATGGTGGAAGCATTTAATGGAATCAAAATATTATTTACATTCAAGAAAATATTTATTTCCAGAAACAAGACTTATTATACCTTTAGATCATCAAGTAATACACGATTTCAAAAATATTCGTTTTGGGAGGTTTTATATTCTCAATATACATTTTCTTACTATATTGCAGTGTAATCATATTCTTTGGAAACGGATCAACCTCTTTTATCTGTAGATCAGTATTATGTATTATTTTCCAATATTCTGTTTCTTGCCTCAATGTAATTGCCATTTCCTCCCGACTATTATTTTTGATTCCACCAATACATTTAGTTTTGCAAGTAATTCAATTGAAATAATACTGAAAATCTCCAAACCGCCTTCCCATTTTAACAAGGATACCGCCCTCATTTAAAACTTTTGTTTACTGCTATCAAGAATGCCCTTATAACTTCAACTGCAAATGCTTAACTATGTAAAAGAACAAGTGTGTTCCTAATCACCGAAGAATGTTTTTGAGGGCCTGTGATTCCATCCGATATTTGCTTGACTTCGAAAATTGCAACCAAAGGACGAGAGTACAAGTGCACACAAAAAACAATGTCTACATCGACTAGAAATCAAACTAGTCGCTTCCCACTTTGAATAGTTAGCTAATGCATATTGCTGCAAGCAAATTCAAGCTAAGTTAATGAACCATTGTTTTTCTCCTTCCTGTTTTCTGTGTTGTGGCTGTTCTCTGGCTACGGGTTCACGGGCATTGAGTCCTCACTTGATTAGGAAAGTTGAACCACTTTGAGTAATGAATCACTAAGGAAATGCTCGCATTGTGTACTTTCCAGAAATATTGAAAGAACTAATTATCGAATAAACAAAGTAGTTGGAAGACACAATCTTCCATATCAAGTAGTATTTTTTTACTTTCTCGCGTTTAAGGAAGAATTTCTTAAGAAGAAAAAGTTTCGTAAAGCTGCGCGAAAAAACGGCGATTTTTTCGAACTCTTATTACAGGGCCATAGTAACGAAAAAGCTGATAAATCCAGGAGCTAAATTTAGAAAAAAGTTATCTAACACGTGGTGTAGCCATAATCCATGTTTTGTGAGTCCTTGGTACCGAAAAATCGATAGACTGCAAAATGTGAGCATCCGTTCGTCTGTCTGTAAACAACGCTAGTGGCTAAACCGTTTAGCCGATTTTCTCCAAAATTGATATTCCCCGATCGACCTGGCTAATATCGCGGCCCTTGAAGTTTATTGATATTTTAAATTTTGGAGGATACTTTGCATGAAGCCTCTGGGACATTGTCAAAATTTTCAAAAAGATGGCACCATCGAGTTTGATTAAATTTTGTTATTGGATAGTCTGAACGACGTTTAAGAGAATGCCGCAGATCTCATGCTGGTTCAAAACCCTGATTTGTCGAAAATTGCAAATATTCAAAATGTTTTCGGCGTCTTCTTTAAACAAAATAATAATCTCTGGTTGCCTGGTGGTGTTTTTAATCGTAAAAGAATATTTCTTGGGAAAGAAGGTGGTATCGACAATCAAGATATAGTGGATTTAAATTTGGTATTTCTGGTGTTAATATAAGGAAAGATGAAGAGTACTTGGAGGCTGTCGTTCGAATCTTGAAAAGAAGTATTCCTTGTCATCCAAAACGTCCTCGTCAGAGTAATGTGAAAACGCGTTGGTATATTGTGCAACACCGAGCATTAAAATGAGCATACTATAGCGAGCATCCAAAAGGAAAGTAATATTAATTTTAACAAAGACATTTAATGTATTATTTACCATTGGGATTATATAATTTTAAAGAACTTGTAACAAGTATTGTACTTCAACTTCTGGGTCGAAGACCCCCATCTCGATCAGGTTTTCGTCCACTTTCCCTGAACCTTGAGCAAATGCTGAGATGGCCCCATGTATTACTTCTGGACATAAAGGTAACTTCAAATTAACTTCTACAGATCGCACGTCACACACAGTGTTTAACAGTTTTTGACGTAAATAAATAAAAATAAATGAATAAAAACACCTTAATATCCGTGAAAGGTATACTCATTCCCTTTTGAATAATATTTGTGTGGACAATGCAGAAATAATTAATTTTTCTGGTAAAATGAAGTTTCTGCATTATAAAATTCATAAAGAAGACCATTATTTAGGCTATCATTCATAAAATTATAAAATGACAGAAAATCTTCAAGAGTGTATGGAAGTGTATTTTCAAGGGACTAGGTCTTTCGTAATACACGCACTTCGTGTCAGGGAAAATTATAATTGCTCTAAATGTGAAGACTTTTAAATGTTTTGAAAATAAGACATTTGTTCACATTTAGGCATATCTAACAAACATGACGGTTCGTTAATAAATATTATCTAATGCTAACAAAAAACGCAATCGATCATTCATCTTACGATTTCAGTTACATTTATTCATGGTCGAATTTAAATTATGTGATTCTCAAACACAAAATTCTATTGGGATACACCTTCCGTAACAATTCTTCTCATTTACTCTTTGCCTGCTAGGGGTATCAACAATGCTAATTGGCAAAATGTGTATCTTACACAAATTAGCGGTCATTATTGCATATAATCCATTGTTGTAATGCCGCACTGATTACAGAAGGCGTAATGACTGCTGCCTTTTCTTTCGCTTTAATATAAACTCACAATTTTATTTACGGCTAAAATGTGCATTGTGTATCGTTGGTGCGTTTATGTAGAACATAAATACATTGAATTCAATGGCAGAAAGGTGTTTTCGTTTAAGCATTTGAATTGAAAAAATATGTTTTTTTCACGCTGTTTAAGAATTTTTCAAATAGTTGAAGTGTAAGACTGAAATTGTCATATTATAATACTACATAGCAATTAACAATATCGCGAGAAAGTACGTGCTGTTGTTGCACCACTAGTTAAACATAATTTGAATTTTACTAAATTGACCAAATTAAAGTAATCAAATTCATAATGCATATTAATGAAGAGCGTTCTGACTTTTGAAATGATTTTACAACAGTAGGTAATTTATGCATTAGATAGTGTCTATCCTATTACAAGTTCAACTGGTATAGAGACGGAGATGTATGCAAAGGCGTTTGCCTTCCGCAACAGTTAAATTCGCAGAATTATTATACAGAAATATCTCATTTAGTATATCAGTGTTTCGGTTGGCATGTAATGCTTCAGAATATATTTGTTTGCTTCGTTTATCTCAGAATGAAATACGAATAACCTACATTATCCCCTACCACTTCACATATAAACACTTCACACGTCACGTACATATTTCAACGCTCACAGTGAAATATGTTTCCGTGGGTAGTCATACACGTCGGTCACGTGTGACAATCCCCTCTCCTTCAGCCAGTACATTTTGGAATTTTTTATGATTGCACTCTGGCGGAACAATTGGAGGAATTAAAAAAGATCAGCATGAAATAAAATATCTTAAAAATGTATGGGGAAAATTGAATAAATTGTAATTAACATTGTGGAACAATACGAAATACTCCGTGGGACCTTCAAAGCGAGACAAATAAGATTTAAATCGTGGATATTCCAACCACTTTTACGTTTATGAAAATTGGGTGCTGTTATATAATCTGTTTTATAACACCACAGAGAAAAAGTAGTTAAAATCCCTCAGAAGTAAATAAAAAATCTATAGCATTGCTAATTTCGTATGCGCGCATTTACTGAGAGAAAACTAAGCAATTTTGGCTTTGTGAGACGTAATGAGTGTTTTATTAGATAACTAAGACCTCGAGAAAATACAAAAACAAAAACATTTGTATTCCCTCCTCCCAGAAAAATGCAAATACACGAAATATCGTTGAGGGTACTGCGAGGGGCTCGCCAAGGCTACTGTGAGTGGCAGTTGGCAACTCATGGTACCGCTTAGAATCTACATTTCTAATTTCAAATGCGCGTAGAAATGGAAAGAAAAGTTTGCAGCCTCTGGACATGGGAGTGGTGTCTGTGCTATTGTTAAATATCCAGAAACTTGAGAAAAAACAGTGGGACAGTTTCGATTTTACCTGGAAAATAAAAATGATTATGATATTCCTATTCTCATACTACGCGTATCGACTGGATTCTCATGCCCAGTGCATCACAGCTTTCAACACAGCTGATCCCATGCGACAGCAAGGCTCTAAGGAAGAGGACGCCGCCATTAAATATTTGCTATTCACGCGTTGCGTTGCAGTACTGCAAATGTTTTGATATTCCTGGTGCAAAACGAACTTTGCACAGTCTATGTACTATACTGTTTTATTGCAGTATTCATGAAGAGTGCCTTTATCAAAATATTTAATGTATTATTTCAGTGTTATACTAGGGTATTTTTTGTTGTTTTTGTGCATTATGCGTGTTGTTATTAAGAAAATCATTTTGTGTGATTTTGTTTAGCAGCATTTTCGCTGCTATAGAACGCTAGTTATATTTCACTTAGATGTATTTATTAGTAAGTACAAACGAAATTGGTTGGACATTGTTTAAAAATACTTTGTTATAAACTTTTTCTCAGTACTACTAGGGATCTTGCATTTTTGTTAATGAAAATAATATCTTAGTTGGAAGGTGTTTCACGGATGCATAATTGCAAAGAGTACTTTTTCACAAAATGTTTGTACATCCACCAACCATTTTGACATTCCAATTCCGCAAGAAATGCATCCTTTTAACAAATTAATCTCCCGGATACTCTGCAGCACACTGCGGTGCGAAGTGAAATTAAGTGGAAGGGGGGCACGGAAAGTATTTAATAAGGAAACTATGAATACTTTAAACATCAAGTAGATTACCCATTAAAATGATTATTAAAGGACCAATTAAAAATTTTATCAATTCAAGTATATTTTTGTATAATTTAATGTGAAAAATGAGCTGTTTACATTTGCTCAAAAGTTAAAGACGAGGAGGGGTTGGAAACAAAAGACACCTAAATTCGTCATGTACAAAAGGCGCACTCATTATTATTGCAGCCTAATGAGGATAATTCCTGTTGGCATAGACACTTTGTCGAAAACTAAAGTAGTATAGTTGTTTTAAGGTGTTACCTGCAGTAAGGTTATTCCACTATGTACTCCCTGCCAAATGAGTCCCGGTGAATCAAAAAACTTTGAAACCTACTGACTATGTCTTTCGTCAAACAAGCACAGGAGTAGATTTCGAGTGTAAAACTCTCTTGTTTTTGCTTGCCAAAACTTTCATTTATCCATTAAGCTCGTTTTTCTCTGGTCACGGAATAACTTGTAACATGAAGCTCACCAAAATTATGAAAGCGTTCTAGGACTTTTCCAATGTACCTCAATGCATATGCTTTTCAGAAATGTTTTCAGCTGAGTGCGTTGTGGAAAGAGATGAAGACAATAGCTTGTAGAATATCGCTGGTTTGATGATGATACTGCAGAATTTATTCGTGCTGAGACCACTGAGATTCCATTTTTTAATATTAAAGATTAATGGTGTCATGAATATTCATGCCCATAAATAACAACGTTCGTGACAATTTTAATTATTCATTAGAAAGCCATTCTTTCATATAAAATATCGTTTACAAGGCTTTCTAGTATCTTGCAGCAATACTTGGTTTATAAAAATCTTGGGCAAAAAGTTGAGAAGAGAAATCTGGCTCATAAACCTTCTCAATCCCCAAAAGAAATTGTTTGGCGCCCGCATATATGTTTCTTTCAAACTTAAATATACATTTAATTTATAACAAACAACATACTATGTCCTTTTCATAGAACCATCAAATGGAATAAAAATTTTATTTAAAAATATCCTTTATTCGGCACTGACCACTGAGCACTTCTTCACTTTGTCATAATATCGTTTCCTTTTATCGGCATCGACAGGGGGCTTGAACCCGTTAGTATAAGGGGTTCCCAGACGGTCACCCATCCAGGTATCTTCAGTTTATAGAGCCGTGTAGCCTCCATGACTTTACAAGTTTGCATAAGTAGTTCGGTTATGTGATTGTTGTTCGACGATTGTTGTTCAATCCTTTACCGCTTCAAGCTATCGCTTCTAAGTAATACACTTGGTAAATAACGGCAATGTATAATTAATAAGAAACTATTCACATAAACTCTGTAAGTATATTACCACTATTCAAGAATTAGGTATTTAAGGCGAAGTACGTAGTATTCATTTCGTGGGATGAATGGAATATCAGGTGCACATACATCCCGCTACACCCTTTACCGTCGAGCAGTCGTCGGAAACACTGCGATTCGCGCGATTAAAACTACGTCTTTATGTCTCCAAAGGGAATTATGTTTTTCTTGCCGTAATTTCGACATTGATAAATTTTTGACTTATTGCGTTCGTGTATGTTTGACTCGTGTCTTAGCATGAGTTCTCAGAAACGCTGAAAGTTTCAATAACAATTAAAAGTGTTATTTTTTTGAGATTGCAATTTTTTTTTGCCAAAAACATTTTAACCCTTCCAATACCTTCGTGGGGATTTCTGCTCTTCGGAAGGCTCCAGCTACTCAGAAGTTCCCATTTCATCTGCCAGGGAAAGAACCAGCACTACCCGCCAACACTATCGTTTATCGTATTTCGGAAAAATATCACAAAAAATATGTAAGTACTCAAAAACGTAGAAGTTACTTAACAGCATGTACCTGCATCTGTGCATGTGGTAGTGTTTTGTGGCGTCGTGGAAATAAGCGCACAAAAAGTACATAAAAGTTTTATATATAAAATGTTCAAATGGTTATCCTGGAACTAAAGTCATCTATGGTACGAATCACACAAGATCACTTAGGCCACTTAATAATTGACTAATATTAAAACCATCTGTCAATACTTAAGTGGTACTATTATTATGCGGCACCTAAATCGACGAATTATACATATGTATAGATGCTCAGCTGTTCAGATCAAATTTACCATAACATGGGTTTTAGAGAAATGATGTTTCATAGACCACTTTAGTTCCAGGCCAGCCACATAATGTATTTAACCACTCCCCTTACACGTTGGGATATTTCCCGACCGCCCACCACGATAGTACCGTCCTGTGGTCCCACCTCGAGTGCACGCTTTTACAGTGCTACTCCTGTGAATTCCGTCCCCCGTGAAACGCACAAATACGCTCGAGCCTGGGGGTGAATTTCGCGCAAAGCGCGAGTTTCCAAGAACAAACGCCGCCGGCGTGAGCGAGTCGGCCCAATTTATTACACTCGCGAAGCCCGCGTCAGATTTTCGTTTGCGAGTTCGAGGCTACAGCCGGTCCCCGTGTGGCGCAGGCACGCCCGCGGCGGCGGCGCTGGCGCCCGTGCTGGCGGCGGCGGCGGGCGCGGCGGCGGCGCTGCTGCTGGTGGCAGCGGCGGCCGCGGGGGCGGTGCGCGTGCGCGGCCGCGCGGCGCGCAACGGGGCGGGCGGCCGCCGGCCGCGGCGGCGCGGCGGCGCGGCGGCGGCGGCCTGGGCGGCGGGCCGGCGGCCGCCCGCAAGAGCTGCCTCAGGAGAAGGCGGCCGGCGGCGGGCGGCGGCGCGCGCTGGCACCCGAGGGCGACCACCTCGACCCGGCTCGCCGCCGGATCGAGCGCAACCCCGACAGTCATCCCCTGCGGCAAGGTAAGCACCGCCCCGCCCGCGGCCTCTTTGCAGGATCGAGCGGTTTGGTGGCGCTGGGGAGATCTGCACGGTTTTATTGTGGGCCTTGTGTGACTGTCTCGCTGCTGCTGTCCTTTTTGCCGTGTTCCTCCACAGATACTATGTCGTCACTGAGAACGCTCTGCTCACGATAGGAGTAACACTCTAGTCCACAACTATCCCTCCTCGCCGGAACTTCCTCCTCACCCACACCTCCCTCCTACCCACAATCCCCCCTCGCTCACAATCCCTTCCCACCCCACATCCCCTCTCCACGCCACAATCCCTTCCCATCCATCCCTCCTCACCCACAATCCCCTCCTCACCAACAATCCCCTCCTCAGCCAATTCCCCTCTTCGCTGCACAAGCCCCTTCCCACCGACCGTCCCTTCCCCAACCGACAATCCACTTCCCACCCACAACCTCCGCCCCTCACTATCCTACTGATCCACAATTTCCTTACTCCAATCCCGTCCGCACCCACTATCTCCTCCTCACCGACAATTACTTCCTACAATCATCTTCTTGCCGACAATCCTCTCGCAGACAATTCCTTCCTCACCGGTATTCCCCTCGACACTAACACTTCCCTAACTGTGCCAACGGCAAACATGTGTGAGGTGCTCCCTTTCAAATGTACCGCATGTCACGTGATTTTCCACTTCCAGGATTATGTAGTTCCACTTCTTCGTTATTGTGTTGTTTTTATTAGGAGTAACAAGATATTATTATTTCTTTGTATGATTTAATTGTTCTGTTTACGGTAACTGTAAGAGAAATAAAATGCTTGAGTGTTTAATTACCTTTTTGTGATCCTGAACATTATAGTCCTACTTATGGAAATAACATTTGCAAAACGTTGGCAAACAACTAAATAGTTCTATTACTTTTCATTCTCCTGATTCAGACTTTAATCTTTATATGGATATTACTTTTTTCGTTAAATCAATCTTAATCTTTTAATAGTTGCAGTCAATATTCGTAAATATAAAAGACATACCTACATACACATTTGTTCGTAATCACAGGGGCATATGCTAGTATTTGTCATTATCTCTCATCCTGCCGCAATGAGGTATATTCAGGGTCGATAATGGACTAGTGTCGAGCTCTGACGGTAGGTTGTTTGCAATACCGCAATTACATGAGCGTACATAAACAATCGAAACAATGACAAATACACTGACTGAGTTTAGACCCGACCGAGGTTAGCTCTGTGCCTGCATTTCCGCTGTATCTGCAGGAATTCTGATTATGACATGCTAAAGTTTTCTTACATGTATTACGAGTAATTCACGAATCGGTATAACAATTTGATTTTCTTGTATTAAAGTTATTTTAAAGTTCAACCTAGTGTAGAGGCAACTTATGTACCGAAAATAAATATAGGATGCAATTTTGGGGGCGTTTTGGTGAAGTAATTTAGATTTTTAATTCAGTTCAATCCATTTTAATTGTTTCTTCGAACTTATAAACCCTGTATTCATATGTGCATCTGCCATTCGCAGACAACTCAAACAAACGAAAACCCAGAGAAGGCGATGAAACGTACTTCTCACTCCGAAGGGAGAACCCACCTCAATGCAATGGAAACCTAAGCGACGAAAAGATTTCAACAAAATGGATTCCCAACATGTCAACTGGGTGGCTTATTTGAAAACATCGAAAAGCCATCCACATTTGTTTTTCAATGTCCCGAGAAACCTGGAGGGAAAAATACCCGCTCTCTGTCGCTCTTTCACTTCTCTCCCCTTCCCCCTTCCCCCCCCAATCTTCGCGTTATCCGGCTTCGCTTCGCACACTTTTCACGCTCGATTTCCCATCCCATTTCAAACCAACATCTACCCTCCAAAACCGATAGCTTTCTCATTTCCCACTCCTTTCTTTTCACCGCGATGTCTCTATGTGCAGCGGCAAAACCCCTCATTTTCTCCGCTTTCCAACTACATTTCGCACAATGGAGGTATGTAATCTCGCATCATGCATGCACAACTCTGTTCAATTACAAAGTGGATGCACTGGTTTTGATGAAACTTGATATTGGAAAATATGATCAAAGGGTCACTAAAAATACGTTTGCGTCCGCGGGTGTAGAGTAAATTTAGCGTGACGTATTAAACTCGAAATAATTTCAACATGATTTTTTTTTGTAATCCAAACTATAAAAACTAGCAGATATATTTACAGAATATGTTTATAAAGTAGATATTCTATTTAATCATTATTTCATTTTCATTTCAAGTCATACGAATAGTTATAAAATAAAACTGCGCGTCAAAAAATTACCATTGAATTTATTTAAAAATACTTTTTATAATCTGCGTCGTACTATAATTTTCTAGTATTCATTAAAAATTATTTCGTTACATCTTATTTCATGCGTTAAAAATTAATTATATCTTAGCCAATGAATTATGGATCTACAAACGTACAAAGAGAAAAAATAACCAAAAATATTATAAATGTACTTTATGGGGTAGGTTATTCCTGCCTCTGCTGATAATATTTAGAAAACAACAGACCCAGACAGGTTTCAAGCGGTCTTTAGAATTTGAGATAGTATTTTACAATAAATTGAAAAGGGAATATATGACTGGAAGATGAAATAATAATACTAAAGATTATTCTATAATATTCCAATTTTTCTCGGTACCTTACACATTTGTAGAAATATAAATTTTATTTAATGTATTCAGACATAATCACGTCCGTCCCTCTCATTAACTCTACGTCGTTGTACTTCTCCTGTATACCAGCAAATATTCTTCACCAAATATTCTTTCAACACTTGTGTCGTATGAAACCAGACAATTCCTTCACGCATCCACCCATTTGCACATCAAGAATATTTTACATCTTAATTAATATTTCCAATATTCCTCTATGTGACATTATGGAACTCTGTGAGAAAGTTTCAGGGCAAAAATTGCGAACGAAAAGAAAGTTTTATATTCACGAAAGCAAAAACTCCTCTCGCACATATCCATTGTCCTTTTCCCTCATTTTTGTATCATTCAACATGGTATATATATTCTCCATTATTAATTCTTAACAGCTCGCAGATCCCGCTATATTAGGTTTGCTTCTTTTTCTATTAGCAACATATTCCCAGCTATTGAACCTTATCAATCTGCATCGTTGACTTAGTGAACCTCCACTCACAGCTGTGCAGAGCCAAATAACCCGCTCCCCCGTCCTTCGCCATTTTTCTTCACCTCCACAGCAACAACCTCCCTTTCTGCTCGCCTTTAAGATCAAACGAGAAACGGAAAACTAAGATCGGGAAAACGAAACAGTGCAATTTCCGAAACAGCCAATAACTGAATGCAGATCGACCACATTTCCGATGAACAATTCAATTCAAAAAATTTCACTGGAAATTCTCTCTTCACATTTGGCCCTTTACACCACATCTAATGAATTACTCTTCCTTCGCCCTTCCAGACTCATCCCGTTCCATCGTGGTCGGCTCGAGGCAATTTGCCCTTTTAAACAAAGTGGGCACGAAAAAGAAACCTCAAACAAACAACTTCTCGGAAATCACCAATCCCTACAATCCTATCTGTATTTCCTACGTCTGTTTCAGCCATAATTTTTATGTCTAATCTTTTTACACATTGCCCACATTTGTAAGTAAATTTGGTACACTCTTTGGAAGAGTCAATACATGTATTCACCACATGTATCTCAATAGCCAACCAGCTTACTCGTTACAAAGAAGTCATCTTGTTACCAGCTCGGCATTCCGTCGTCCCTAATCTTCTCCGAACTCTCTTATCTTTCCACTCTCACTCCGCGTTCGGACGCACCACCCATCCCCAACCTCTACCCTCCCCCGCCTACAACCTCCAAAAAGCCCATTTTT
>BOPP01000204.1:1824597-1836042 GCA_017312745.1 Gryllus bimaculatus
GCGGCCGGGGCGTCGGCACGCGAAATTTCGTCGCCGTCGTCTCCGATTTAATTACGCAGACGACCCGGCCGCAACCGGCTGGAGGCCCCGGTGCGAGGTTGAAATGGAAGAATAGAATTGAAAATTTCATACCGCGCGTGTAACAGCTAGTCCAGGCGAAGGGCGTGGGCGAAGGGCGCGGGCGAAGGCCGGGCCAAACGAAACGCCGCGTTTTGTGGAATTTAATAAGTGGCCGAGTTCCAATCATATATACCCGCCGATGAAAATGTGTACAGGAAGGGCGTATGCGGTTTCAAATTAACCACACAGTACGGAATTGATTTCAAAAATGAATTAGGACTCGGGCATAAAAATCGGTGAAATCGGTTCTAAACATGCGCTCACATGTTTTGATAAAACGTATGGTACATAGGTAGCATGCGCTCGGCAATTTGTGTCTAATATGCGTAAATATTTCGGAAATGAGCGAAAAAAAATTGAATAGAATAAATTTCCGTCACATTTCCATTTCGTAGTTTCGCTGATGTGTATTCCAATGATTTCCTCGATTTCGACGTCACATCGATTTATAGAAATGTATGCTCGACTGCTTTGCAAGCAACAGCCGTTGGACGCACGTAATGAGGTTTCGACGTAAACGCTCGTGAATAATACCGTTCTGTTGGAAAAACATGTGGCGAATTCAAAGTGTTGAATCTGAGGTGCATCGGTGGTAATATGAAAGGCCGCTTTCGAAAAGCCTTACCGTTACGAAGTTGATTCGACATTTTTTTGGCTTATGCAGTTATTATATTCTCCGAAAATGGGTGACTGAAACAGAAATATTCTAAAGAATTTCTTTCTAATGTTACGAAACCTACGTAAAAGTTTGTGAAAGTGTTTTGCATTGAAATGGTGTAGCTCAGGTCTAATTACATTACATTGTGAACAAAAACTAACATCACAATATTATTAACGTCGTAGACACCGTATGTAATCCACGGCTACTTGTGATTCTCTTGATTTTAGTTTTAGTGTGCTGAAGAATAATGTAAAGTTGCCCCTAACATAGATCGTATAATAATTTAAAAATTGGTTACATTTCATATTTCTACGTTTGACGAATTTCTTCATTCACACCCCTCAACCGAAAACTTTCTCTTCTCTTCAAAGTACAGTAGCTTCGCTCAAGTCGTAAAATACTTCTTGTCAGTTCGGTTCGGAATCGAACACTATCTCGATGTAAACAAGTTTGACTTCTGCTTTAATATCTCAGATTGGATAGAACTGTTTGAATGCCGAGCAGTATAGATCGAGTGGAACTTCAACAGAACTAAAGTGGAATGTGATTTATTAACTGTCTCATGACATGTTGTGTTGCTCTTGTAATTGGTGGAGACACGCTACTACGGAAAATAAATTGACGTTTGTAAATTCTAACCTTGCGAATTTGGTGATAACATTTTTCTGCGGGAACGAGTCAAAAGAAAAAGTGGCAATAAACTATTTTCTTTTCCACATTACAAATGTAGAGCGAGTTAATGAATTAAAAACATTGAAATGCAATATTAAAAGACAAATGTGATTAACAAATAAAGAGTGATTATTGTTTCTAATAGAATCCTAAGTATTTAATGGAATATGATTAAGTATTCAATAAAGATTCTTTCGTAACTCAATAGTACAATTTAAAATAAAAACAATACAAACTACACTTTAGATTATTGTTAATCCCAAGGAATGTATATCCCCAGTACTTTACAAGGAAAGAATCCTAGAGAAATTAAAATGATTCATCGTTACAAAAGACAGAACCAAATCCCATGAAGGCTTAAATAATTTGCTTCATCCCGAATATAATTGTACAAAATGAGGAGGAACATTATGTTTCATAACCTCTTAATGAACACATGACAGAGCGTCCATTAGATTAATATCAGAGTATACAATTACTAAACGCTGACGAAGGTACTTGGCCGGTTATTCTGAGTGCTTTCTAGAAGTGGTTCATTATTTTCTTATAGCTCTCACTTGAGTCATGTATTTTAAAAGTAATAAAACAATCATGAAATATTTATAGCAAATACGATTTCGAGGAAGGGCAAAAATGAAAAACAGAAAATAAAATATTGTTCATTTATATATTTCTCTTATGAAGGGCGAAAATATGTTCGCTAATACGTTTTCAGCTATGATAACTTATTAGCACTCACATTAGCACAAATCCCTCACAACGTATCATTCTACATTCAAATAAACTTTATTTTCGGTCGTTTCTTACAAAATTATAGAACATTAAATATACGTTTTTGCTAAAATTGCAAATATCTAATTCAAATCCAATCATATAGGTGTTGTGGTGCGTTAATCGTTGGCATTTTTCATGAATTAATTATAGACGATGTCATTGCCCACAATAGATTTAATTATAAGAGACAGCTTTTCGATAGCTTAGGCCATCATTCATCAGTTGTTGCTGGATGGAAGTCTTTGTGGCTTCATCCAGCAGACAACTGATGATGATGCTAAGCCATCGAAAGCTGCTCTTATATTAAATACTATTGTTTGGCATGACAACGTCTATAATTATTTCAATCCAATCATGCTTATTTTTCACGTGGCTACATTTGCTTCTGAAAGATAAACATTAAATCCAAATCTACTTTTTCTAGCATCTTTCATTTTCTTAAATTATTACTTCATTACTTAATACCAACTTCACAACAAATTGTAATTGTTATTATCCTGTAGGTTTTTAAATATTTTTAAGACAGTCTTCAAGGTGTGGAGTCCCAAATCACTTTTACAGACGATTCTAGGTGCTTAATTGACTGTTCTTTATTTTTCTTAAAACTAGCAAATCAAGATGATATCTAAAAAAAAGGGAGAATTTTAATGTCCACATCTAATCCCTAACCGTCCAATCCCACGTCCAATCCCACCGTCCAAATCCCAACCCGTCCAATCCCAACGTCCAACCTCCCCACCGTCCCCAACCTCCACCGTCCACCTCCACCGTCACTCCACCGTCCAACCTCCACCGTCCCAAACCTCCACGTCCAACCTTCCACCGTCGCAACCTCCACCGTCCCAAACTCACCGGTCCAACCTCCACCGTCCCAACCTTCACCGTCCAACCTTCACCGCCAACTCCAACGTCCAACCTCCAACCGGTCCAACCTCAACGCGTCCAACCTCCATCCATCCCAACATCCACCGTCCACATCCACCGTCCAAACATCCCACCGTCAACCTCCAGCCGTCCAACATCCAACCGTCCAACAGCCACCATCTAATCTCCACTGTCCAAGCCCCACTGTCCAAGCCCCACTGTCGAAGCCCCACTGTCCAAGCCCCACTGTCCCAAGCCCACTGTCCAACCCCACTGTCCAAGCCCCAATGTCCAAGCCCCACTGGTCCAAGCCCCACTGTCCAGCCCCACTGGGTCCAAGCCCCACTGTCCAAAGCCCCACTGTCCAAGCCCCACTGTCCAAGCCCCACTGTCCAAGCCCTCACTGTCCCAAGCCCGCCCACTGTCCAAGCCGCCATGTTCCAAGCCCCCTGTCCAGCCCAGTGTGCATCGACGCGTGCGGCGGCCGCTCTAACCCGAGCGGCGTTACGCGCGTGTTTCGCGTTGGCAGACGCGGGAACTTCAGCCGCTGGCGGTCCGACGCCGGGCCCGCTGCACTCGCCGCCGGAGCTTGCGCCTACGCCGCGGCGGGCGGGTGGTGGGGGGCGGCGCCGGCGCTGGCGCGGGCCGCAACGGCGGCCCCAGCGACACCAGGGAGACCCTTGCGAGAACGAGGATCAACGCGCGGCTGGTTGCGTGGATCGGTAAGCAACCCCTCCCCTCCCACCTCCCGCCACGCGGCCTCTCATCCGAAACGGAACCAAATCCAAGCAATTTAAAAAGTGATATATTCACGTCTTAATCTTGACGCAGTGTTTTATATGAGAATGACCGTATTTTTATTAAAAATTCTGATGGTTTATCAGAGTTTTTTCAACAAACATGAACCCTACTTTTTTTAAACGATCCTAACTAAGCGTGGAAAACGTCCAAAAAAAATTTTAATTGTTATTTACGTTTAAATTTAGTCATTAAAACTAATTTAGTTAGTTACTGTTTTATTAAAGTCAGAAAACGCATTACAATTTAATCACCACCATTCTTTTTTTCAAATGTTAATTAAAACTGATATATAGTGATTCATCTAGAAAGGGACAGCTGACACTTTGGCATCTAACTAACTTGGGCTACTTCTGGCTGGAACCAGCATTATATGTCCACACGCGTAATTTCTTCAACGTGATGGTTTGCAAGGTGGCTGCACTAGAACACTGCTTGACGCTTTCATGGCATCGCCCAACATGATGTTCACTTGTTTAGCGATCAGTCCCCACACTGCTGCGCCTTCTTAAAGAAGCTTCTCTTAAATTCGCATAATGAAAACAATATAAATACAATAAAGACTATTACAGTAATTAGTATAAAAACAATTGATAAAATCAATGTATATCAACCAACTGTTACTAAACAAGTAACATTTTGGGGGGTGATGTATGTAACAAAAAACTATAAGCATGAAACTGACATAAATGTCACATTAATAATAATCGTGGTTGGTAGTTAAACTAGTATATTCCCTTCTCTCTCTCCAAAAGCGCACTAAGCATTATCTAGATTTTCCTGCCTCGCTAAAACAATATCTGCGATAAAAGTTAAGCCTAAAGACAATAAATACAACATATCAGCCAGGTAGCGATCAATTATCATGAAATTTCGAATGTCAGTTTTGTTTCCACAAATTTTGTCAAAAACGTTGAATGACCTAAAAATTGTTTTAAATGGTAAAATATAAAATAATGTTAGTAGTTGATAAGATTATTTCAACAAAACAAGTAAAATTAAAATTGATTAACACTAAAAATATAGTTACTTCAGGAGATGGGCATTAGTCATTGCAACTTTTTTATAAAAATACTAACGCAAACAATAACGCAATAATAATGAAGGACAGTTTACAAAACTCCCCTTAAGTGGGTCGTCTCAATATTTATTAAGGTAGTTGGCGTGACAGGAACAGCTCAGGAAATATGAATTAATCACCGCCACACATACGAGTTCTAATGGCCTCACAACATAGTCCTTGCATTGGTCACACCCCGTAACAGCATCTACCTTACAAATTTCCTGCGATATGAATGAAATTAGTCATCTGTTTTTGCACAGGACACTTTAATGACAAAACAACATTTTGTTTGATTATAAATACATTTTATTTTCAATAAACCAATTCCTAGTTTGCCAGACTTAACCACATCCCCGTAACATTAAACATTAAGCGATAGTTATTAAAATCATACATATAAGATAAGATAAATAACATAAGGAGAAATTTTATTTAAACTCATTTTGGGTATATATGCGGTGGCAGCTAATTAATAAATAAGATAATAATAGCTACAATGCAATTCTATAATATATATAATAATCATAAAATTATAATGTTACATTATAACAGCTAATAAGACTAGCAATAATAATAATGATAATAATAATAATAAAATAATAATAATAATAATAATAATAATAAATATAATAATAATAATAATAATAATCATAATAATAATAATAATAATAATAATATAATAATATAATAATATAAAAACTGACTTATTCATAAAACATTAATTTCCTTAAGAAAAAGAAACGTCTATATCTAAACTCCGCACTGAATGTGTTTTCAATTAAAGACTGCAGCAACTAGGCACTACACTGAACATCAATTCATTCACTTCACTATAAACCACATTAAGTCACTTCCTTCATTGCTTCTCTGCTCTACACTCCAGCGCCATCAATTCACGACATATGATATCACTTATGAATCGCTATTATAACCTATATTCTAGTTAAGTTCCTTATTTACTTCGTAATAAACCATAAATTAATTTCCCGGTAACTTTTGAACAATTTCACCGGAAAGGATTAGAACCTAAAGAACGAGGAACTTTTTTTCAAAAAAATTATTTATTACTGAGTGATTTATATATTTATTACTGTAGTTTTTAATTCTTTAAACATGCTGGATAATTACAACACGAAATGTTCTTGCCCTACTCTTTTTATATTGTTTCCGAGAGTTGTTTAGAATTGGTGTTGACTCCTGTTTTGGTTTAAAACACCATACCTATCGCTATTGCGTAACACGATGGTTGCACGTAATTTGGTGATGTTTCCACGATTGACAAATTCGCGATCAAAAGAACTAACTACCAAACCACGTTCACTCATGACTGAGCACTTAAACGCAATCGATTGTGTTTAAAATTGTGGAATTTTAGGTACTGGCGCAGTTCTTTTCATATGCCATGCAGTTTTCAAAACAATTCGCAGTAAACCTAGTTAAAGATGAAGCAGCGTGATTAGAATCGCCAACAGCGTAACAAAATAAGCCCTAATAGTTGAGGGCACATAAAATGTTCATTGTTCCTTTTGTTTCGGATATCAAACAGAATTGATATAAATTTTAGAGATGAAATGAAAGCTCACAACGATAAATTGACTTGACAATTTCGTTCACAAGAGTTTCGATGTTAATCAACGTAAGAGAGACTTAACAACGTCATGGAAGATGTATTTTAATGAGGATTTAATTAAATATTCTGATGGTACCGGACAATAAATAAATCTTAATGTTTCCGAATTGTTCAGTCCAAAGTAATCACATCTGCCCACATTTAACGCGACGATATTATGTATCATAGATAATAATGTTCATTAGTCCCAATACACGGTGAATACCAAAGGTGATTCAAGTTAAGTACACAGAAAAGAGATTAGGTTCCTAACATGTCAAGGACGATTTGTTTGGAAATCGGCCTTCCTTTTGGGAAACAATCATAAAATATAAATAGGTTGCCTAGTGAAGAATCTTAATAAACACATATTGATACAACACATAATTTATTTCGATTGTTCTTAAGTGGCGTATCATTCCTCCTGAGTAGTTGCGATATATTAACAGCCAGTATTACTAAAATTAGTATAATTATGAAATAACTGATATAATAATGGATATTTAATAAAAAACAGTATGAAGTGATTTATCACAGCGAGAAAAGGAGCCGTTTCGTAAATTACATACTTCGTGTTTTGATCATTACAGCGAATTTCATACAGTCCATATCTCTACTTGATAAAAACTACACAAAGTTGAATATAGTTTTTTTCTTGCCTTGCTGTTATCGTCGCAAATTCTGGTCAAAGTTAAATCCATTGAAACGATTTACTATTGTTTAGCAACTGCAGTCGATTGCTTTGTTATTGCGGATACCATATATAGACTGGCAGGATCTTCTCAGAAAAACTAATAAGAAGAGTTACTAAGGAATAATTCTTCTGCAAGATAATTTCAAGATCTCGCTGTGAATTAGAGGATAACCTAATGAATTATAATGCTGAATCACTTACTGAGTGTCATTATAAAACTAACTGCTGCTATGGTATTAAGAACATAAGTTAGGTAACACAAAATATTTATGTTAGTTTCCAGCATGTAGAAATTTTAATCCGCCTCGTTGTAGTAAGAACGTTCTCCCGTTCCTTTCTTCTCAGATAAATTTATTAAATTTATTAATTTTCAGAAGTGCATTACTAAAAAATTAATAAGCCCCTCGCATAATACATTACTTGATGTTTTCTTCTCGTCTAAAATAATAATGGAAATACTCACGACGTATTCCGTGGCTCAAGAGCATCACGATTTCAGTTTCTTATTTACACGAAATTGCGTAGAAAATTGATGCAAACACGTGGTATAGAATGTAACAAACAATGAGCAATGTTTACATTTAAGATTATCTCAAACACCACGATTTTTCCTTCCGAAAACAAACGCATTTAAACCAACGCCGAGAAACGGACTGCAGCGAGGGACGTGCATTTCGCCCGTGAGGTTCACGACATATTCCACGTTACGAAAATGGGGTTGGTTGCAAGAGCGTAGCGCGCGCCTAGACCGCAGGCATGGAGGCGGCGACGGCGGCAGCACAGGAGACAGCCTCAGTGCGCAGAGGGACGCACACCACGCGACGTCGGCCCGTACCGGCACCATGAGCCGCCACACTCGCACCCGCTCCCTCCCCCCCTCTTTCTATACATATGTAACACGCGCAAACGCTATGCAGACTGACTTAACGCCTTCTCCGCGATGGCGCGTGACGTAGCATTCGTCGACTGCGGTGATTATCCCGCCTAACACTTCCGCCGCGCTCCTTTCCCTCCCCACCCACCCCTCCCCGCCCCCGTGCTCGCGCGAGAGAGCCTAAGTAATATTCGGTGAACGATATATGGGCGGCCGGGGCCACGTTCGCTGGCGCGGCTCTCGTTGAAAACTCTGCTATATGCGTTTGCGCTAACTCCGACGTTACGGGGCCCTCGCGAGATCTAGCAAGGACAGATCGCGCTTAACCCCACGGCGCGCAAATCTCGTACTAAATCTACTCAGAAGGGATCATAGATTGCTAGACCTTCATTTAAATACAAATATAGTGAAAATCGCGATGTAAAAGAGAAAAAAAACCTTAATTTTCGTATGCTGGTCCTGTTGAGTGTTATATAAAACTGCGGGGTTTTTACCTCGATTTATTACATCGTGTAAAGCTTCCCGTAAATGTCTCTAACGAACTTCAAAAGTATTTTTTCGTTTGCATTGTCGCACAATTAAGTTGTAATTTAATCTTCAGAATATCGCCAAAAGAACCAAAATTACCCACGCTTAATATCACGTCAATTTCGGCGTTTATTAGCAGCCCAATTGAACCAATCCTATTAAAAAATCTAGATTTCTAGCGTGCCTTTTCACATCCATTATTTTCCCCTGTAGTAAGTCTCGTGTAATTTTAAACGAAACAATAAGTTTAACAATACGGAAAAATGAACGTATCTTAATCAAATTACGTAAATTAGACGGCGATGAAAACACGCTGTAAATAAAATGTTTAATTACCACTTCCTTCCCTCGTCAACATTTTTCCAATTTTACAACCGGGCGTTTATTAACTTGAGTAATGCCACGCCTTCTTGCCTCCTCACTTCAATAGTTTCTGCTATTTTCAATCGGTCCGCATCGCTAAAATTAGTTCGCCCGCAATAAAATACGTCACACATGTCTATTATAACAATTTTACGCGAGAAAAGCGACTTCCACACTAAAACCTACGTAGTGAAGTGGATTAAAAATAATTTCAACTGGATAAAAAACCTGGGTCGAGACCTCCGCAATCCAGGGAACGAAAAGTACAAACAACTCAGCGACAGAAACGATGAATTTTCGTTGGGAATCTGTCACGGACAATTCTGCCTGCCTTGGGTAACGTCCGGAACTTTTCAGCTAGGCCACGTACAAGACAAATATGGATAACAAAAGTCGACGTCGTGGTCTTTAGTGGAGAGGCGCGCCGTCAGCGACGCGGCGGGCAGGCGGGCTTGCAATGTCAACGGAAGTTCCGTGACCCGGGCGGCGGCAACGGCGGCGGCGTCAAGCAGACTGGGCCCCGCGCGTTTCGTCGGCGCACAAAAAGAAGTCACACCATGTTAAAAAAATGATACCTTTGGTTAAAAGCGAGCCAGAAATGAACAAAAATTATTGAAAATAGTATTTTTTTACTCTGAGTCATTAAATAAATTTAAAATTAGTTTCTGTTAAAAAAAGCCAGTTCATCTTAATATGCCAATCTGCATTTTTTATTATGAAAATGATTATGAAATTTATGAAATATATTTTTTTTCTTTTTTTGTAGTCCATTAAATAATTTATAGTTTTCTGTTTAAAAAGCCAGGTTTTCATCTTAATATGCCCATCTGCATTTGTTTTTTATTTATGAAATAATTATGAAATTTTGAAGAATTATTTTTTTTCTTTTTTTTGGAGTCATTATCCAATTTATAGTGTTCTGTTAAAAGCCAGGTTTCGTTCTATAATATGCCATTCTGTATTTTTTTTTGTTTTGAAATTTAATGTGGTGTGGGAATGGGGCGTGGCTATTTTGACATATGTGTGGGTGTTGCTTTAACTTTTTTTATGCTTTTCTGTGAGAAAATTAGTTAATAGCTTGATTTTTTAGAGTTGGACAAATTGTTTCTGGTAACAATTATAGGT
This sequence comes from Gryllus bimaculatus, assembly GCA_017312745.1. Taxonomy (NCBI): domain Eukaryota; kingdom Metazoa; phylum Arthropoda; class Insecta; order Orthoptera; family Gryllidae; genus Gryllus; species Gryllus bimaculatus. The sequence goes on from BOPP01000204.1 coordinate 1,834,743, forward strand.
TGAGTACTGTCCAAATATCGGCGTGCTTGTGTTGGCTCAGTGACGAATCAGGAATGCGCTGAAAAATGGTATGGAGCATTTCCCATACGTTGAACATTTTCTTTAGGGAACATTATCTCAAAAACAGTTAGTAGACAGATGGTTCAATTTTAACAGAGCAATGTATCGCTGCCAGTTCATATTCTTACACGTAGTGGATTTAATTAGGATGATAAAAACTTTTAAACAATACTCATAAATGTTTTAGTATTTTTAACAGAACCGATTACAATAACAAAAATATATTGTTTAAAAACTAATGACATTTTTTTTTAAAAAAACTCGTTTAAAATACATATAAATAACGATCTACCTTTACATAAACTTCAGTCTGAAAATTAAATCGTGTCTGAGAAAATGTTCCTTACGTTCACATTTTGCGAGATAGGCCATTTCAGTCCATTAGTGGAAAAATGTTTTATCAAAATAATGTTGCAATTTTATAAAATTTCATTTCAGAGCTTCGGTTTCAGAATAACAACAGCTAAATTGATAAGTTTGAATATGTGTCCTTTTGCATCGGCACAAAGAGAAAGTAGATTCATGCAAAGTACAAGAAAATGCTGTGTCCCCATTTGTAAAAAATAAATGCAGTGTTTACTGTTCAGCCACCGGGTAATGTGGACAAAAATCCTCAATTAATTCAAGCATCCCTGATGACGAACAGTTCATATTAGCCGATTTTCTTTTAGCTTCATTCAATGCAAGAAAAAATACATTGTGCAACAGAGAGCACAGCTTTCATACGATGTCTTTAAAGAAATGAGGACATGTATTGTTAAAATGTTTAGGTCTGTTGGCATAATCGTTTTTTTTAAGAATTCTCATAATTCCATAAGCTCGCAAGTAAGCCGATATGGGCAGGGCACAGGCGATGTGTAATCCTAATCTGTGTCGGGACGTGCAGAGCCTTACAATATGAAGGGAGACCAAGCCGTCCCGCATATAACAATGTGTGAAGCGAATAGAGTTTACAAATAATCTCATGGACTTCCTGTTGAAACATTCAGGAATTCCAAGTAAGTGGCTAAGAAGCCACGATATTTCAAATACAGTTTTCTATCTTTTACGCTCCGTTTACGTTCGTACCTATTTCTTATCTTTTCGTCATTTTCTTATCTTTTACCACATCAAGTCTCTATGAAATTCCTTTAACTTTTCAATTCATTAATGATAATTTTGTAGCATTGATTAGTCTCCAGCTTTTTTTGTCGCTTTTTTTTTAATTTAAGATATCCTGTGGAAACGCAAAACCCTAAAT